>JAVXUP010001552.1:52500-218192 GCA_033070095.1 Escallonia herrerae
TTACAGATTCTGCTGCCTCGTCCGCTACACAGTCTGACCGACAGGTAGAAAATCAAAAAAAATTCTAAGTGTTGGAGATTAGAGATTTTGTTGCGCCGTCCGTGAGATTATGTTGCGCCGTTCGCTACACAGTCTGGCGAACAGGTAGAAAATTAAAAAAATTTCTAAGTGTTGGAGATCAGAGACTTTGCTGCACCGTCCACTACACAGTGTAGCGGACCGATAGAAAACGAAAATTTTTTCTAAGTGTTGGAGATTAGAGATTTCACTACGTCATCCGCTACACAATCTGGTGGCCAGGTAAAAACCAAAAAAATTTCTAAGTGTTGGAGCTTGGAGATTAGAGATTCTGCTGCGCCGTCCGCTACACAGTCTGATGAACAGGTAGAAAACCAAAAAAATTTCTAAGTGTTGGAGATTAAAGACTCTGCTGCGTCATCCGCTACACAGTGTAGCTGACAGGTAAAACCAAAAAGTTTTCTAAGTGTTGGAGATTAGAGATTCTACTGCACTGTCCGCTACACAGGCTGACGAACAGGTAGAAAATCAAAAAAAAAATTCTAAGTGTTGGAGATTAGAGATTCTGCTGTGCCGTCCACTACATAGTCTGGTGGACAAGTAGAAAACCAAATTTTTTTCTTAGTGTTAGAGATTAGAGATTTTGCTGCGCCGTCCGCTACACAGTCTGGCGGACAGGTAGAAAACCAAAAAAATTTCTAAATGTTGGAGATTAGAGACTCTATTGCGCTGTCCGCTACACACTGTAGCGGACAGGTAAAACCAAAAAAATTTCTAAGTGTTGGAGATTAGAGATTCTGCTGCGCCGTCCGCTACACAGTTTGGCAGACAGGTAGTAAACCAAATTTTTTTCTAAGTGTTAGAGATTAGAGATTCTGCTGCACCGTCTGCTGCACAGTGTAGCGAACAATGCTAACTCTACTATTTTTTTTATGAAATTAGCGACAAAATAAATGTTTTAGCGATGGAATCAACAACCTCAATATCTCAAATGCACAATTAACAATAAAAAAAATATCAATTAACAACCTAAAATCAACGATCAATAATCATAATTCTCTAATGCAAAATTAAGAACCTTAAATTATCAAAAAAAAATGTTCAAATAACAAAAAAACATTTCAAATAACACAAAATTAGGGCTCAGAGTTCAACATGGGGGGAAAGCTTTTTCACAAGTGCTATGGTCAAACACCGTCACTTGAAAACGCATATGCCCCATGTGTTCAAAGATTACAAAGTCTCCTAGATGGAGGTCATGCTGCTGCACGAATTCGTTCCAACCTTCTTCGAAACAAATTTGCTCTTGGCCGCGCTTCATCTTGATTTTAACAAGTCATGACCCCTTGCGGCTGGTTAAAGTTGCTTCAAACCAAAGTGTGGTAAGCAATCTGCAAAAGGCTACCGGTATGGCCTAACATACTCACAATACAGTAAGACATGTAAGTTTTTAACCAAAGATAAAACTTTTAACACACACGAAAACACAGAGAAAGAGGGATGGCCTACAAGTTTTGTATGAAAAACCAGGCACCATGACCTTGAAGAAGTGTCTGCCGACTGAAACGTCCTTGTTCATCGAAGCAGAAGCCATCAGGACAGATCTGTCGTCGGAGGTGGCGCCGCGTCGGGTGGAGGACGGTGGTGTCGCCGGAGATTTTTGTCGTCGTAAAGGGGGTCGCAGGTGGATGAGATGTTCGAGACAGATACAGAAATGGGAGAAAAAATAATGACCGAGGTGTTGGAATTTTAAACTGTGTAGGGACGTTCGCTACATTATGTAGCAGACACAAAGAACACCAAAAGTTTCCACTGTCTGCTACTCTATGTAGCGGACTAGAAAAAAAAACTTAAACTAAGATTTGATGGCTCTCATAGGTCCATCAGAAATAAAATTCCAGTCTTTGGTCGAAAGATTATTAGAAAATAATTACAAAAAATTATTACAAATGTCAAAAATTACAAAAAAATTAAAGGTCCACTGCATCTTCTTCTTCCTCATCTTCGGCGTCATCTTCTTCCTCGTTTTGCAAACTCCCTGGACTTATCCCCAGTGCCTTGTAATGGTTTCGCTTGTCATGGTTGGTCATTTTGTTGCACAATGCACACCTTCTCAGCTTTTTAGGTTGAGTTGCCTATTCAATAGAGCTCTTCATCCTCGTAGATCTCTTGCGGCCTTTCGTTTGCGATATAATTGGATCCAAAGGCCGGATATCATTGTCGTCTTCCTCCCCTGGCTCATCATCTTCTGATCCCGTTGTAGGCTCGGTGTCAACCGCATTGCTAGCTGAAGCTGCTTCAAACTGGTCGACGATGGGCTCTTGCTGCTGAGCTACCTCGAGGAGATGTTTATATCCGGTCATTGTAGCAGCACCCTTTATGGACAAACGGGTAAACATTGTCACCAGATGATTATACCGCAACGTCTCTGATTCTTCAAAGTCAGTATACGGGTGCTCTAAAAAGGCAATGGTACCATGCAACCTGTTTGCACCTTTCGTCCACCGTGGCAGGACATATTTATCGGGGATTGTCCTGATATTCTTCTGGGTGAAAATCGCAGAATGTGTCTACACAGGATTCCATGGAACTCAAACTTCTTGCAAACACATGTCACCGAATCTATCAATGTGTCGTGGCTCACCGTATAAATTCTGCGCAGCTTCTCAGGGACGAGGTCATTCACGAGCGAATAAACCTTGTACTCACGCGTAGACTTTTCTGCCACCTTGTTTATACTGTATCGTCCCGATTTTCCCAGCTCTACTTGGTATAGCAAGAAGATCTCCTTCGTATAGACTTTGGCACCGTTCAGCTCCAACGGGGTCTCAAGCAACCTTCTCCTTTGTTTGTACGTGCTTGCAAAGTCTGCAGCCCTTTCTTTTACGAATAACGAGGCAACCGCTTTTTGTGCGGATGTGACGAAACTCTTCAAATTGGTAACTGTACCCACATAACTATCGAACGTGGCATTCATAGATTCACTCCTGCCCGTCGTTTTCATGCCCATAGAAAAATACCTCCTCGTGTAAAAGCCAATCCATTGCTCTTTGAGCTCGTACAAGTGCTGGAGCCACTCGTTGTCTTGCAATGAGTAATCCTCAACAAGCTTTTTCCACCTCTCCTCAAATTTTCAATCGTTAATGACTTATTAATGCACTTTTCAAAGTCCTGTTTAAAGTCTGGATACTTTGCATACACGTGATGCAGACGTTCAGGGTATTTGTTGCTTATGTGCCAAGTGCACAAGTTGTGTCGAGTATCTGGGAAGACGGTAGCAATAGCCTTCTTCATTGCCAAATCTTGATCGGTGATGATAACTTTGGGTGCTTTGAAGTTCATTGCTTCCAGCCACACCCTAAACAACCATTCAAAAGAACTCTCGCTCTCGTCCCTTAACAAGGCGAACCCGAACAGGATGGAGTGATAATGATGATTGACGCCCGTGAAAGGAGCGAATGACATCGAGTACTTGTTGGTACGGTATGTGGTGTCGAAAGTCACGACATCCCCAAAATGCTTATAAGCTAGCCTCGAACGACCGTCGACCCAAAAATTGTACTAACTCGATGCTCGTCGTCAAGTTTATAATCGAAGGTAAACTGCGGGTCCTCCATCTGCATCCGTTTCAATAGGCTCATTGTGGATTGAGCATCATTGAGGTCATACGCGGCTCGTCTATGGGTTCGGACCGCGTTACGAACGTCTGTCGTGTTAAAGTTTAAATTTTGAATTCCCCCAGCCTGTTCAGCAAGAACAATCAATCGGTAGGTCCTAGCCGCGCATTGCTCATTGTGTGAATTAGGCTCCTCGCGACCTTACCCATCTTCTTGTGTTGATGCATCTGACTCACCTTAGAAGTTACTAACGGGTGATTGTGTGCCAGTTCCAGGCTGGTAATAAGCCAATGATCTTGCTTGGGTTTATAGCTTACGAACATCTTGACCTGGCAATTTGTCGTAAAGCAGTCCCGTCTTCTACGCGAATATCCTATTTCGTCATCACTGTCATCATTACCTACGTGTGTCCATTTTGCTGTGGGTTTCTGCCCTTATGACACTCGTATAAGCGAGAGCATATCTTTTTTGTTACGTTGCTTGTTCTTGTAGTCTTTATTCTAATGCCACCAGCAACTCTCAATGACGAAAACATTCTTCAGCTTCTTCCAATGATTGTTTGGAAGATTCGGATCCTAGATACGGAGGTTAGCTCTAACACAAAATCAGACATTGTGAAACAAGAACTATGTAGAAATAGACTACGCTTAACAATCAAATGCATTTCTAACTGAAAATATTACCAAAAATTCTTGGCGAATAGACCAATTTAGGATGACAAATATACCATATACATAATCTCAAAAGTTTCTCCAATTTAACAATTAATTTAAAGCATAACAAACCAAATTTATTTATAAATAGACAAATTCATCATGCCAAATATAACAAACATATCTCAAAAAATTAAAATTTAAATAGGATAAATTTTTTGAAGTTAGCGAACCTAAAAAAAATGCATTTGTTTAAAGTTAACAAATTAATTTCTAGAACATCACAAATTGATGAATAGAGTGACAAATTTCTAGAACATCACAAAAAATCTATATTTTTTTTCCAAAAAAAATTTACTTTATTAGTCAATCCATAAAGAAAACTTCACCATTCACAAACTTACCTTGCTTGAGTGAAGTTGAAGCAAGTGTTACTTGAAGCTTGAACTGAAAATTGGAAGGGAGCTGAAGTGGAAGCAAGTGAAATTGGAGAAGAAAATTGTGCTGAAAGTTTTGTTTTGATGAATAGGCAATACTGTCTCCGATACTGTATAGCGGACAGCATTAAAGGTACATAAATTAATTAAAGGTACCTAAATTCATGGAAGTGTGTCAGTCGTGTCAGTCAAAAGTCGTCCGCTACACAGTATAGCGGACGACTTTTTGACTGACACATGTCAGGACAAAAAAGTTGTTCGCTGTACAGAGTAGCGGACGGAAGAGGGGGCAATTTCATAAAAAATTCCGTCCGCTACACTATGTAGCGGATGACTGACAGCTTTTGAAAAAAAAAAAGATCGGGCGAAAGGATGGACGGTCAGATCGCGCTAGCAAAATCTCCTATTTTGCTAACGCTATCAACGGATCAGCTCCCTATATGTATATATATATACACAATAAGTTTTTACAAGCAAGATATATATATTTTTAATATATATATATATATATATATATATATATATATATATATATATATAAGAAATTAGGTAACTTCGTCTGTATGTTTACAAGTAGCCGGTCCTAAGCCCGTATAAAAGAAAGAGGGCCTATGAATAAACTTATCTTCAATTTAACTCTATCAATTTGAATATTTGAATGCTAGAACGAAATATTATTGTATACACACATATTACTACGTATATGTGTGGGTTTCTAGGCATTTTTAGTTGTTTTACTTGCTTGCACATATTACTACATGTACAAATCATATACTCCATTACAAACAAGAAATTACAGCAGTTCAAGTCTTTACTTTGAATAACAAGAAGTTAGAAAAAAAAAGGCCCGGGCTCGGCCCTAAATATTGGGCCTATGGTCAGGGTTGGACTGGCCTAGATATCCCATTAATCTGGCCCGGCCCGGCCCAGTTTCCACCCTCTCTAGCTTGGCCCCAGCCCGTTTTCACGTCAGGCCCGCTGGGTCTGCCCAAGCCCGGCCCATTTGAGGACATGATGGTAGCAGGGGGTGTGAATAATGATAGAATCGACAAGGTCTACAGTGCCAAATAAGAACACATTTGACATGTACTGGAACTTCTGTTGAATACGAGGGAATGCCATTAGCTTATGTGCCCCATCTAGAGGTTATCTGTTAGGCCGGGCTTCAAAGTAGACCTCGAGGTCTAGCAAAATGGCGAGTAAGTGGTTGGGCTCTACCTTGTGCATATTGTGCCAAGCAGAGTAAAGATATCTAAGGCTATCTAAAGCTTGAGGGGGGAAATTGATGCAGCTCTCTGTATAAAGGGAAGGGTACGAAGAGCCACGTTTTCAATTGTGAAGAATTCACATAGCTATGGATCTCGACTTTACTAATAAACACCAGACTGGCAACGAAAGCTTGATCCAGATGATGATAAAGGTAACCCCACGACTAGGTGAGCCACTGCAACTTTTGTACCTATGGCTAGATGAGAGGCGAGCCTAAAATATGCCTTGTTAGGGAAATTTTTAGAAAAACCTGGTAGTAGTTGTCTGGAGAGCAGCACGAGGATCATGTTGCAAGTTAGGCTTCCTTCTGGTAACCTGGACTGGCTACTGCCTTGCGCACGCCTTATTGGCTTCCCTGCTCGGCTCGAAGCAGCAGTAAATAGGCCATATACTATACACTGTCCTGCTGCCTGTATGATCTTGGTGGCAAGTATGGTCTTGTGTAGCGGCCATGAGTAGCATAGCTTTGATACTCTCCACTTTAGGGTCCGATTCTAGTGAAGAACAATTGCTAGTAAGACTGAGTCCTAACAGTTCACAGACATCTCCAAGGGTGAGTGTTATGTCCTTCAAAAGTATGGCAATTTGTACTCTTCAAATACACCAAGGTTAAGAAATCATCGTTATCATGAGAAATGATCGACTGCTGAGATCCATATCTAATTTTTAACAGCCCCACTTTAATAATGGGCGCCAGAATGGCTGTCGTTCATCCAGGCATCACATTCACTCACATGATAGCTAATCGATTTAAAAGAAACTGGGGAATAAGGGATGTTGTTGCATCCAATTAGATAGCACGGAATGTGCCAGGCTGCTAAGACCTCTACAACCTCAAGAGAACTAGTAGCATAGATAGGAAGTGTTTGATCTACTTGTGCCCTGAAGTCAATTTTTTCCCCTCTACCCAGGATTGGTCTCCCTTAAAGAAAGGATCCTTGCGGCATTCTGCATCAGCGACGTCAGAAATTTTCTGTGAACATCGAGATGAAGTGCTTAGGTTTGGGCACCAGAGAATTTCTTTATTTGAAGGAAAAGATAGTTAAAGATAAAGGGAAGAAGATATGGTGTTCTTGCAAAGTTACCTAAAGATAGAAAATTCCAGGTATAAAAAAGGAGTGTAACCACCAATTTGAAATTGAAATGACAATAACGGATGACATGCGGTGTAAATAGGATTTGTTCGTTGATGGTGATAGAGGATAGCAATGCACACATGACCCTTCTATATGAAAGGCCACGCATTGGGGAGGCAACCTTAGGGTACCGCCCATAAAATGAGGGCATGAATCGACACGCCTAACCCGGCGTGTATTGCTAATAGACGTGAAATCTTACAAAAGCATAAGTGATGTAATTGAAGGTCCTTGCACTTAGGATGGTATATAAAATCCTTGTTCTGAGCATAACTGCTATGAGTCCAGAGAATGTTTCTATCACCAAGAAGAAAAGGTAGAGAGATATGGGGTCTCCTTGCCTTAAACCTTTTGAGCTACTGAGATAACCTTCCACATTGCCATTTAAGCTGATAGAAAATTTGGCAGTGCACACACACGACATATTCCAGCCAACAAACTTGGGGGAAACAACATAACTTCCATCACATTCCTTAAGAAATCCCTCCCCATTGAGTCATATGCTTTTTGAAGGTTCACCTTCATAACATATCTACGTACACCCCCTTTATTGTGGTAGTTCTTCACAAGTTCTATCTGTTGATATTAACTTTGTATCTCTCTTTCTCTTTAAAAATATCTCTCTTACTTCTCTCTAAACAACCTTCCATAGAAAACCGCCACGGTTGCCCCACCATGCGATGGCGTGCGTGGGGCAGCGGCCGGATTCCGGCCTAAGACTATGTACTCTTATTCCGTCTTGGTAGATTAGGTCATGTTTTAGTTAGGGTTTTCAATTAGGATCTGAGAGGCTATGGCGAGTTGGACGGCTGTCAGGGTTGCTACGAATCGCCATCGATCAGACGTGGTCCTTCCTATTTGCCAGCGCTGGTGATTGGTTTGTGTGAAGTTTGATTTTACTGTCTAGGGCATCGGTGGCTCCACGTTTAGGTTGTGGTGGCCAACGGGTGAGAGCAGTTTCTACCGGTGGGTTGTCCTGGTTTTGGAGTCAAGGTGTTGGGTTTTGGTTGAGGGTTTCTTCAGTTCTTTCTCTATCGAGATCGTAGGGTTTGAGCTTCCTTGGTTTTGTGATCGTTTGGTGAGTCTAGGCTAGGATTTTTCTTCTAGGGTTTATTTCCCCCTTCCCCCTAGTTGATCCCCCTTCCTTTTTGCCCTAGAATGGTCTATGCTTGTAGTTGATTGATTTAGGTGGCTTGGCTAATGTTGCGATGGCGAAGGTTATGGTTGGTGCTCGCGGCTCGACAAGTGCAAAAAGTGGTTGGGGATCGGCAGATGATTAGGCTACTGTATTGATGGAGATTCCGGTAAGGCTGGTTAGTTCAACAGTTTGGGGTGTACAAGGGCTCGACAGTGGAATGGTGGCCTGAGAAGGTGGGGAATCCGGCGCCGATGAGGGTGCATGATGTTCGAGGCTAGCTGCACCCATAGGATAGCTGTCAGGTCTATGCGTGGCGGCTAGCAGTGCATAGTGTGTTGTTGTTTACTTTTGTTTGGTTGTTTTATTTTGGTCTTATCTAGTTAGTATGTGTTGTATTTTTTAGGTGTTTTGTTGTAGTTGGTGTTATATTGTAACTGTATGCCTCGGCAAGTTACGAAAAATTAGGTTGAAGTGTAGGATATGCTCTGCTTCAGACTAATTGTAATTTGTATTGGGTATATAAGTTAGTTGTTAATTTGTAGTGTTTTTGATAGCATTTAATGCTGCCTTTTATGTTTGTAAAAAAGATGATCTGGCCGAGACGGCTTGCAAAATCTTTTATATATAATATATTTTTACTCTTAACAAAAAAAAAGTTCTTGCACGAGGAGTCTATTGTCAGCAATAGATCTCTTACCCACAAATGCAGACTAAAGCTTACTTATCAACTGTGGTAAGACTTTTTTAATTCTTACACATAGAATCTTATAAACGCATTTGTAAATGACATTGCAACATGCAATTGACCTAAAGTCCTTCATAGTGTTTGGATAAGGTGTCTTAGGTATCAATGTCCAGGTTGTACTATTGAAAAACTTGATACCTTTATTGGAGTTTAGCATTTCCATCACAACAACAGTTATTTCTTTACCCATCGCACTCCAATTTTGCTGATAAAACTCAGCAGTATAGCCATCTGAACCAGGGGCTTTGTTGGCTTTAAATGAAAACATTGCATCTTTAACCTTCTGCTCACATATAGGCCTTATAAGCATAGCTTGCTCCTCAACTGTCAAATGTTTGTCAATCACATGCTCTGATCTATCTCTTGTTTGTTGCATACTAGGTACTGGACATCTAAAAAATTCAAAGAAGTGCTTAATGGCCTGTTGATGAACCTCTTTTACACCACTGACTAGTGTTCCATCCTCTGTATGAATAGCAAGGACTCTGTTGTGGACTTTATGTATTTGCATTTTTCTATAGAAATAAGCAGTGTTGCTGTCCCCTAATTTTAGGTCTTTGACTTTAGCTTTTTGTTGATAAAAAGCCTCTTCAGCTTGGACCACTTGGTAATATTTTCTATGTAAGTCCTTTGCTTTTTGCACCAGATTTGTCCTTTGTTGCTATAAAATTTTGATTTTGCACATTTTGAAGCTCCATTAACTCTAGCAGATATGTTGCTATATGCTTCTTTGTTCAATCTTTTCAAATCAGGTTTCAATTTCTGCAGTCTAGTCTTTAATTGATGACATGCATCACCATCAATTAATTTTTGGGCTAATTACACCTATGTCCCTGAGGTTAGGGGGTAATTACAGGCAAGGACAATAGTTTGGACAAATCACACTTATGTCCGTTGACCAAATGAATCTTAAAAACCCTAACGGTTTTAATGAAAAGACTTTGTTGCCCCTGAGTTGAAACCTTATTTATGTTCCAATGCCATTATTTCATCTTCTTCCATTAATGCCATTACTCTTCATCTTATTTTTAATGCCAGTAATGCCATTACTCTCCCCCTCCCCCAACCTCATTTCTGTCTTAAAACTTCCCGCAGCACCCCTTCGCCGTCCAGTGTGCCTCCCCGTCACCCCCACCCTCTCCCTTCCCCTTCCCTTTCCCCGCCACCGCAGCGCCGCACCTCCCGCCGCAAATATATTCGACAATGGTGCCGCAAATATATTCGACAGTGGTGGAGGTAACGTAACGGCGTGTTTGACCGGCAGTGGAGATACTCGACAATGGTGGAGATACTTGACATTGATTTGTGTATGGTGGTTGGGTTGACCGGCGGTTGTTTGGGAAAATTAAAGGGGTCGGCGTGTAAGAGGGAATGGACTGCCGGCGTAGGGCGAGAGAGGCGGCGCCGGCGCGTGAGAAGAGGGGAGGGGGCTGCCGGCGAGTTAGGGGGAGGAAGACAATGAAATTTAGGGTTTCAAATTTCTTAATATGCAAATCAGGTTTTCAAAACCCTAATTCGAAAATTAGGGTTTTGAAATTTTGATTTGTTCATTCTCCTCCAAATTTTTTATCTGTTCAAATTGATGAAAAAGAGAACTCACCAATTTTAGGGTTTTAAAACCCTAATCTTCAAATCGAGGTTTAAAGTATTAATTTAAAAACTTTAAAAATTACTCAGTATATACAATACAAGGGTAGTTTTATCATTTTTAAAATACGTATTGCTGACATCATTAAAAAAATATACTTTTTGGACGGAACCCTGATGGATGGACACAGGTGATACATTTTAAAAGTGTTTGGTCACGATAAGTTACATTTTGAAACTTAGTGTCTTTGACTGTAATTACCCCATAACCTCAAGGACATAAGTGTAATTAGCCCTTAATTTTATGTTAGAAAAGTTTTGAACAAAGTTTTTCCTATAGTGTTTTTGTTGTGAGTAATTAAACTTTCAAGCATTTTATATTCTGCATTAGCAATATATCAATATATTATGATTTTATGTTAACGTTTATACTTTTAAAGCCTCTTTCATACTTGAAAAGAAAAAGCTAAATATCTAAAACATAGGATTGCTTATAAAATCTAAAAAGATATTAGTTATGTTTTGATGAATGTAATCTAAAACTTAAATTGAAAACTTTATCATATTTGAAGATAAATCTGACTTAGTAAGCATGCTCATAATGTACTGAACCTGGCTAAATGTTGGTTATATTATGTTCATCAATTTATTTAGGAAGATGTTTTGAGATATCATAGTTAGTTATGTTGGTTAAATTTTGTAAACTTTATACGATTGTCTCATGCAATAATTATTATTTTCTCTATATACTTTATTGGTAAATTTTATTTGCTTATAAAAACGCCACATCATCCTTTTTGGATTAGTCGTGTTAATTAATTTTTATAAATTACATGCTATAAGAAAATATATGAACCAAAATTTTTAATATCAAAATTAAACTAATATGTAGTTAACATTATGGGCAACCCGCTGAAATATATAAATTATTTTTAAATGATACTTAGAAAATAATAAAAATATCTTATGCAATAGCAAATTGATGTCATATATGATCTTCACATCCTTTTGTCAATGAAATTTACCTTTTTTCTTTTTTTTGCATACTAAATAAAATTATATTTTTTCTTCATCCATACAGTTACTAAATTAAAATTAACAAATATTTACAAAGATATTACTTATTAATTAACATTAATCTATACTACTTATTAAGTCAAAACTTAATTTGGTGTAACATTTTTTTGGTGTTATATAACTACTAACCTATAATGATGACACGTGACATTTGAAGAGAATTTTTAAAAAGTGACAAAAAAATTTTTTAATTGATAAGTAACTACCTATAAAATTGGTTTTAATTTTTACAAATTAAAATTCATAAAAATTAGAGTTTAAAGTAAAATTTAAAGGTCAAGTTTGATACGGTAATAATATTTTGTTTACGTATATTTGGACACGTATGATTAACTTATTTTTTAGTGATATTTTATTAAATATAATAATAAATACGTATACATAATTTTTTTAATAATAAAATTTATATTATTAATTTAATTTTTATACACACATCACATCGCGTGTGTGATGATTACTCGTATTTTATTTTTATTAAAAGAAAGTTGACTCCGCTTAGCAACATGCAAAGCAATGTTCAATTTCTGGTCCATCTTAACTCGGAAACATAGAAACATCGAAGAAAAAGAAAAGAATGTTCCTTTCTCTTCTCTCCGATTTAAACTTTACCAACATGCAGGCACTGACATTTTGCAAACACAATGGAAGGTGAAAACTCCAACTGGAGCGAATCGGTAGAAGACCTAGTTGAAGCTGGAGACACCGACCAGGCCATCGCCCTCCTCGAATCCGTAATCTCCAAACTCGAGACCCGAAACCCACCTCAATCCGACCCCCAATTATCCTCAGCTCTCCTCGACTTGGCAGCACTCTACTCCTCCAAAGAACACTCCCTCAAAGCCGATCAACTTCAATCCCGTGCACTTCTTATCACACAACAGCGCTATAAACACGCTCAAAAGTAAGACCCACTTTCGCTTCCTTCATGATTTTTTTTTAATTTTTATGGGAGGGACTCTTTTGGGTTACTTAATTTTCGTTTGTTTATCTTTGTTACAGTGATTTAAAGATTGTCAAGGATTCATCTTGTAATGCATCTTCAGATGATGCTTTGATGGTTTGCTTTTTTAACTTCTTCTTACAGTTGTTATTTGTAGCTAATCATGTAATTGATGTCTTTTTTTGTTACCTTTGAGTCAGTTGTTTGAATGGAGCTATTTGGTAAGAGGTAGCAATCATGTTGGAAATGAGTTTAAGCTGATCAACTTTTATCACTTAAGAGAAGCATTGAACTGAAAGAAAACCTTGAAGTTCCCAAAAATTTTCTCGGGGTTGAACTAGAACATTTTGTCTGATTGAAATGAACTCATACGTGCCCGAGGGACAACCAGCAATGGCCCTAACTTTTGTACGAGAATTAATGGGTGGTCACTTGTTTTGTGAAGGTTGTCCTGAAAAATCTTCAAAACTCGTCGATGATGACTTGCCAAGTGAAGGCTGTTCAGATGACGGTATGCACCGCTCTCTCTATAATATGCTCCTTTGAATGTTTTAAATGAAAATCTCTTTTGCATTGGCTAACAGCCAATGGGAACACAGAGCCTTTTTGGTGGAGGTAGGTTGGCTGTATGTTACTAACACCTGGAACAAATTAATTTCATGCACCACAAACTTGCGTTTAAACGAGAAGCAGATCACTGCCAACTCCATTTTGTCCTTCTCCAACTTCATCACATTCAAATGTTACTAGTTTGATGCTTTTGCGGTGATGAGCTAGGTTTGCTTGTCCAACTCCCTGTCTGTTGGAGGTGGACAGAGAGACGGGTGCACTTTTGGGCACAACACATGACGTAGTTGAGCTGAAAATTATTCCATTTTGAGTATCCCAATGATGCAAGCGGGAGCACAAGAGAGTAATCTTATGTCAGTTGGCATCGAAGCTTAACAAGTACTGGAGGAGATTTTAAGCATGTTATCAAAAGCAACTCTAGCATTACAAAGAGACCATTAAGAATCACAACTGTACTATCCTGAAGTAGAGTGAAAAACTTGATTAACTTCAATTCCTGGCTATTTAAACCGAGATAATATCAACCGTACAGTATAGCTGACGTCCAAATGTTAAGGCACTGTGAAATGAACGGAGTTGAAATACTACATCTTGAGAATACACGTGCTGCTGTTTGTGAATAATAAGTATAGCAGGTTTAAGGAGAACCAATCCTTCAGTTTAAGTTTCCCAAGGTTTACTGGACATCCGAACAACCCTATCCAACTGCTTTGCTTACTGTGCACTAAATCAGAAAAGATAATAACCGTAGTTCACTGATCATCAATCCGGTCTTTCAAACTTTGACTCTAAACTTGTTCCTTGTTCCATGGCTTTGCCTTAGGTTTATTTTCTTTAACTTATAATAGCGTATGATAAGCTTTGTGATATCATAAGTGATCTGGTTTAGGCTTAGCTATGGTCGAGCTATGCTAGAAATCTTACAATAAAATTGCAATTTGAAGAAGAAAAATCCAATAGAAGAAGAGGAGAGCATATCAAACCATCACGATCTTATACTATTTAGACCGCTTTGGATAAAAAGCCCATACAATTACATAGCAGGTCGCGTATGCAACTAGGAATTTGCAAATTTGTTGTCAAAAGAGGGATCCTGAGGAGAGTCTTCACCCAAGGTAGCTTTCACGAAGGAAGCGATAGGTTGTTGCGGCATGAGACCCGAACACGAATGATATGTAAGGGGAGCCGTTGAGTGCAGAGGGAGAGAGAGAGCAAGAGCAAGCACTAATTAGGGGAGGAGACTGAGTAATGCTCTAGATGATGGAAAAGTACCCCAACTAAACTTTACTTGGGAATCCCTTTCCAAGTTGAGGCACATGTACTCTAGTGGCATGCCTCAATAATCCCTTTCTTCTAGTCACCAAATCGGTATTTTCAAGGGTTGTGTTAGCCACGCGGGTCCTCTTGCCCTATTGGGTATATCTTTTTGATCTTCTACCATTTTTTCCTTTTTTGGGATCCCCATTTTGGTCAACTGGCTTTAGAAAAGAGAAGCAAAGGTAAGACAAAGGAGAAGCAAAGACTTGAACTATGAAGTGTATCAAGGATGAGAATAAGAGGTTATTAGTGAAAGTAGATGAGGTTACAGAGAGGCGGAGAGGTTACTTTGATAAGTTATTTAATGGAGAGATCAGAGGTGAATAAGGAGAATCATTGACACATTTGATGATACTAACGGAGGTTTGTTCCTAGAATCAAAACATATGAAGTGAAAGCAACCTTGGAAAGAATGAAAATAGCGAAGGCTATTGGACCCAACAGTATTCCTATTGAGATTTGGAGAAGTTTGGGTGATGTGGGCATAGATTGGTTGACTAATTTGTTTAGCAAGATCTTGAATTCTAAGAAAGTGCCCGAGAAGCGCAGGAAAAGCACTTTGATACCCATATTGAGCAGAGGCTTGAACCATAACGTGTATCAAGGACGAAAATAAGAGGTCATTAGTAAAAGAAGACGTGGTTAGAGAGCGATGAGATGGGAGAAACTGAAGGTAAATTGGGAGAATTGCTGACTCATTTAATGATACTAATCGAAGGAACTTTCGTAGAATTAAAACATTTCACGTGAGTGCAACCTTAAAAAGGATGAAACTATGGAAGGCTATTGGACCCAAAGGTATTCCTACGTTTGCGGAAGCTTGGGTGACGTGTGCATAAATTGATTGACTAAATTGTTTAACAAGACCTCGAATTTAAGAAAATGCGCGACAAGCTAGGAAAACACTTAATTACTTATATCAAGCACAGCTTTTAACCATAAAGTGTTCCAAGGACAAATAGGTTATCAGTTGAAGAAGATTATGTTAGAGAGAGATGGAGAGGTTACTTTAATAAGTCCTTTAAAGGAGAAACTGAATGCAAATTAGGCGAACTCAATGACTCATTTGATGATTCTAATTGGAGGTTTGGTTGGAGAATTAGAGTATCTGAAGTGAAGGCAGCCTTTAAAAGGTTGAAAATGCTATTGGAACAAATAGGTCTGGAGAAGCTTGGGTGATGTAGGCATAGACTTGTTGACCAAGTCGGTTAAGAATGTCTTGACTGCTAAGCAAATGCCTGAGGAGTGGAGAAAAAACAGTTTAATTTCTGTACATAAGAAAAAAGGAGATATCCAAGGTTGCAACACCTATAGATGGATCAAGCTCACGGGCCAGAGTATGAAGCTTTAGGATAGGTAGTTGAACATGAACTAAGAAGGCAGACTAAAATATTTGAGAATGAACGTACTTTCATGCCTGGTGATCCACAATGGAAGCTATTGTCGTGCTTAGATCTTCACATCGTCTTGTCTTTATAGATGGGGAAAAAGCATTCAATAAGATACCAAGGAAAGTTCTATAGGAGGCTCTAGTGAAGAAAGAAGTGCCTATCAAGTATGTTAATGCGATCAAGAAGTGGCTACCAAGTAGAGTTTCACCTTCGCTTTTTTGCCGTGCCACCATATAGCTAACTTGAGTTGGTGTTGAAACCAAATCAATTTGCTTTAGGTTCTAGATCTTACGCAGTAGAATGGGGAGAATTCTAGGGATTCAATTAGAGTACTACAACAGATACTGTGGCTGGGTTGTGTTTGATTTCTCTCTTCTTCCTTCCTTTCTATTCCTGATTTCTCAACTTGGTAGGGTTTGATGTTTCTTGAACTTAGTTTGATTGGTACTATCTCAGGACGCTGTATAATTTTGGTACAAAATAATTGGCTTACCCACATGGTAGGTATGATGGTCAGTGATGCCTAACCAAGCGACCCATTTTATTTGACTTCAAGTAACAAGATTTTGTGAAGACGTAGATTATAGAGGATGATTGCGCTGCAACAACTGGTCATGGTTGATGGATTAAATGGTTGGTGGTGATGAAGACATCACATTTCGGGTTAAGATTAAGAAGTTCAAACATGTCTTAATTACAAATGATGACAAATCTAGTTGTTAACGTGAGCGACACCTATTTAGGATAATGATTCTAAAGACAGAGGCTAAAAAAGATTGTTGGAGGTGATAAAAAATATAGTGTTCATTTTGGTTCTCGGGGTGGTGCTTCCTCGGAGACAAAATGCATTATACAATATTGTGGAAGATGGAATTTGAAATGTAGGGGTTGTATTGTTATTGTTAGACATGCAATATGTTATATGCCAGGAAAAGTAGCTAAAAAGCATGACAATTGTTAACTTGGCATAATCTGATGCAATTATTCGATTTTTAGATACTTCTGCTTGAAGTTATGGATGCAACTGATGTTATTTGTAATCATATGCAGGATGAGTCCAATGGTATATGTTATTTGCAGATGATATGCTTTTAAATGATGAAACTAAAGGATGACTAAACGTTAAGCTAGAGTTACAAAGAAGTACTTTAGAATCCAAAGGCTTCAAGTTAAGTACAATGGCGGAACCAGGATTTCACTCTATGGGGTGCAAAAAATATATTGAAGTCGCAAAATTTCTTTATAAGAATAATACACAAAACTCAATGCACTTTCCGATAATACACAAAAAAAATACTAAAAAGCATCCAAAAGGTCTTATTAAGTTTCATGAGAGCCACTAAAGACTCTTTACAGTTTAAAAAAAAAAGCGAATACGAAATAGACATTTACAAACGAAAGCACTATATTACAACTCGATGAGGCCCTGAAGATTGGTAGCGCTTGATAATAGCCTCATTCCCAATAGTTTTGAAGACATTTTTCTCAATGTAGCAAACCAAGTTATCATTCAACCATTCATCTCCCATGCGATTCTGAAGTCGAGTCTTTATTATCTTCATTGCAGAGAAAGCTCTTTCTACAGTAGCAATTGCAACAGGTAAAAGTAAGACCAAGAAGCAAGTAGACCAAACGGTATATCACATCCTTTTTCAACTCAACTAACTTTAAAGCAAGTTCACCAATTCCCTTGACATTATAAAGTTCTTCACAGAAGCGCACATCAAGATATAAGTCTCGAGCTGACGTTTGAGTACTTTAAGCTCTACTAGGAAAAAGTCATATGGATAATACTGTGCAAGTCGTATTATTTTTTGCTTATTAAAAGTAGAAAAATCATCATTTGGATCGAGACATGCCATAGAAATAAGCAACTCTGTGGTTACCTCACTGAAACGATTATTCAATTCACTGATTTGCAAATCAATAATAGCTAAAAAAGTATCAAAACGATAGTGATAAATTCAGCATCTAGCATTACGTTGCCTCCCTGGGGCTACAAACCTTGCATCCATGTCCAATATTTCAGTATCGTGCTTTACGCAAAATTGTGAAACCTCTTCTAGTAAGTCTTTCCACCCATGATCTTTCAAGCTCTGCAATTGTTGCTATGTTATTCTTACCAAATTCATTGCATTCACAATGTTTTGGTCTTTCTTTTGCAATGCTTGTGAAAGTTCATTCGTCATCCCCAAAATGTTTTTCATCAGATGCATGTCGAGGGCAAAATTGTAAGTTGGCACCGAATTCAAGACGCTCAATGCTTCACCTCTTTGATCATAATCTATAGCATCCTTAGCAACCTTACTAAACACGTCTGTCACTAAAGCAAACATATGAATTAAATTCGATAATGCTCCATAATGTGATCCCCAACAGGTCTCTCCTGCTCTTTTGATGCTAGTTTTTTGATTTAAATCTCGACCACTAGCAATATCACCACTCTCAGGGGCATTAGCAAGTCTAAGCTTCAATTTCTCGAAGAGTGTCTCTTCATTTGTATGAGACTCCCACGGTGTTTACTAGCTTAGCAACCAAATTATAGAGTAATGGAATATGAGAAAGTTTTTTTTGCAACGGCTACAAGATTTGGCTAACGATGTTGAGCAAAGCAATGAATTTAATAAGCACTTTCATTCTCCCTGAGTTAAAGTTTTAAGACAATTGAATTCACCTTGCATATTGCTTACTCCATCATAGCCTTGTCCACGAACTCTTGAAATCCTAAATTCATGCGTTGAAAACAAAGTGTTATCGCATTTTCTAGTGATAAGGCAGTGGTATTAGCAACATGGACAATATCAAGAAAAGGTTCAGTGACATGTCCTCTTTTGTCCATATACCTCTAGACAACTCTCATTTGTTCTTTGACTGAGACATCACGGCACTTGTCAACTAAAATGGAAAATAAGTAAGTTTTGTCTTTAACAATTACATCTCTTATTTCTCTAGCAATGGCACACAAAATTTCTTTTTGGACTTCTGGTGATGTCAATTTGAGATTCTTAAGAGCATTTGACAATGTGACTCTTTTCACACTTTCCTTGTGATCCGCAAGGAACTCTGAAAGTTCTAGAAAATTTTCCTAATTCTCAAATTCGTTAGATTCATCATGCCCACGTAAAGACAAGCCTCGACGTAAAAGCAACCGGGTGAAATTAATTAATGCAGTCAAGCGAGTACGGTATTGAACCTTGCTTTCATCTGTTTGCTTGGAGAAAACTATTCAATACCCTGCTTCGGGTTATCAAAGGCTTGACACTTGCTTAAAGCAAGGTTGTGTGCACTGTTGACTTCTCCAACATGTGTTTGGAATTTATCCCTCATTTTCTAATCTTTAAAACCATGGCTGACAAAAATACTACCACCCCCTTGCTCCCCATGAGCACTTTTGAATAGGTAGCAACACAAGCAATATGCTTCCTCTTTTGCATACGATACTTTAACCAACTCGTATGAAGGTCAAACCAAGAAGAAACAAACGACGAGATTGAGTCATGAATTATGTAAATAGAAAATTGTGTTTACAAGGTTGGCAAGGACCTTTCGATCAAAACGCTCGTTGAACTTTATCTCAAAAATTAGGTCTATAATCCTAATATTCAGACGCAACCCAGGATTCGCAATAAGCTCGTCAGAGTTGAACTCATCACGAGCTTTGCTTGAATGCCCGAAATCAACATCACGGTGCACAATAAGAGCCTTGTTTGTTACTGTTAGAATTGAAGACCGTTGAATACTATTTTGATTTCTATACTCATTTTGATTAGAGTGCGAGGATTCTTCCAATTTTCTTTCTTTTTAAAAAACTTTTCCATTCTTAAAAAAAAATTTCTTTTTGAATTAAATCTCAACATCTTAAGTTCTCAACACATCACATAGCTAAATAACAGTACATTTCAAGCTCAAGATCAACCTTCCAATTTTAAAACTAAATCAAATTCCAACACACACAATCATAAGGTCAAGATCAACCTCCCAATCTTAACATAAACACAAGATCAACATTCCAACACAACATCACGTAGCTAAATAATAGTAAATTTCAAGCTCAAGATCAACCTCCCAAGCTTAAGCCCAAGATCAACCTCCCAATCTCAACACAATCACATTCCAACAAAACATTGCATTTCAATTTTCAACATCCCTATTTTAAAACTAAATAACCAAACAAGCTCAAGCTTAACATCACATTCCAACGCAATTAGGAATTGTTTATGCAGCAATTAGGAAAGCAAATGAGCAAATCAATTAGGAGGCAGCAAATGCGTACCTCAAATTCAAAAGAATGAAAGCAGTTGATTGTTGACCGGTCAAGGGTCATTGGTGGAGCTCCTTCGTCGTCGCCGGCAGAGGGTTGTTGGCCGGTGGAGTCCTCATCCTTGTCGCCGGTCACTCGCCCACCTTGCCGTCGCCAGTCACTGCCTCTTGTTCTGTTGTTCCAGATCTGACAGAAGACCGCCTCCGCTCGGCTGTCTTGATCTGAGGGAAAGAGAGAGCCTGAGCTGAGGCCAGAGAGAGTCGAGAGAGCCCCTACGGTGTCGTCGTCCGCCCGTCGCCATTCGCCTGTTAGTGAGTGGGTGTCTGGATGAGAGTCTGAGAGAGTAGGGCAGAGAGGGGCGATGGTTGATGGAGAGAGTCGGGCAGAGAGAGTGAGAGGCAGACCAGGTGAAAATAATTTTTTTTTTGAAGCTGAGGGGGTACATTATGCACCCCCCCCCCCCCCCCCCCCCGCGGCCACGTGGTTCTACCACTGGTTGAATTACGTGGAATGCAGTTTTTGATAACTCTAGGAGGAGGTAAATATGGATGGTTAACAAGTACCTAAGAAAGATGTGTGAAGGTATCCTAGATTAATCTTTCACAAGGAGGGAGAGATGCACAAGGTGTTGCCAAAGGATGAAAGCAGGTCGCGTAAAGTGGAGGTCTGCGTCTGGGTGGTTGTGTGATTGCAACATTCCTTTCAAGTTGAAGGAATAATTTTAGAGGACAGCAGTGGGACCAACAATGTTTTATGGTCAGAATGTGGGACAGCTAGAAAACACCACAAATGTAAGATTTCCTGTAGCTAAAATGCGAATGTTTAGGTGGATGTGCTGCTAGATAAGGAGTGATAGATTGAGAAATGAGGATATCCGCAACAATTGGGGTGATGCAAATTGAGGATATTGAGATGGTTTGGTTATCTCGAACATAGGCCCTTTAGATGCAACAAGAAGCGATTTGTGCCATTGATGAGTTAAGATGGGGTAGGGGTAGACCGAGGATAACTTGAGAAGAGGTAGTGAGAAAGGACTTGTTTGCTTGGAATTTTTCAGAGAACATCAGAAACATGTGCTTTGACAGGGGCAATGAAAGAGAAGAATTTGCAGCGGAGCCGAAAGAAAAGAATTCATGTTGCCGGCCCACTAGTTTGGTAAAAAGGATTGGATGATGATGATGACGAAGGGAAGGGAAGAATTTAGATGCTACTCTTTGTGCACCTACAGTCCTACCACTTGATAATTGTCAGAAGTTAGGCCCTTCTTCAGGTGCTACTAGTGGTGCATGAGTTGCGGGCATTGCTACTCGTGGGGCTTGATTTTTGTTATTCGTGGCGCACGACATGATAGCTAACCACGTGGTTTCATTGGTGCTAAAGGTTCAAGGATCACTGGCTCGACCTGGGTTTGACTGTGGTTCAAAAGTGACATCATAATTATCAATTATGTCACAAAAAACAAATGCAAACACAATTATCATAGATAGAAGAATAAATCTATGTCCAATACAAAAAGGAGATGGCACGCATGAGAGAAGTCTGCCTTTACTAAAACACGTTGAAATTACGGAAATTAAAGAGATAAATCCCCTCTACCTACCTTCTCTATTCGGCTGCACAAAAGTGTCCTTGAAGTGACAAAGGCAGGGTCTCCGAAGAAAAAAATTGACAAACATGCCATAATTTCTTGCTGATGTGGCGAAAAATTTCTGGCTTCACTCCAGATCTCTAATCAGTGCTCAGCGATAAAGCTGGCTCACCTGGTGTAGTCATGGAAATGGCAGAGATGCTGTGGAAGAATTAGACCGAGCAGTTCTGTAAAGTTCAGTTCAGTCTGATGATTTGACTGGTCTAACCATGATTTTCTCTGGTTCTTTTTTTTTGCATAGGTTCGGTTATGTGGGGTTACTAGGTTCGGTAAGGTGAGGGGTTGACGGGCTCGCGTTCGATTGTTGCTTTGAATTTTAAAACGTTGTAGTGCTACAATAAATTCTACTCATGGAGCACGGTGAAAGAGTTACTCATGCGGCTTGTTCTTGATGTTTATTGTCTCCCATACTCACCTACCAATAAAAGAATTTTGCAGTGGAAATATATGAACATTTTGCTTCTCGTTCCATAAACTTTCACATATGAATCGGACGCCAAATTATGGCAATAAAACGCTTCTTGATACCCAGGCTAAGTAAAGGTGTAAATGCTGTTATCCTGACATTCATAGATAATCTTATAGTTGTATTTCTCCCTCAAGACATACATATTGTGGTATTGTAATCATTGAGTTGAGCTACGGAAATTACTTCCAGGATTTTCATCAAATACTTGGCGTGTTTTATGCTATTTTCTTTCCCCTTTTTGGATGGCACATTTCCATTCTAATTTACGTTGTAGTAGCTTAAAAGATATGCCACTGATCCAGGTTCTTCTGTGGATATCTACAGATTGGGAAGCTGTTGCAGATCGTGCTCCAGAAGAATTGCTGTCTACAAAATGCTTAGAAGGTGTATCTAAAGTCTCACCGGAAGATACGAATGCTCTGGCCACCAAGAGGCGCGGAAGGGGAACATTCTCATACAGGAAAGCTGGGCTGTATAGTGATCAGCAGACTGATGCGCCTGTTATTGATACCTTGGAAAACGGAGATGTGTGCCATAGATCAGAAGGAGATGCAGAAACAAGAGATTGTATGTTGTTCTATGTGGTTTGTTGTTGAAGTCCAATCCTTTCCGTAACCCATATCATATTTGCCAAGTATCAGTAATTACTTATCTTATTTGCTTAGAGTCATCCATTTTACTCATAGTAGTGGCAGATATACAAATTGAAAATGATCTTTTGAGATATAACTAAGTATAGCATGGATAGTGTTTCCCTTAAGACCAATAATTTGTTCCTACTTTGGAAGATGCGTCTGACTGGATTGCATACAGCACCCATCCCACTTTGCTATTGTTACTATTATTGGGTTAATATCCCAGTTCCAAAGAGCTGTGCTAGGTCTTTCCAATTTTGTTATCTTCTTATATCATCTTGAGGACCTTAGCTGTATATGTTGTTTGTTGACAACGTTTAGTTTCTTATGAATTGGTGGAAGGAGTCAGACATTCCGTAGGACGATTGATCTTTCACTTTCCATTCTTTTGATGATTATGAGATTCCGTGAATATTCTTGAGCATCCTGTTTTCAATTTCTTGCTCAATTTATACTAGACCAGATGACAGACAACTCTTCTCTCGACATCTTGATCTAATGATGCAGCTGGTTAAAAATTTCAACAGCTTCCCCTTTCACCCATTTTCTTTTTGCTAGTTGTACAAGTACATTGATCCTAATGGTGTTGGCAAGAGCGAGTGTGTTGTGTTCGTTGTTTATCTTTATTGAAGTCACATAAATAAATCGAAGAAGAATGATAATAAAGTGATAATGAGACAAACAGAAAGCATACAGTTAGTTCTGCAATTGGAGTTAATTACTCTAGAATACTGCTGCTCTAGATCATAATTGTCATGCATTGAGGTGCAAGTGATGATGAAACTTATTTCCAAGCAGTTAATCAGTGTTGGATTCTGAAGATTGCTGATATTTATATGCATGGTAGGTGCTAGATGTGAAACCTTGGCTTTGTTATTTCAGTTAAATACGGTACACGTCATGTTCTTGTACTAGCTGACTTCCCACCAAGTTTGAGGACTGTGGACCTAGAAAAGCTGTTAGAGAGCTTCAAAGACCGTGGAGTCGTGATTCGCTGGGTCAGTGACACCGTGGCACTCGCTGTATTTAGAACACCATCAATAGGTAATAATATCCTACCAACTTTTCAGAGTTCCTTTATTATCAAACTGATTGTTTAAAACTTCTGACATGCTATTCTTATTAGTCACATGCTTATGTATTATGTTTGTGATCTTCAAAAGGCAAGGGGCTGCAACCCTAATACACCCCTCCAGCACACGGTTTAAAAGAATTAAATACAATCAGTCATCTGCTAGAAAGACTATGGTTCAGTGCTGAAACATGTTTACCTAGGTACAACCCAAACCAGACCTTGCCTGAGCCGCTAGCCTTATCACGGCCTAAACATAGACTCTCCAGCATTGACCTGATCCAGCTTGCTGAAACTGATTTGATGGAAGACAGTGGAACAACTGGAAGCTGGAATAAAATTGAGATCTGGAAAGCTGCACTGATGAATTTTGGGTATCGAGCCCCTTTCGCTACCAAAATCTTCATGTAGCAAGCGACTGATCTTCCCACCCTAGATCCACTTTCGGCCACTCCCATCAGCTTCTTCAACAGCACCACATGCCAGAGACACTACCTACCATAACCAACTCCCATCTCGTCTATCATGAATCTCATGGCTGACGGACTGGAGTTCCCACACAGTCAAAGTGCTTTGGTCTCGCGTTTCTGCAGTGACATACATGCTTGCATGTGCAACTCTACGTAATTGACGAAGAGGGATCTTTGGCTACAAGTTTGTGGTCTTATGATTGTTTGGAGGCAGAATTATGGATCTCCATTATAATGGGATCTGATTTTATGGGTTTAACACATGGTGCTAGCCTCGTTTGGTGGAACGCTTTAAGGAACTTATGGGCAGTCATTTGGAATAGCTAGTTTAGAGTGGTTGCGTGATAACTTAGGCAATCTTTGGCCCTATTGTGTCACTTACGGTCCGTTTGGAACCAATTCTTTTAGGATTTGGATTTCAGATTTGGAATTGGATTTGGAATTCAATTCACTTTTTTTTTGTTTGGAACAAAAGGGAATTCAAATCATGGAATTCCAATTTTGTGTTTGGAGAATAGAGGAAATGGAAAGGTGATAAATTTTTAGACAATTATATCGACTTACGATGAAAAATAAATTACGGTAAATGGTTTCAAGTGTGCTAGTGCCACCACATGGTGGTGGTCGTGGTGGCAGCAGCACTGCACGTGGTAGCAACATTCGACAGTGGAAGTGGTGGGGTGGTCAAGTGATGGTAACGATGGTAGTGGTGGTATTGAGGTGTAACGGGGTATAACTGGTGGTCGTCAACTGACAAACTCTTCCAGAATGATAGGATAACAATATATAAATCATCGAATACCATTCAAACATCTTTTCATGATATGTTGCAGTTAGCATATGGTTCCATTGACTTGGACCCGAAATCCCATACCCGCCTTCGGAATAATCATTAATGTTGACGGAGGGGCAAACTACGAGCAACAGTATTGTGCGTCAACGTATGGTCCCGTTAACAAGGACCTGAAATCTAACTTTTCTCCCGTTAGATGTGGGGCACAACAACCAAAAACATCTCAGTATCACAATTCAAACCCAGACGCAATACATTCCATCGCAACTCGTTTTATTTTCTCATCAAATAGCTTGAAATGAAAGTAGTTGTATTGCAAAAGAATTCAACCATCAGTTGGTACGTATCAGTATATATGTTTATAGCATCGAAAATAGGGTATAAGCGGGAACATAGCACGAGTACTTGACTCGATAACCGGTATCAACCCTCGGTCTTGAGTCGGTCCTACCCTCGATTATCGGAGCCTAAAACAATAAATAGTAAGGATATCAATTCACAACGTTCAATTATACCTGACTGCTGTTCGTTCCCAAGTAAGTAAAAATTACCAAAATACATCCAAACTTGTATAAATTACCAAAAGACTCCCGATGCCTAATTCCCATTACCAACCAAAAAATAACCCAAAATATCATTTTAAACGACTAGGTGGGTTTTTCGGACTAAAAAGTTCCTGGGGAGATTTTCGCTCAAAATCTTAATCTGCTCCTCTGATTAAGTGCTACCTGTATTTCAAAAGTATAGCAATCGGTACGGAAATGCCGCTAAATTTCAGACACTCAAGCGTCTCAACAACACAAGGTTACTGTAAAATTTTCGGCTAAAAATAAGCTTGTTTAATATATCAAATAATTCAGAAGCCCTTTTTCGGAATAAAATCATTTTATGCCTTTTGCGTACCAGAAAAAAAATCCCAGAAAATTCCACAATGTAGATCTCGTAAAAATAGGAGTGGTTTCAGTTTTGCACTTGGCCCAATTATGCTCAGAAAATGACTTATCAAAATTGAACAAAGGACTATAGGGGGAAAAAGGGTTTTTTCTAGCGATGCTTTCTGACACTATTCATAGTCTTCTGAACTAAAGCCCTAACCCTAATTTTTACCTCTCTCTCCTCTTCCACATCACACACCGCCACCACCTTGCAGTGGCAACTGCCACCGCTGCCCCACCACGGCCATGGCTGGCCCCATGGCAGCTCCCCTCTCTCCCTCGCGCACACACCACCTCAAGCACCACCACCCCCACGGCTGCCTACTATGGCAGCCCCTCTCTCCTGTTTTCCCCCTTCCTTTTTCCACCTGTACACCCCACCTAAACACCACTAACGCCTTGGACAACCCCATCACCACGGCTGCCCCCACTACGGCAGCCCTTCGTTGCTGTTTCCCCTTCCTTTTTCCACCTCTAAACCCTCATAAACACACACAGCACCACCACCATGGCTGCCCCACCACGGCAGCTCCTTCCCCCTCCCCCTCCCCCTCACCCGCACACACCACACAAACACCCATAGCACCACCACCACAGCAGCCCCTTCCCCCTCTCCCTCACTCGCACACACCACACAACACACACAGCACCACAACCGCCACCACCACCACGGCTGCCTCACCCCGGCAGCCCCCTTTCCCCCTCTCCCTCCCTCACTTGCACACACCACACAACACGCACAGTACCCCCACCACCATGGCTGCCCCACCACGGGAACCCCTTCTCACACCCACATCACCATTTCACCCTCACATCTCACACACAAACATCACGCACCTTCTGCTGCAAGGCAGCTTCCCTTCATCCATTAACACCCTCAAAACACACACAAATCCTACCCAAAACAAACAAAAAAACATCCACATACATAACCCAATTAGCGAAGGAAATAATAGAGAAAATTTGTAGAGGATCTTACCTAGTTCTTTAGCCCTAGTTACTTCTTCCTCTCTCTTCCTTGCTCTCTCTGAGTTTCACGTAAAATCAGAATATCTTGGGCGGCTGGAGACTATGTTAACCTTTATATATTAACCCTAAAAAGAGAAATTTGCTTAAAACCCCTTGAACTTCAATTATCTTTTCTCAAGCTTACCCACAACTTTTAATTTTAATATAACAAAAGGATCCCAATTTAATTAGATTAAAGTAAAAATAAAATTTTATCGAGAAAATAAAAGATTCGGGTGTTACAATGGGTCTGGGGGTGAAAGCTTGTAGAGAATGCAGCTGACAATCTAGGAGTTCAAACAACTCTGTCCAAAACTTCCTTGTAATGCGAGGATTCTGCTCTCTCACAGTGAACTGAGGCAAACTCCAATACTTTACCACGTCCCTCAGGAATAACCGGGATACATCCTCTGCTGTGCAATAGTTTGGTGTCGCTACAGCAGTCACATACTTTGAAAACCAGTCTACAACCACCATAATCAAGACACATCCCTCCGACTTAGGTAAGCATGTGATGAAGTCCATGCTCACTCTCTCCTACGAGCTTGCAGGGATAGGCAAAGGTTCGAGCAATCGTCCTGGCAATTGGTTCTCCACCTTGTCTTGTTGGCATACAAAACAAGTCTTAACGTACATCTTGACCTCGTTCTTTTTCTGGGCCAATAATACGTCACCTCCACTAAGGCGTAAGTCTACTGTTGCCGCTGATGATCGTTCCATAATATGACGTGACACTCTCGGACGATGGTCGTCCTTAAATTGTTCCACTTAGGAACATATACACACAGGCCTTTGGTACTAGAGCAAGCCATCTTCTACCCAAAAGCTGTGTTTTTCGTTGGTCGCTCTAATAAACCCTTGGCTAAGGGGTCAAGTTGCATGCCTTATTTGATCATCTCGAGTATCTCCCCTTTTGCCTTGGACATAGCCGCCAACTCCGCCTTCTGACTTAGGTCATTCGCTAAAAGATTGGCCTTAGCTTGCTTAGGTGTTGATCAGAAAACAACTTCCAAACAAGTAGTGCCTTCAAGTTCTTAAGCAATGAATGACTGCAATCATCTCCTTTTCCAGCAATTTTGTACCTTCGCTCGATGTCGTTGAGCTTGTGGCTCTCATATGCGATTGGATGCCCTTCTTGCATTAAGACTCCTCCAATTGCAAAGTTGGATGCATCCTTGTGCAGCTTGTACATCTTGGCATGTTTGGGAAGAGCTAGAAAAGGCTGTTTCGTGATCGTCTCTTTCAACCCATCGAAGGCATTTTGGCACCTCTTTAGACCAATTTGTGCCTTGCCTTTTCTTAGTGGGTTCGTCAACGTCCACTCTAGCCGAGTATCCGTTGATAAACAGCTGATAGTAGTTTACTAGGCCTAGAATTGTCCTTAGCTCTGAGACATTGGTAGGTGCTTTCTCACAACACCTTGAACACCGTCTTTAAGTACTTCACGTGTTCCTCGAAGGTGTCACTATACAGCAGTATGTTGTCTAGATTAACCACCACAAACCCATCAAGGTATGGATGGAATATCTTGTTCGTCCACGTACAGAATGTGGCTGGTCCGTTGGTCAAGCCTAGGCATGAACTCGAAGGCTCTGTAGCATGTCACCCAAGTGTTCTTGGGCTCATCTCCTGCGGTAATGTAAACTTGATAATACTCAGACCTTAATTCGAGGTTGGTGAAGAACTTGGCCCTCCCAAGCTGATAAAATAAATCCGGGATCAGGGGGATAGGATATTTGTTCTTGACGGTTACATTTGTGTGCCCAATAGTCGATACACAAGTGCAAGGATCTGTTAGGGTTCTTTTGCAACAATGTCGGTGCTCCACATGGTGTCTTGGAAGGTTGAATGAACCCCGCCTCCCTTAGCTCCGTCAACTTTCTCGCAATTCCTCCAACTTGGGCAGTGCCATAGGATATGGTGCCATAGATAGCGGGTTGGCCCCGGCTCAAGCTCTATTTGATGATGATCCACCTCCCCCTAGGTGGCAGCCGCTTAGGCACCTCGGGCGGCATGACATCCTTGTTTGCTTCAAGAACATCCTCAATCTCTTAGGTGGCGACTTGGTCGATGGCATGCCATTATCCTCCATCTTAAGGGCTGCCAAGTATGTTGCTTCCCCTTTCTTGACACCCTTCATAAGCGGCATCACTGACAACTACGTAGATGACAAGCTCTTGGTGCTAATTGTCCCCCCGGACATAAGCACCACACATTTGTAATGCACATGGCATTGCTATGTGGCGATACAAGGGCATTTACTTTCCGCAAGATATCAGGGCCTAGTACGACCTTGAAATTATCCATCGGTGCCACTCAACGATCCACAAATCCCTTCCACGTGCCAAGGCATAGTTTCACCCCTATGCCGTGCCTTGGACGGGCTTGAATTGGTGTTGATGGTCTTAAACCATCCTCTGCCACTAATCACATTTGGACCTAACCATTCGGCCTCATCTATCATCACAAATTTAAGGGTTGTCCCCTGTTTCCACCACCACTTGTGTGGGCCTCCCATTAAGCCTTGCCTTGATGTATAGCACCCCTTGTTCGTCGAAGCTTGTCCCACACCCGTTGGGACTTGCGGTACTGCTTTTGCTTGGAGCGTGTTAAGAATCTGGAGCGAGCCCATTTGTATGGCCTCTCGATTGGTCTCCTCTCCTTCTTTGACCAACCGATTAAAGCTTGCCTTGGCTTGGGCAATCCCTTGCCCGATGTGGCCCTCCACCAAAAGGAGCATCCTTGGGCTTCAGGTTTGCACGTTTCTCTTGTAGTTGTTATGGCCCTCAGACTTGCTTGAGCTTGCACGAGATTCCCACCATTATGCCATGCCTTGGGCTTATCTCCCCGACCTTTGGCATGGTTATCCTTTGAAGCCACCTGACCACATCTTGCATATTCTGTCAACAATTCCGCCACCGCTGGACTCGTCAATGTCCTTCAGGCTTCGATGTTGAAGTTTTAAGCTCTTGCTTGGCCCGATTTTAGAGTGTCGACAAAGTTGAAGAGGAGATCCTTTTTGGCCATGTTAGGAAAATGCAACATAAGAGTTGTAAACTCCTTCACATAAGCATTTATAGTGCTCTTATTTTTCAATTCCTTCAAGTTCTTCCTAGCTTCATTAGGGTATTCTCCGGATAGAATTGCCTCTTAATTTCTCTTATAAATGCCTCCGAAGTGTCTTTGGTGCACAAGCCTTTTCCAATGTCATTGTGCTTCCTACATAACCATAGTGTTGTCGTGTTGGTGAGGTAGAAGGTAGCAGTTTTACCTTGGTTTGCTCCTCAGTGATGCTAGCACCTTCAAAATATCACTCCATGTACCAAATGAAGTCGTCGAGCTCCTTGGCAACCCGCTTGCCTCCAAACTCCTTTCGTTTTGGCGTTTCCCCCTTGGACTAGGAGTGACAACGGCTTCGCCCGCTATAGAACGCTTGCACATCGCCATATCTTGCTGCATGTCCTCCATGCATACCTTTTCCACGTCAATTTGTGCTTGGAGATTGGAGAACAACTCCATGAATCTCATACACAACTCTTCTTGGGACTTCACTTCCTTCTTGAGCGTGTCAAGCTCTTCTGGGACATGCTCTTCCAAAGTTTAAAGGTTTTGCTTGACATTTCCCAACCGATACTTGACGTCTTCCATGGTTCCTCCAAGATGCACGTCCGACCAACCAAAGAAGCAAGGGCACCGCTTGATTTGCTTTTGCCTCGACTGCCTTTTTTCCTACCTGGTGGCACCAATGGATCTCGTCATGCAATCACCGGACATCCCCAATGTCGCGCCATTAGAATTCTTGGTTGCCATTCTTTGCTCCTTGCTTGGCACGACCTCTCTTAACCCAAGCTCCGATACCACTTGTCCCAGCCTTAGCCAAGTCTAAGCCAACCCTGCGGCAACCGGAACTTTCGAGCCCCAGCTAGAACTTCTAAGTTAGCCTACACCTTGGCTGGGTAACAACAAGAGCTAGATATAGGCAAAGGACACAAGAGAGTTTGGGAGAATGCTTGCAGTGTTGCAAATAGAGAATACAATGCTTGGATGCTTGGATCCTTGGATGGTTTAGCCAGGTGATGGCCACACCTATTTATATATTCCTCGATGGACGGTCCTGATCTATTTGATCCTACAGTTTATGTTGAGTCTCTAGAATTCTCCTAGGAATATCTAAATATTTAGTAAGCTGCCATGTCTTATCCTCGCAAGCGTTGGGTAAGCGTCTGCATGCCAAAACATCTAAAATTAGCATCCTTTTATGCAGTTCTGGACAATATGGTAACTTAATACCCTTCAAAACATGTAAGGTTCTACCAGCATTCTAATGTTTAGACATGTTAACACGTGGATATGGTTTTGTCGAAGATGTACTCTCCTTTGTCTCTGATAATTTACCCTCTTTACCTAAATGATCAGTTTAATTAGAGCGAGATGACTGCAATTGATATCTGTTCCAACTGGTTTGATTGTTATAGTAGGATATCGTGTCATTGGTGAGCTCTGCAATTGCGATGACAACTATTAATAATAGGAATTTCTTGCAGATAGAATATCGAGAAAAGTAGAGAACAAGTTTCAGGGACAGGAGTAATTGATATTATATCAGGATTCATGTCTACAGAGTCTAAACTGCACGTTGTCCTGCTTTTTCTTGACTTTGTGTTCATGTTTCACCTGTTTAGATGTACAGACTATTTCTAACACTTATTTCTCCTTGCAGCCATAAGATTCTGATATTGGATTAGTCATACAAGTTTGAGCTTGATTAACAAACAATTTCAATCTTTTATTGCAGCTCTGGAGGCACATAACTGCATTCAATGCCCATTTACCGTCCGTGTACTTGATGACAGTGATGCTCTTTTGAACTCAATTCGAGCCAGAGGTACAATGTTTTATGCCCATTTTCTTCTGAACCTCGAATCATGCAGACCCAAGTTTTGACGAAAGTTGAGGTGCTTAGAATAATTTTTTTTGCTCGTATTTATAGATGCAACCTCGAATATTTAGTATCCTACATTTCCATGACCGTAAACGCATTTCTCAACACGTACGGCCTTGGTCTCTTTCCAGGTAGTAGAGCTCTGTGTATGTGTGTTTGTGCACGCATGTTTATGTTGTTGCTAATAGTTGGAAGCTTAAAGCTGGTTTTCTGTGAAAGGTCTTGTTTACCTTCATCAATTGAAAATTTCTTTTGCTTTTAGGGTGAGGCTATTCATTATTCACTGGCCTTTGAAATTTGTTTGTCGCTAAAGCTAAGATATTGTCGCTTTATATGCTTTGAGCTGCAAATATACATGGATAGGGTGTACAAACAGTAAGGAAAAAAGTGTGTAGCTAGACTGATGCTTGTTTAATTGTGTTCGTTATCTGTTTTTTATTTCAATGCTATGTACTAGTCTAAGATCAGATCATGTATCTCTTCATTTTCATCTCACAAAGAACGAGTTTTTTAAAGCTTGTCTCTGTTTCAGCCCTGTTCCTTTATCCGAGCTTGAACAAGGCTTCAAGCAGGGATGGCAATGGGGCGGGTCGGATGCGGATCTGCTAAAATCCGAGCGCCCCGCCCCGCACCGGGTTTTGTATGTAAGAAACGATAACCGATCCTACGTGGATGTAAGAGACCGGAACCCGCCCCGTTCCTCTCTATAGCATGCGAAAAAACCCAAAACCAAACAGCCTACCCCTCTCCTGCCCTGGCCCTGTTCTGCTTGGTTTAGCTAACCTTGGATTCACGAATTAAATCAGTGGTAAAGAGAGAAGGCAACGACGCTGGTGCAGCTGTTGGCAGACTCGCAAGACAAGTCCGTGGCCATGCGGTGTTACCGTCGCAAGACACCGTGCGTTGGAGCTGCCGCAAAGTTGTGGCCGTATGGTGGAATTGCCGGAAGTTCGTGGCTGTACGGTGAAGACTGAAGAGTGGGTAGATCAGTAAGAATGGCCGACTGGCTGTGCCGTGTTACCGTCGCAAGACACCGTGCGCTAAAGCTGCCGCAGGTTCGTGGCCGTGCGGTGGAGTGGCCAGAAGTTCGTGGCTGTGCGTTGGTGGAGAGTGGGCAGACCACTTAGGAGTGGCCGACTGGCCGTGCGGCGGAGAGTGAGTGGCGTGAAATTTAGGGTTTGCCAGAAAGAACATGTATATACTACATGATGGACGGCTAAGATCAATTGTTTTATTAGGGCAAGTATAGCGGGTCGGGTCGGGTCACGGGTCGGATGGCAGAGAATACCATACCCCTACCCTAACCCGCTGCGGGTTTTTGAAAAAAATACCATACCCGCCCCATGATCCAGTCAAAGTAAAAAAAAAAACCGCTCCTACAGGATCGGGGTGGGTCGGAAATCCGCGGGTTCAGAATTTTTGCCATCCCTGCCTTCGAGTCAGCTTCAAGGCTACAGTAACTTACTGAAAGTAACAACCAATCGGCCAGCAGACACCATAAATCAGATCGATTTTGGTCGTGGACAGCCCTGCCTACTCTGGCATTTCCATGTGTCTATGGCAGCTACTGTAGTTTCCTTTTCTTGTTTCTTTTTTTTTTTTGGACCAGAATTATAACCATTAAGCACAGACACCTCCAACACTTCACTGACACCTTCTACTACTACTACTACTACTACATGTTGGAGATCTCCCTTTCTTCCTTCCCAAATTTTTTCAGATATGTGGCTGACACCTTTGAAGCACCGCTGTCTCATATATACAAACAAAGGCATGTGGCTTTTTCTTTCTTCTTTCTGATTATTTCTTTTTCTAGCTTCTTTCTTGATCGCTGTTTCCTTCTTTCTACATCTTGCTGCTGCTTCTCGTTGCATGCTATACAAAGTGAAAAAGTAAGTTATGTAGGTGATTATGCATACCTTAGTCTTTAGTATTATGCATTTCGCCATGAATTGTGAAACGTGAATCTTTTGATTGTCGAAAACTTCATCGGATACATATGTCTATATACTTGCTATTTGCTTCCCTGGTTTTGGAGATCTAATTTCCTGTAAAATTATGACCTGTGTCGCGATCCATGTTATTGCTACTTCCTTTTAGGTCTTAATACGTTCTCACTTCAGGGTCGAGACTGATAGACAAAGCTGTCATCTTGTGCTTGCTGCTTACCTTAAAGATGATATTGATTTACAGATCTGGAACCACCTCTCCCAAGGCCCCAGACATCGGCAAGAACTGCTAGAAGGTTGATTGCTCAAGGAATGGGATTGAAGTTACCCTCCCCGAACTTTGGGTCTAAAGAGCTAAGGAAACAGGAAGAAACCCGAAAGAACCGAATAGTTTCAAGACAAAATATGAGGGATGATGCTTGGGGTGATGATGTAAATTAAAAATTTAGATAATCTTGATTCACATCTATGAATGTCTCTTTTTGAATCAATCTGCCTCTACACCATTGTTTTGTTCTTGCGGTTCCCTGAGAATTTCGAGCTCTATATTTGCAGTCGGAGTTGACATTTTCTATCTCTTAGCAACACCAAGGGGTACAAAAATAGCTAAAGACTCGCGGAAATAACCTCTACCTCTAATGTAAAACATGGAACTCTGTTCAGAAATTGAAACCAACCCGCATCCTCTTCAGAAAAATATTATGGAGCAAAGCTATTGTTTGAGCATCAAATTATCACCTTCGGTGGTGGGATGGGGGTTTAGACTTCAGATGGAGTGGAGCATGGAACGGCCATTTCAAGACATATCTAGCTAACCTAATACGATGGACGAGCCTTAAAGAACAAATATGTTACCTATTAAACGTTAATGTAAAAAAAAATAAAAAAAAATCAATGCGCAAATATAGTGTCAGTCTTTTATCGAACAAATTTTTTTGGCTGCTATCAGATTGAAGGAATCTTTCTTTTACAATGGTCGCTATATGTTTTTAGTGACTTGTATTTAATGATGCTAGAAGAATGTTGCTGAAAGTATTAGGAGAGAAGTCACTACAATTATCATTTTATATGGGATTGAAGGGAGATTCTTATAACCTAGGTAACAGTCAAAATTAAACAAAATATCCGGTCAGTAGTCAATAGTTTGACATCAATATATTTCTCGGGTTATTCTCAACGGTATTTAATGCATCTCTTCAAAGTTTCAACAGTTAAGTAGATCAAATAATTGAGCAAAATAGTGTTTATTAATCAGTTGGATGGTCATGATTTGACTATATTCAAACGAAACAAAAATATTTGACTCAGGACATGGTAGCCATTACCTCGATCTTCACCTCTATGGACGTCGTCTTTGACTACCTTCATTAGTTGGAATGGCTCCTATGATGATCATCAAGGTATGAAGCATGTGGCCGTGTCCATATCAAGCAGGTGAAAGAGGGCCAGGGGCTCAACTAAGAGTAGTAAGAAAATACATCTTTTCCGTCACATAGGTTAATGAGATGAGAAATGCCCAGTTAGCAGTCAAGAGTTGTGACATCAATACATTACTCGGGTAATTCGCAACATTGTTCAATGCATCTCTTCCAAGTTTCAACAATTAAGTAGATCAAATAATTGAGCAACATGGTAATTGTTGGACTATTTAAATGCAACAAATGACAGAATATTTGCTCAGGGACTAGTAGCCATTGCCTCAATTTTAACTCTGTGCACGTCATATTTGACTATGCATTTGTTGGAATGGCTCCTATGATGATCATCGAGGTATGGAGCATGCGGTCGATGTCCATCTCAAGCAGGTGAAGGAGGGCCAGGGCTCAACTAAGAGTTGCATGAAATATACATCTTTTCCTGTCAAATAGGTTAAGGAGATGATAATCTCGCTCTAGTTTCAATAAGCCAACTTCAAATCACTTTTAGAGACATTTATGATCGATACAAAATACAGTTTAAGTGACGAGCTTTTCAATCCCCACAGGGTTTTACTAAATAAATGTTGTGTATACACGTTATAATTGTCTACTTATATTTATTGGATAAGAAAAGAATAGTTAAAGTGGGCTACGTTAGGTAAGAGACGAGTTTATCGATTCCCGTAAGTTTTAACTAAATAATTGTTGATTATATACCTTATAATCGTCTACTTATATTTATTGGATAAGAAAAAAAAACAGTGACTGTTTTTGGCTGCAAATGTCGAGCTGTACTTTTATGGGGCATTTTCTAGATCAACGGGATCATTTACTTTCGTATTTTCTTTTGACATCAACCACTCACCTTTCTAGGACTCAAAAATTTGACACACACTCTAATTTTGGTATGTGTTCCGAATTTGCTCTTATTCCTTTTTGGCATCAAAACCTCTAGAAACATAGTATTGGACTTATGTTCAAGATTGTGATTTTGGTGTACTGACCAAGAGAACCACAGATTTCGACAGGAAAGCCGAGAGTCCGACTTGGATATGTGAGGAAACTCATTTTTTCATCGAGTAGGTGTTCAGCGTTATGAAGAAAATTATGTTCTTTCAGACGAAGGTGATAAAATTTTGTGCCAGTTCTTTTGTTGGTAGAGAGGCTTTGGAGAGAGGAGGAAGGCTCGAGCTAGATTTTGACAGATACCCATATATGTTGTATTTACAAAAATAGAATCAGCAATTGAAGTCATGAACTATTTTGAGGATGGACAAAACTTTAATAACATTAAAGAAGGTGGAAGATTTGTGTCCTGAGAGAACATTACACTAGCATATCAGAAAGCATGCAACTTGGGAATCTGCGGAGTTCTTTGATGTGTTACAAAAATCATCCGATTTTGTTGTTCCAATGGATGGAGTTTATCTTACTCATGTTAATTATTATCTTCAATATGAGAGTTTTGGGAGACTGATCTAATAGATGCAGATATCTATGTGGGAGTGATTGATGATTACAATTTGGTTTTACTCTTTTACGAAGTCGAGTTTATTTCGAACGCCAAAGCAGAGAAAGTAAGGAAACAAATTGTACTGAAAAAGGAAAAACCGAATTTTCTTGTGATGATGAAATTAGTCTTTGAAAAGATGAATTCAGGATTATTGTTTCAGAGGACATAAATCTTGAGAATGATTGAAATATTTTTGAGCGTGAGAACTTGGCCTCCTTTACATATTTGATATGATGGATAACATTTACTCAGAAAATAGATTGTTTGGAAGCTCCAAATTATTTGCCGGTAGCGAGTAATGGTGATTAAGGTTCATATTGAGATCGTTGTGAGAAGCACTTGGATTTCTCAGGGTTTGCTGATCCAAAGATGAGTGTGCTGGCTCGTTGGATTTGATGTTGCCAAAAGTTACAGAAATTTAATGTTAGTACTATGGATTATCTGGGAGTTGAAAACAACTCATGCCATAGTGCGAAGACTATTTGACCGCTGAGAAGCTTGTGGAATAAACTTCATATGTGAACTAGAGACTTCAAAATTTGCGAAGAATGCTACTAAGAAACGGGTACAAGATTTATGGATTGCTATCTGGTTGTTTGTGCTGTGGGCAAAATCAACACTGATCTGTTCACTTGCTGCACAATCCATTAACAGCATGGGATCCTTTTTCCCCCCCGGACCTAAGGACTTCACTAAATATAGAAACTTACTAAAGACAGAATACTTAATACGTCAATGAAGGATGCACCCACAAAAACAAACAACACTTTTACAATACACCGAATACAAGTATGATAATGTACGAGATTCTTTATCAACACAAGGTGAATCATGTGGAAACTTGACAGAGAAAAGAAAAATAAGGCTGATTGCATTCTAGACTTGATTTCTTCATGTCAGGTTTTGTTTGTGAATTAGACGACCCCTTGTCCTTCTCTTTCTTTTATTTTCACTTTTCTATAACCGTTCTTAGATTGCCCATAACTGTCCGTTCTTATTCTCTGCTGAAAGTGGCTTGTCAACCGTTGCCATCGATTGCTTTGCTCCTACTGCAAATGTCTATCTTCATATAGTCATGGAAAGTGCTCACCAATCACTACTACCGATTATCTCGTTCTTAACAACAACTATTTTTTTAATTTCCGTACAATTTCGTACAAATCTTATTTCCCGTGCATTCATATTAAACTGTTTGACCTTGTCGTGTTATCCTTGACAACTGGGCAACTTTAGTAATTGCCTAGCAGTTATTCCCACTTCTCTGATGAGCGAGTGTCTCTCTAGGCTCCTTTTTCTGTGTGACTCTCTGGGGTCCACGTTTTCATAATCTTATTGGTCACGGTAAAAATATTTTTACCGTGACCAATAAGATTATGGACCTTGTTGTTTCTTTTAGACGTTATGGGAAGAAAAAATCTATTCCCAAAAGCGATGAAGGAGAGGGCGTTCCTTTTCTGCCTAACCACCGATGGGGCGTCGGTGCCCTCATGGCTTAAATTAAACCTATGGATACACGCATTCTGATCGTGTAGTAGAAATACCCAAAGTTCATTAGCCTTCACATTTTGGGTCCCTCTTCCGGGAATGGGCTTCAATCACTGGGGGTTTATCCAGTTGATGAATCGGAAAAGTTATTGTTAAGGGCGCCCTATTTGTATTGGACAGGTTGGCATGAAATCGGGTTGCGATTAGGTCTTGGCCGACCCTTGTTGATGTTGATTAGGGTTTATGGGTCGATCGCTTGTCAGCTATCTACGCCAATTAATGGAGACGACAAGGTATTTACGAACTTATTCACATGTCTAAGGATCCACCTAAGGTGGGTCTAAGGATCCACCTAAGGTGGATCGATGGCTTTTGAGTTTGTCTTTCTGTTTTTCGTCCATTACTACCTATGCTTTCATGTTCAGGACCAAAATGATGGCTCCCACCATGTTTGATGTGTGTGTCCCGACGAGGATTCTACCAATTGGCGATCATGCCATTGCTTTAACTAACCACAATCCTACGGGTTTATCCCTTGACCTCCCTGTAATTTTCATGAAATATTCTGCTCAAACGATGCTTCAAGAAATTGCGTTCCAAACAGACAGATACTTCACCCGATCTCAAAGAGTTAGCTATTTTCGTGTGGACATGGCTATCTCAACATGTATTTTGCATATCTAGTCTATCTTTGACCAATGAATACATGGATCTGGCCATCAGTTTGGCTCATGGAAAGTCTATGTGCTTGCACCTTTTTTGTTAGGCAATTTGTATAGGGCTCCGTTCACAATGGTGAATAAAAAGATACACTAGAGTATCCGTGGCCCTTTGTAGTTGGTTCAACTTTGGCTTCAAGCTTATTTTCCAGAATTTGTGCCTTCAATTCCTATCCAGCTTACTGCCCCTTTCCTTACCCGTGGTCATTGCTTGTCTTTGGGCGAGGTGAAACTCTATTCTTTTGTAACTTTCTTTCTTTTCTTTTTCGACTTTGTCCCAGTAAACGATCACATCTATTTCTAGCTAAAGAATTTGGCCCCGTCTGGTTCAGGGAACTTCCCACTCATATAGAGGAAAGGATCTCCCTATATTTACAAGATTTTACACGGAAAATATGGGCCAGTGTCTTGTGTGGATGTTTTCTGCATGCAGGTGGTCAAATTAGCAACACCCCCTCTGCAGTTTGCAACTTTGGCCAAAAATTTGGATTGATTCTAGCTCCCTATTTTTTTTTTTATCAAGAATGGTTTCTCAGAGCCAAAGGAAATGCTCAAAAGATTGACTTTCGATCATATCCGGGCGATAGACAGGAATGTTGATTAATCTATAGACAGTTTTTTCATGTCAAACTTTACAATCTGGACTATTTAATCGGTTTGCTCTTTTGATACATGATACCAAGACAAGGTTGCCACATTGTACCAATGTCTCAAATATGTCGATTGCATGGTCAATCTTGCCCAGGATAATCCAAATCGACCATGTATCATTTTTATTTGGCTTTTCATTCTTCATTATATATGTTATCACAGCCAATTATTTTTACCTGTTTTGTCTTTTACTCATACAGTTGAAGGGACTAGCAATCCTAACACGCCAAAGAAGAAGAGACATCTCCTTCCAAAGACTCCCCCCTGTTAGCTAAAAGCAAAGAGAGAGAAAGCACTAGTAACTGAACCCTCACCTGATAAGGCTGATGAAGCGGCAGAAGATCCAGTCCAGGAATATCCAATAAAACAAGAGTTGAGGATAATGTTGATGAAGAGGATGACGTGCCCTTTATCCTGAAGCAACAAGAGATCCAAGAGAAAAGGAAAAGGCAAGTCAAGCTGCACCTATCGATGCGCAAGCCTCAGTTGATCCTTCTCAAATCCTCAATTAGCTGAGCCGATATCAGTTACCCCCTGAGTATGGTTCCCCTGCATCTACTTCTTCAGCTATTGGTCATGTTCCATTGCTGATATCATCAAGCGTTACTGAATCAAGTAAGTATTATCCATTGATTTATAGCATTCTATCGATAGAAGTTTTGTGGGGAAATCTAATTGTCGAGTTTGGCTTTTCAGCTGATGAAGGCACTAGACCAGCTAATAAACCAACTATTGAATTGAGGACCCCGACTGATCCTAGTGAAAGGCCTGGGGAAACTATGGAAGCCGTTGCTGCATTGGTTAATAAGCATAAAAAACCAGTGACAACCACAACTGTCGCGGCAACGACTAATAAGGCCACTTGGAAGAAGAGCATAGCTCAGAAAACCTATTTCAACGAGAGGACTAGGTCTTTAGAGGCATCTCTCTCATTTTCTTACAAGTTTATTCTTATCGACCGTTTATCATAAATCTCAACCGTTTAGAATGGTGGTATAATCATCAGTTTGATTCAGGAAAGCATGAGTAAAGAAAAGAAAACCTCTTCTAGTGACGGTAGTTCTACCGCTGTCTCTGTTGATAGACCTACTGGTGTACAACCAGCTAGCGATGAGGGTCCTTCAACTGTTTTTGCTCATCAATCCCTGTCACTATCTCAAAAGGTGAGTTGGTATTCAACGGTTTATTTATGTGTATAATGCTTTTCTCATTCTTCGATGGTTCATACTTTGTTCCTTATTGCACGATTAGGATGCATCTTGGGATGTTCAAGGTAAAGAGGACTCTACTAATTCTTACTCCCATCAGTTGGACAATGTCCAATCGTTCACCTCTCTTTTTCCTGAGGTTCACTCACCAACCGGAGTTGGTCACTCACTAGCAGTAAGCCTAACTAGAAGTCTAACAATGGTCGCTTCAGCAACTAACCAAACAACCACTGCCTCTGCTGTGAATGAACTAGTTGATCCTGTGCCTGTGCCAATCACTTCAAGTTCACCGGTGGATGCTCAAACAATAGATCAGGCAGCAAGTGCCTCTGCTTCAAATGAACCTACCGAATCCTTTGCTTGCATCATCTGATCCCGTGTCTGTGTTGATTGTTGATGATATCAACTGAAAATTTTAACAACTCCAGGCAGCTATCAACACCTATTCCTGGCCTCCAATAGAAACATCAATCGTTGCTACAAAATGTCGATGCAGCTGCTTTGTTGACTGTTTTCAAGAGTTTACTCAGCTACTGATTCTCGGAGGTACTGGCCAATGATGATGCAATATCGAAGCTGAATGACCTGCTAAACAACCTAGCTGATAATGCGTCTGTGCTGAACAATTCGCAAGGGGATTGATCACCACTTTGAAACTACAGATTCTTCTTATGTCTTCTTCTTGGAAACAAGGAATGAACATCAAGTCAAGCGTCACAACAGTGGACAAGGACATTGATGTCTTGAATGCAAGGATCCAGGAGAAGCATCATACTAGTCTACAGATCTCGAAGGATATTCAAAAAGTAGCTATTGAAATGGAGGAACTAGAGGTGAGGACGACCGATCTAAAGAAAAAAAAAGCATGGTTTACATGAGCGGGAAAATGTGGTATATCAAGAGGTAGTTGATTTGGCTAAGGCCAAAGAGGAACCACTAAAAAATTGAGCGATGGCTCACTCTCAGCTTGCTTTTGCTGACCAAATTATTTCCATGGTTGAGTCATAGCGGAAAGACATACATATTGCCTTTGACGGTTGAGTCGATTTATATCTGTGTTGTTTACAATTTCTCTTTGTAAGAACAATTACTTCTGTCACACCCCCGACCCTGAGGCGAACCTACATATACTATTTCAAAATGTTTCTGCTTACGAGAAATATAATACCCAAAGCATCTTACAAAAATATGACCTCAGATATGTCATCAGAACTCTAAATCATATATGAAATAAAAGGCATTCAAGTTCCTCATCAACGTCTAATAATTACAGCGGAAGTTGATAGCAATAATTATTTCCCAACCATTGGGGTACCAAAAGTCATTAAATCAAAAACTATTACATGGTTCTTATTTCAAAGCTACTAAGAGAGTTATCAATTAAAGTTCAACTTCAAGCTTAAGCATAATGCTATTAACTCGTCTAAGCCGTCTCAGCTTAACTACCTGAAATGGGGAGAGAAAGGGGGTGAGCACAAAGCCCAGTAAAGATCACACGCACACACCCACGAAGTACAACGCTGGTATCCAATAATGTATAGCTGAGTCCAAACAAAGTATATGAAAACAAAAGTGCAAAGACGATTGAAAATCTTAGCACGAAAAATAATCTCATTTCGGGACATCCAACCCATCAAATATCAAATCAAAGTCAAAGTCAAATGAACGCAATCGAATAATTGAACTAATTATCAAATACGATACAATCACGTAATACGTGACTGTAAAGCACATTAACCTAAGCACGTAAATGTTCTAAGTTGAAAGTTTGCATACCAGTAGCAATTGTCATATCATGTCATGGCATCATGTTAACCTAAGCACGTAAAGGTTCTAAAATATTAGTTCAAAGATGTCAAACGGATATCAAAGTATCTCACGGATCTACTAGCCGCAAAAGTATCAAAACTTGCATTTCAAGAAATACGACCTAACGATTTCCAAAACTAGTCGATATTAGACTCGAATCGAAGAGGACGCAAAAGACGAGTTTAACAGAAGTGGAGTCACTTGAATACGAGTTTGTACGATCACAAAATCTTCAAATAACGAAATATGGTCGAAAAGTGAAAAAAAAAGTGTGCACCACTAAAGAGGTGACATGTGGCAAGCCACCCCACAGCAAAATACCTGAAAATTGCTTGAAGGAATTGATTGGCGATGACTGCTTCTTGTCAATACACAGCAAAAATGTGCACAACAACACCGTGCACAGAAAACGGCCAATCGGCCAAACAGTAGCCAAAAAGAAATGAACGGACCATTGCGGCATGAAACATAAACAGTGAACGTGCACCGTAACCAAGGTAATAAAATTTGACAGTGAGTTTACGAAGTCGATGCAAAAATTCCACATCAAAGTGCAACACGTGAGACTTACGGCAGCTGTGCAGGAAAATAAAAAGAAGAAGAAAGGTACCAACTAACGAGAATGGCAGGACGAAACAAGTCCGTGCCCAAGGACGCACTTAACCCTATTATACAATTTACGACAAGTGTCCGAATATGAAACACAAATACGACGTTAAAGCAAATAATGACAATTTTTACGGAATACAAACTTATTGTTGATCCAAATGCCGGAGGAACAAAATCAATCAATAATTATATGATAACGACGCAAACATGTACATGAAACCCTTACCTCAATTCAAGCTACAAGATTTGCAAAGTTGTGCAATCTTTTAAAAATATCAAACCTAATTAATAAAATCAACCACTAAGATTAAAATCTTCAAATCAATTATATTTTGATTAGGGTTTAGGATTGATCACTTACCGATTGTAAGTAGAGGGTTGGAATCCTCAAGCCCTAATTTTCTCTTCATTCTCCTCTCTCTGAAAGACCCAAACTCAATTTATAGATAAAACACAACCTAATCAGTCTTTTTATATCTCTAAACTTGGTAAATAACTCCAAAGGCCCCTAAAGATATGTTACTTATTCAAAAGGAATTCCAAAATATTATTAAAATTTCAAAAGTAGCCTAAGAATTAACATAATTAACTATATATTATTTGTGGTCTTACATTCTCCCCTCCTTATAGAAATTTCATCCTCAAAATTTATGCACCTCAGTCACTGAATATGATAACACACTCACATCTATAGACTCTCAGAGTTTCCACTGCCTAAGGGTTCTAACTCAGCACCAAAGCTCATGAGCAAATATATAGAGACGTATGAAAATATGGAACAAGTATCATTCAAAGCATAAGTTCTAGCTAAACTATGTAAAATCTACCAGTCACTACACCATGGAGATGCAGTGGCATCCTTCTCTGTCAAGGCATAAGCTCGAGCCCGAGTTGTTCCAGCTTGATTATTTCCTTGCAGCTAATTTTGCATTCCCCTACCGTGAGTAAATTGAGGCCTAAACGGCTGAGGGCAATCTTGAATCCTATGTCCCTACTGCTGGCAATTAAAACACGTGCCATTCTGCCAATAACATACACCTCTATGGTTCTTCCCACAAGTTTTGCAAGCTTCGACGGGATTCTGGGTCTTCTGAACCAATTCCTTAATAGCTAAGTTGTTGGTCTTACTTTTAGGCTGAACCACGTCATTGCCCTTTAAGCTACTCTCTTCTCTTCCTCTCTTATGTCTCTGCTCCTTATAGTACTTACACCCAGTCTCGACATCTTTCTCGACCATCTGAGCCTTGTCCAAGACTTGACCATATGTGTCTGAGTCACATCAGTTAAAAACTTTCGAATATTGTACCTTAGTCCGTTCCTGAAACGTGTTGCACATCTCTTTTCAGTATCTATTGCGTGCGTTGCTAACCTCGACAATCTGGAAAATCTAGCCTTGTAATCCTTAACAGTTTCATCCTCTCCTTGCTCCAGCTTTAAAAACTCTTCTACCATATCATCTTTCACATTTATAGGAAGTATTTGGCAAGAAATATCTCCTGAAAATATGCCCAAGTTAAAGCATGTTCCTCCTTAGTTGTCATAGTTCTCTCGACCATTTTCCACCATTGGTCACCCTCATTTTCTAACTGGTATATGGCTAGGTCCACTTTTTGACAATCAGTGATGTTTAAAAGCTTAAATCTCATCTCTAACTTGCTCAGCCAGGCCTCCGCATCCTCTGGCTTATCCGCCCCAACAAACGTCAGATAGTTCAAATGGTTGAATGCCTTGATGGTATCTGCACTAAAAGGAGTAGGAAGGGCTTCTGCTTCCACGTTGACCCTAATGACATCATTATTTCTATGACCACATCTAGTACCACCTCTAGCTGGACGCGGCGGCATATCTCCTGAGATAGCAAAAAACTTATAAGATCACAACTTATTGTGTAAGTTGCCGATGGTTGGGGAAACGAAGGCAAGCCTAAGTATATCCCACATCAAGAGGATGGTTGGGGCAATGAAGGGTGAGCCAGGTATATCCCACATTGGCTAGAGAGGAAGATTCTGGGTAATGTGCGATCGAGCCTCAGTGAGGACGCTAAGGTATAAGGATGGGAGATTGTAATATCTCACATTGAATGTGGAATAGTATGAGATGACCCTTATAAGACCTTGCCAAGGAACTCAAAAGTACCTACTTGGCTAGCCTTTTTAAGGGAGGCATTGCCCTGTGGTGGGGCTAGTTCGACCAATATTTTAATTGAATCTTGGTATCTTATCTTGTGTTACGTGGTGTAGCCTTTAACTGGCTAATGCAAATTCGCTTTATCAATTGGTTCAACCCCTTCCCACATGGAAGGGAAATACTTCTTCAAGTACATGGCATTGATTAGTTTGACATGTAATTCCCTTCTAAATAATTTAATCAATATGCTCCTCCTTTTAGCACTTTATGTACTTAAAGAGGTCCTTCCTAATTTGGTGATCATTCCCAAATTTTGGGTCTTTGATTCCTACTGGAAGAATATTTTTCCAAACCAATCTTTTTCCTTAATCGATTGGGTAAAACCCTTCTATTATAAGACTTGCTTACTTTTAACTTTTGTGCATGCAATCTATCTAGACTGTCCAATCGATGGTCATCCAACTCTTCTAATTCAATTGCCATGGCCTCATTATACTCGGCCACAAGAAGACTATTTTTGCACGGCTCCTCGAAATGACTTTACTGTTATTACCATTGGTAATATAGGATCATGCCCAAACATCAAAGCATACAGAGTTACTCCCGATACTGGATTTTGGGAAAGTCTGAAATGCCCATAAAACCTCTGATAACAATCGATACCAATCACTAAGAGTGTTTTCAACCGCTTTCTTCATGATATGCTTTAGCAATTTATTCATAGCCTCGGCTTATCCATTCACTTATGCATAATATGGAGTAGAGTTCAAAATTTAGAATTTATACTCCTTGGCAAATTCAAGTATTTGCCCCTAGTAAAAGAGTACCACTATCGGCTGTGATACCTATATCGACGGATTATGTTTTCTTCAATAAATATGATGATATCATCTTGAGTGACTATCTTCATTGGCTTGGCTTCAGTCCATTTGGTAAAATAGTCAGTTGCTACAATGATGAAGCCATGCGGCTTAGACGAATGCGGGTGTATTTGGCCTATCAGGTCCATAGCCCATCCATGGAAAGGCCATTGTTTGACTATTATTGCAAATCTATACAGGGTGCCCAATGAACAGCCCCATGCTTTTGACAAGCTTGGCAACCCTTTGCATATGCAATACAGTCTTCCATTATAGTGGGCCAGTAATGACCATGTCATTAGATTAGCCATCTCTTTTGGTCTCCCGCTTGATGGGCACCACAAGTACCCTCATCCACCTCATCACATCACCTGCATGGCTTCTTGTTGCCCTAAACACCTTAAAACTAATCCTTCTAGTGTTCATTTGAAAATGTCATCATTTAGAATAAAATACTTAAGGCAAATCCCAAAACTATACCCTCAACTTTATATTATGTACATCATTAGTACCCAAGTTTGAAGGTGCGACAAAGAAGTACCCAACTTTGAAATAATGTACCAAATCAGTACCTCGGCTGACGCAAGATGGATGCCATTAGAAAATCAGAGGGGCAAGAACGTCATTATGAAAAAATGATTTCTTAAAAACACATGGCACTATCACAGCCGTTCAATTTTATGTCTTCCTTAATTTAATCAAAACAAAAAAATCTCTCCCTCCCCTTCTTTCTTTCTTTCTCTCTCTCTCTCTATATCCCCTTCTCTCTGTGACCAATTTATACATGTTACCCATCATCCCCATTACCACCATCACCCACCAAAACCACCAGACCACCACCACAACCACAACCACTACCGTTGCCTAACACCTCCGCCAACCACCACGTGTCACCATGATCGTCACAAAACCAACACCGCCGTCACAAAATGAATACTTATAACCCATCATATCCATTACCACCATCACTTATCAAAACCACCAGACCACCACCACTACCACTACCGTTGCCTAACACTGCAGCCGACCACAACCTTTCACCACCGCTGTCACAAACCCAATACCTGTTACATATCATCCCCATTACCACCATCAACCATCAGACCAGCACCACCACCACAGTCGTGGCCTAACATCGCTGCTGACCACCATGTGTCACCATTGCTGTCACAAACCCAATACTTATTACTCATCATCCCCATTACCCACATCAACCACCAAACCACCAGATCGTCACCACCACCACCATTACTGTCATCGCCTAACATTGTCATTAACCTCCGCTGTCACCACCACCATGCTAATAACGCCCTTACTACCATGACATACGACATCCTGGTCACCTCACAGCCTTACCGTCGATAATCGTTGACCGCAACAATCACTAGTGCCTCTGACGCCATCATCGCCCCGATCTCTGTCGACATGGTATCGTTAAACCAAGATCTATAAAAATGGTGCAAGTTCTCAATGTTGCACCTGTTGAGACTCCGATGTGACACCCACACCAGTTGAAATAGTGGCACACCCCGATCTACCTCACTGTGACAATTTGCCTGCCGATCTTCTATTTTTTCTCTCCGGCGTTGTCTTGCTGTCGATCTTCCCCCTCCCATCCGTCTGTGCCAATGTGTGTGAATGGATTGTTTGTGTACGTGATTGTTTGTATGGGGTGGGGTGGGGTGGGGGGATTTGGGGTGTGTGTTAAATTAAATAAGAAAAAAGAGGGGGGGGGGAGAGGGAAAGCGAGAGAGACAGAGGGAGAGAGAGAGGAATTATGTTAAAAGGTTTATATCATTTTTTATACTGACAGTCTTGCCCCTTTGAAATTCTAACAGCATCCGTCTTTCCGTCAGCCGATGTACTAATTTGGTACATTATTTCAAAGTTGGGTATTGCTTTGGCACACCTACAAACTTGGGTACTAAAGTTGTACATAATGTAAATTTGAGGGTACAGTTTTGGGATTTGCTCAAGTACTTAACTGCTTATAACTTTATCTTCTTTTCCACTCCCAATTATGGATCTTGTAGAAACTGAACAATTGGAGTCCGCCAATCGTTTTGGGGTAAATCAATTGTATTGGCTATCTCTACCTGCTTATATCTTTCACCAATCGATGGTTAGTGTTAGATACTTTTACCACTGTTCGCTAGCTCCATCCAAGAGTCGTAATCCTGAGGCCAATTAAGCCAATGACATTGGCATCCCTATTGTTCAACTTTCAGACATGAGTTATTGTTACGTCATCAAACTTCTTTAATACATATGAAGCGATGCTGAAATAAATTTCTAAACTAGGAGCACAACATTTAAATTTTCCTGTCAATTGCTTTATTACCAATTGAGAATCTTCAAATATTTGAACTGTTGTCACATGCATGTCCAACATTATTTCTTTGTTGATGATCAGAGCTTCATACTCAGCTTAATTATTTGAGCAATCATTCTCAATTTGAAAAGCAAACTGATGAATATTTGCCATGGGTGAAACAAATACTACGCTATTGCCAACTCAATTACTGGTTTTTGATCCATCGAACATTATCTTCCAAGGGACGATGCCGGCATAAATCATTTCCTTCTCTATATCATCACTTTGATGATCTGCTAGGAAATCGGCTAATGCTTGCCCTTTCACAGCTTTTAGAGGGATGTAGGCTAAGCTATACTCTAGCAAAGCTAGCACCCATTTTCTTATTTTCCCTCGTAATACCGTGTAATATCCCGGCAATCCAGAGCTCCATCACCCCAAACTCCCGAAAAGTTCACCTGCAACTTCATATCAAGCTTGTCAAATCCTATCCATTGACACATATTTCAAAGTTCTAACTGGACATCAACTCAAATACTTCAAAATATGTGCAGTCCAAAAAGAACTTTAACTTAAGCTAGTCTTACAACTCAAAACTTCTAAAACTCAATTTAGGTTCCATACAAAAGCAACTAACAGTACTGACCCACCCAAGGGTCTTACTTCACATCAGTAGTGGGGCTCATCAAAATCTCACATGGACTCTATACCTATTCCTGAGCATTCTACGGCTAATCATTACCTACAGAAAGGAATCAAACGAAGGGTGAGATTTTGAGAGCTCAATAAGTTCGTTTAAAGAACAACCAAAATGATTACAAAACAACTTGAGTTCAACTGAGGATAATGTCTTGAAACATTTCAACAATCATAAACAGTTTAGTAATTTTTCAAAACACCATAATTAGTTATAAGTATTTACCAAAAATGATAAAAAAAAAAACTAGAGATCGACACCAAATCAAACATTTACAATCATCTCAGTTTCCAACAAACATCAACAATCATAACCATATATCTAAACAACCGTAAGATCATTTTCAAAGCCATCATTTTAAAAATATAAAGACGATTTTTTAAAGAGTTTCAAAAGGAACATAAATACTTCAAGGGGAATAGGGGAAGGTTTTCCATATAAACACAAATGATTTAATCACAGTATGGGGAAGAGTTTTAATTCAATCCCCCCAGTCAGGTAACCATACCTTCATTTGAACATCGTTTTCAAAACAAAAAAAGTCATTGTAAGATACAATATAAGCAAATTCAAGACGTTGATCTTGGACAGATGCAATGCCATTTAGGCCATGTACAGTTGTACACATGCGTGATGTATGATAATAACTAGCCCTCTTCATCGATTAAGGAACTAGCCTGCTTCCCCGTAGGAAGCAATAACAAACTAGCCTTATAACGCCTTCCCATGGAACAGATTCCTAGGTCAACACAGAAACAATGGTCACACAATCAACAAGAAGTTCACTTCTTAACATGCAATAAAATGAGCACCAAGCTGAATACACATAACTAGAACAATTGAGGTTTCAATAACAATTAAGCCAATTGATATAATTCATCACTCATAATTTCGGAATAACTACAACAATTAGCAAATATGATTGCGAAAAGTTATCAGATTTAGGCATAAAAATTCTAAAGAAGAGCACAAATAATTTTTGAATTTGCTCAACATGCAATAATAAGTGAGCATCGATAAGATTTCTAATTAACAGGTGCAGGCTCAATGTTGGGGTTTCCTTCGCGATAACATGCTAATATCAACATAAAATTCAGTGTTCAAGAATAGCCATATTTAAATCTAAAGAATAATAACGAGTATGAGTAATCGGAATAAGGGTTCGGATAGAAACCCTTACCTGGGGTTCAGATAGAAACCTTTACCTGAATCCGAAGCTAGATTATCCTAACCGAAAAGTCTTTAGCTTTAACCTAAATGAAATAATCAAGTCATTAGAACACACCCTACACTACACTATTATAGCTCAATACGGACGCACGCATACTCCCAGAACAACCCCCTTACTGAGTACGTAAAACTACCAAAATGCCCCTAGAGTGTAAAATTACCAAAAATAACTTTCTAATACTTAAATTACCAAAATAGTCTTCCCATGAATAAAATCACTAAATAAACTTTCCTTATGTAAATTTACCCAAAAATTCCTTTTATCGGTAAAATTACCAAAATACCACCTCTGGGTGGCAAATTACCAAAATACCCCTTAAGAGTTTCTGGCACCGGAAAAATGTCAAAACATCTTAAAAAAATATTTTAAGCATCTTGAAGTAATTTTTGGGCTATAAAGTGTTTTAGAAAATTTTCGTCCAGAAATCCTGAACTAGTGTCTGGATCGAGCGCTCATAAAGTCAGTTTTGCTAAAAATACCTATCGGCCTCAGAATGACACAAAATTTTAGATAATTAAATATCTTAGTAGAATAATATTTCTATTAAATTTTTAGATTGAAATAACTTGCTTTGGTATGCTAAATAAATCACTAATTCTTTTTAATCAATACCCTAATTAAGCGTCCTTCGGACACTGAAAATTCCCAAATCTTTTCACAGCGTAAGTCTCATAAAAAGTAATGGGATTTATAGTTTTGGAATTTATCAAATTATAACCCTAAATATTTATAAAAATTCTGATCAAAACTGCCTAATCAATTTTCTAATTTTAGTGACAAAAACAGTCTTGTTAGGCTGCTTTGAAGGTAGGTTGACATGTTTCCTAACTTCAATCAAAGGTTCACAAGTGACTGGCTTCTTCCCAAACAATTTCGTAGCATCTATCTCCAAATTCATATGATCTTGGAAATAGGTCCCTATCAACGAGTTCTTGTTAATTTGCTCTTCCCTTAATAGCGTTTCATATCGAGCCACTCTAAAAGATAGTTCAAAAACATTTCTAAATTCCAGGTCTTTAATTTTCTCTCTAATCATAACATCTAGGCCATTAAAAGCTAGGTTTACATTCAAACTCTGGTATTTGGAAATGACATTTATTCTTAGAGGCCTTAAACCCTTCTAAAAACTACTCAACATTTCCCTTTGCAAACTATTTTAACCTAGTCAAATCGGCCCGAGAAATTTCTAGTTCCATTTTGAAAAACCGTGCATGGAATAAATCTTCTATGTCCCTCCACTGAGTTTGGTGGTAAGTTGGCAAACCATGAAAAGGCAACTCCAGTCAGCGAATACTGGAACCATTTTAGCTTGATCCACTCATGTGGCTAAGATCCGCACACTGGAAAATGAACCATGAGACATGCTCGATTGTTGATTGGATCCCTGCCCCGCAGAAAAGGCTAAACTTTAGGATTTTTACTCCCTTAGGTACTTCCATTTTGTTAGTCAATTTCGTTAGGGTATGGCTTTCTATAAAGCGACCGTCAATAGGCCTGTACCCTTGACCTGCACAAACTTAATGGAACTCATAATGTGGTTAGACTCCAAATTATAGTCCTACCCTCTCTCTATCACCAGGATCAGTTGGTCGAGTCAAACCGCGAACTTCCTCAAACATATAATTTTAAATCAAGAGTCCCCTCTTGATTTCTCTTGTGACGATGGGTATAAGCGCTCTTGATTCCTTAGCCACCACCAACTAGGCCAACTTCATTCCTAGTAACTCAAATATTATTAGGCCAAGTTGTAGGGTCTTTAGATCCATTCGTGGCCGTGCCCCTTTTGCTTGGCCCGAGATCTCCCTCATTAGTAGGCACAAGAATGTACCAACCTGATTCATGTGGGTGGTTTGAACTTAAACCATCTGGTTGTTTCACAACATTTTTAATCCTCATGAGAGAAATGTCTGCCTCTAACATATTGGTTTGATAATAGACATGAGCCTTTCCTTTTGATAGTTTTACATCCACTATCTTGGCAACAGAGAACGTCTACTTCCGAATCTCCCCCAATAAATTTTTAACTATCTTCCCTTGAGGCATTTCTTCCTCTACTAACCTTTTCATTTTGTCCATTATTTTGGAACTATACTTATCTTGACTACTAATTATTCAATTCAAAACCATATTCTGGTTTTGCATAATTTGTCATAAACTGAGACATCATAGCCGTAAATGCTTGTGTTGATGAACTAACCTGGTTCACCAACTGGCTCATGGTTTGACCACTCCGCTCATTAGCCAGCATCCCAACTTTAAGGCTTGGACCATCATTAGTACTTTCTCTACTGGTGCTTCCTGAGTTCTGAACATTAGTGTTCGCATTAACATTCTCATTTATGCCATTAGCGGTTAAGTGTTTCTTATGTCTTAGCGCCATTATTGGCCTCATTCAATATGACAGCATTACTACGTGTACTTGGCATTGTTTCCTTTCTTTAGTTACAAGTGTCCTACTGGGCGTGCCAATGTTTGCACTGTGGGTAATCTCACAACCGATTTGTGCACCCGCGGCATAATCAATTAACATTGTGGGATCTTTTTTACCTCTCGGTCCTGAGGACTTCACTCAAAATGGAAACTTACTAAAGACAAAATACTTAATACATCAATGAAAAATGTGCCCATAAAAACAAACAACACTTTTACAATGCACTGAATACAAGTACGATAATGGACGGGATTCTCTATCAATACAAGGCAAATTACGTGGAAACTTGACAAAGAGAAAAGAAAATGAAGGCTAATTGCATTCCAGACTTGATTTCTTCAAGTCAGGTTTGGTTTGTGAAATTAATGACCCTTTGTCCTGTTTCCCTTATCTTTCTTTTACACTTACTTATGTGTAACCGTTCTTTAATTTCCTGTAGTTGTTTGTTCCTATCCTCTGCTGAAAATGGCTTGTCAATCGTTGCCATCGATAGATTCACTCCTACTGACTGCTGTCTATCTTCACACAGTCATGGAAACTGCTTGGCAATCACTACTACTGATTGTCTTGTTCTTGCTAACAACTATTTTCCCCTGTACAATTTCGTACAAATCTTAATTCCCACTCATGAAACTGTCTGACCTTGTCATGTTATCCTTGACAACTGGCAGCATCTTTAAGAACTGCCTACCAATTACGCCCACTCTTTTGATGAGTGTATATCTCTGTAGGCACCTTTTTATGTGCGGCTCTTTGCGTTTCACATGCCCGTAATCTTATAGGTCATGGTAAAAATATTTTTATGTAGCCAAAACTGGTTATGATGCTCAATGGTAGACATAGACCATATCGACCAATATGAGCTATCATAAAAATTGTATGCATCTACAATGTTAAACCATAACAACATGTGAAGATGAAGTTTGTTTTCAAAGTTGATATTGTAAAGGTTGTAGACAACCATCGAGTTTTCTTTGGAGGTCGTCGCATGTGAAGGCATCTAACATGAAGCTTTTGACGAATATGGTTTGCGCGAGGCAATGTTAGCAATATGACATTAAACTGAGCCCAGTCCACCCCATCCCCATACGACTATTTACTTATACTTTGATGTGTTTGGTATGTCTAAGTGCCCTTATAAGTTCTGTAATAGTTCCTAATTGTAATATGTTTGGGGTTGTGCGGTATTAGAAATAAGCAACTTGGTACAAGAGAAAGTATTACTAAGCAATAATAATAATAATAATAATAATAATAATAATAAGATGGAGCAGTAAAATAGAGGTTAAAAGGGTGTCGTCTTGTGAGGCCAGGAATAACGTTGCTACAGAATAAAGTGCATGCGTTAGTTATTTAAAGACTTTAAGCCAGAGCGTGCTTCGTGAGTTTGTAAATTGTGATAGATATGAGTACTAACGCACTTGAGATCTAGCTCTAGTTTGCTAGTTTAGTCATTTTGTGAGTGAATAGGATTTTTATCTGAATAAAGTCTGTTAACCAATTTTTTCGATAACCTCAGTCCAATCAATCGAATATTGATTAATATGCATTTTGTTGTGGTGATTCACTGGTGTAATTATAATTGACTATCTCATGTTATTATGGGTAACAAAGTCAAAACCGCCAATAAGTAGAAGCAAGCAATAACAGCAGCAAAGTAGCAAAGAACACAAGATGTAATGTGGTTCGCAATTGCTTACGTCCATAGAGGAGCACCGAATGAGAGGTTCACATTAGAAATGTCGAAGTACATATAGAGATCTCGCGAACATGACTGCATAAAACACCACCCCAAACTTAACCTTACCACGTATATATTTAGTGCAACATTTCTAAAATGGGAGTAGGAAATCGAAATATGCCAGGACTACAGAAGGGCCCCAAGAATTCTACAAGGGGCTCAAAATGTTGCCTCGAGGGCGTTGCCCTCGAACCCACACAAAGGATTCCTGATCCGCTAGCAACAAGTTATCTTCTGGCAATGGACCAATTGCCTTCCTCAAAAACTTTAACATTTTGCCACAGGGTACAAGACATTATAACATAGGGTCCTACACTCCTCCCTTTCTGTTCGAAGTCACAACTATCCTTCCTCACGACCACCTCCAGACACTGCTGGCTCCAACGTACAAGACTTCTTACTTCCCTTTGTCAAGCTATAATAAATCCCTTCTTCCCATTTTGTTTCTTTCGCTCCAGTTTCCATTTATTTCACTTTTCAACTTTCTTACATTAAAGTATAACTCAATGTATTTACTGAATCGCTCTCTATTATTATATGTAGTGAATCTACATTTATAGGCCCACTACTCCGCATGAGAGAGCTTCTCTAGTCTTATCATTTGTATCATAGTGAAAAATTCGGTATCCAAAAATTATTCGGCATGGATAATAACCCAAAATTTGGGAATAATTTAGAGAATTTCGTTAGTGAATAAAAAATAATTTGGTGAAATAACAATGTTCGTACTATAAACTGGAAATAATTCGTTAATTAGTCATTTTGGATAGTATAATTTGAAGTACATGAAATTCGTCAACTTTGCATATAATAATAAAAAAGAAAAAAATATAATACTTCTTCTACTCTTCAAAGTGACCATAAAAAAATTATTCAGAGAATTGTAGTTGGTGTGTTACATGACTAAATGACTACATTTATTCTTGCACAAACTTAAGCAAGACATATGGTAGTGTGATGGTTCATATGGCTAGTAACTGGTTAAGTCACCTTGGTTCAACTCCCATACCATGCATAAATGCCAATTCCAACCATTTTCAAGATAAAAGAAGATCCACATATCGCGATAAATACGAAAATATTGCGCGTTATATGTGAATTTTGTAATATTTGGAAGATACTCACCAATGTTTGAAATATCACGATAAATTTGCATTTCATACTTCTCATCATTTTATCTCGATAAATTTACAAATATTTTTGCTATGATTTGTACTAATCAAATCTATCATCAAGCCTACTCTAGGTGGTAAATTTAACTTATTAGTTTTTTCCCTAATTGGAAGTTTTGTTGATACTGAAAACCAAACAAAAACTCACATCTCTCCATAGATAGCTAATCAACCACTCAGCTGGTGTATTGCACCACGTTGTCTAATGTAGTTCCCTACGAGCATGCTCATCCAACACTGAGCTACCTTATTCCTCCTATCACTGCAGAATGAGTAAAGACAGGGACTAAAGGACCTAGCTAGAGAAAGATAGTGACTAAATGGCCTAGCTACAGAAAGACAGTCAAAGATATCCCCTTTTAGAATAACTGATCTAAATCTCAATTTTTGTGCCAGTTTGAACCCTTCTTTGGCTGCTAATGCTTCAGATGCGAGGACATTCGAGCCAGTTCGACCTGCGATAACTTCCCAAGCTCGTCGCAGATTACCACTCTAACTCCTTCTTTACTTGTACATAATGCCCTTGTGGTGTACTAAAGGCATTTAATGGAATTGATGATTCTTCCATTTTGATTTGCCAATATCTAATTTTTTAAGTCAAACTTTGAGAAAAAAGTTGGCTAGCTGGATTTTCTTTATCAGCATATCCTTGTTTGGAATTTTATAGCCATCTTTGACTGTTGTTGTGTTTAAAGCTCTATAGTCTATGATTAATCTGGCTTTTCCTCTAGTATGTTTAGCATGATTTTTTACCATGAAAGCTGGACTTGAATGAGGAATTTTGCTGGGTCTTATTAATCTTGTTTTAGTATTTTAGGAATCTGTCTTTCAAATTCTTGAACCATTTCAAGACTACGTTGCATTGGTTTTACATTAACAACATAATCTTTATCCTTGAGGGTCAATGTCGACCAAGGTTTATCCTTTTTCCATAATTTTAGAGGTTTTTCACTAAATTCTAACATCTTTTTTATACTATCAAGATAGGAATTTCTTTTCCTTGTTTGCATTGATAATGTTGATTTTTTTCTTTAACCCAACTGTCATCTTCTTTGGTTATTTCTTTGTTAGGTAACTCTTCCTTATTTACTTCTTCTTCAAGTAACCTTTTCCATGAGTTTGTTTTGTTTTCTTCACCACACTGAGCTGCGTAGAGAGACTCACTCTGGATATATTTTTGGATTTCTCCTAGTTTTCTGGACAAAAGCCAAATTTACATTTTTGAGCAGCATATTTTAACAACGGAATTTTTTGACGTTGTATCTCAATATGAAATTCTTCATAAATAAATGGTCGATTTTCAGCTTGTTTGATGAAAGCATTTCCTATTAAAAAATGGCCGTCTAAGTCGTCGAATTGGATTAATCATTCTATGATGAATTGTTTTCCATTTATTATGACCGGAATATGATATGCTTCATATTCTGGCTCGAACTTATCGCCATTTGCCATTCTCATGCTCATGAGTTGATCTGTTTTGATTTGTTTTGATCAATTTTTCAGAGGGTAAAATTCCTAGTCGTGCTAGGCAATAGGATGCTCCAGTATCTACTAAAGCATCTATTTTAAAAGGATGATAACCCTAGAAGTTGAAACTTAATTCTATATAAGAATTATTTGGACCCACAACCATCCCTTTATTATTCATTTTTTCGGACCTTCTTTTCTTTTTGATAATACTCATAATGTCTTGAGTACCCTTTTTAAGCTTATCTCCTGTCAAGCCCTTTTCTTTAAGCTTTTTCTTGACAGTGTCATTTACTGATGTTGTGGTCATTACATGTATGGTTTCTACACGTGATGACATACTTTGTCTGATGGGAATGGTAACGTTTTGTACCCTATGATGTTTTCATTAGAACTATCTTCTTCTTTGATAGCTTCTTCTACCAGTTTTTCCTTTCCTTTACCTTTTGGATTTGTAGACGTGGAAGGTATCAAAGAGACATAATGTCTTCTTGGTTCTTTGAGGATAACAATACCCTTATTTTTCCTAATATGCATTTGTTCTAGTTGTTTACTAACTAATCCTTCTCCTATCACCTATTTTTTAGGCCATGATAGTTGCTTTAGATTTATCTTCCGTACTTTTACTGCTCGAACATTACAACTTGTTTGTTCAAATAGTTCTACTTCACCGTTTAATGTTTTACTCAGTGGATTAGTGGTTTTTACCACTCTGTAAACTATACTGTATTTGGACTGCAATGTTTTTGCAGACTTCACATAATTCGGACATGCCTTGAGTTTGAATCCTTAGTCCTAATGCTTTATTAAGATAAGGATCTTTTAAGGACATGAAGTAGTTTGGTGTAGTTTTAAACCAAACTGGTCCGTTATACAAGTTACTTTGGATACCCCTTATTAGGGACTTTTCAAAAGTTTTCCATCGATTGTCTGTTAAACAACAAATTACTGGTGTATCTTTGCCATCTATGAATGATGGACAAAGACTAACTTGTACCATACCAATATGGACATAGTGATATCCTTTTTTGAGGTATTGTTTTGCCTTATCTGCCTTTAAGAGAGGAATGTCTAGTATTCTTTCTTCAGTTTGACCTACCGAGATTTCTCCTTCAGATATCTTTGCATTCATTTTACTCATGATCCTGAATATGGAGTTCTTATATATTTCTCCAACCTTGATTTTAGGCATCTCCCAATGGTTTATAGTAGAACCAGAAGTTTCTTCCTCAATTGATTCACTCTGGCTAATTATGTGATTAGATAAAGGATTCATCTCTTCTTCATGGTCGTAGGTTTCTGACATCATGAAGATCGTGACTATGTCTTTTAAAGTTTTGTTTAAACTTTCTTCATCATTTGATGTTATTTCATCATTAGATTCGTAGTCGTATTCTGAAACAAGCTCTTCTGATTAGTCTTTAGAATCTAATTCATATCCCCATGCTGGCTCATATCTTTCTTCAGCGATTAAGAAAGATCTTATATTTTGTTTTCTTTTCTTACTTGGACATTTATTTGCATAATGTCCTTTTTCGCCTCGTAACCAGCAGCAACCACACTCTTCTGGTGATTTTTCTTTTGGACATGAAGGTTTTCAATACAGAATATTAGATTTCTTTCTAATATATCTTCCCCATGGTTTTGGCTTTTCTCTTAATGGATTAAAATTTCTTTTTAATTTTTTTTCATATATCTTTTTTCGTTTCCAAGCCTTTTCTTCTCGAACTTTTCCTTCGTGAAGTTTGGCTTCTTTTCACATCCATAGCTATTTACCATGTTATCGACTTTAGAACAACAGTCATAACTCATATGAGTTTTTTTTCATATCTTTTATTGCCTGTCCTTCAGTACAATATTTCTTTATAACTTCTTCTACAGCTGCAATCCTTCCTCCTAAGGAATCACAAAGCATTCCTTCGTTTAGGAGTTTAGTAAATTCTTTTTTTGCTAACTGGTCCCATGGTTTAGGGACTTTAGCAATAAATTGCTTTGACCAATGGAGGTTGTCTCTGAGTTCTAACTTGTAATGTATTTTTTTAAATTCACAAGTGTAATTTTTAAAATAGCACATATCACATATTTGTAATTTTGTCAAATTTGTGAAAGCACTTTTTTCTTGAATACCTATGTTATTTATAGATATTCCGCAGAACTCTCGTTTGGGGTTATCTGCATAAAACTTTATCCATTCTTCAGAAATGTTAAGCTTGCTTTGGACTTCAATTATCATTTCATTATCTGCTATGCTATTCCAGAACCTAGCTGCGTTTCCTCCCAGGTTTGCCCGAATAAAAATTTTCATAGCATGCCTTTCTGTTAAATGCTATTTATTATGGCAATCCTTAAGACTTGTGCCCAATTATTGATTTTTTTTCAATATTTGAAATACAATCGATATCAAGATATATGCCGTATTGATTTACGGGTTCATTTCTTTCATTTTTTGGGACAAATTCATGTTTTAAATTTGTCTTTATAGGGGCGTTATTGAATTTAGAATTTCTTTCTAATTTAATTTTATATTACATGCTCCTACATAGTTTGGATTTGTTTCTCCGTTTAAATTCATATCAGCAAATACTTTATTTACTTCTGATATGACCTTTTTTCTTCTTGTTTATATTGTTGTTGTTTTAGAATAGCTAGATCTATTTCATCAATCATTGATTTTTTTAATGATTTTTCTTTTTCTACTTTGTCTAAGTAGTCGTTTATTATTTTTTTTTCTATTTCTTCTACATCTATTCCCTTTACGGGATCCTTGGTAGCCACTCTAGGAGGGTTTTCCTTTGCTACCACTGTATGTTATAACTTCTTAAAATACATTTAAAGTTACATTGTTATAGTACTTATTGGTAGTGTAATAACTTTCAAAGTTTGATAAGAAGTTATCTGAGTTTAGGACGTGATTTTCACTTCCTAATCCCTTAACTGAATTGTGTAATTCAGTTAATACCTGAAACGTTATCTTATTTAGAGTTCAACAGATATTTAAAGTTTCATGAGATACATTCATTATTTGATTTAATAATCCTGTTATTATAGTTTTTTCCAACTCCATAGTCCAAGTGTATAATTCTTGTCATATGATTTAATAAATAAGGAATTTTCATGATATTTTTGGTTGTATCTCGCTTTTGATTAGGCTCTAATATCAATTTTGTATGGCCAAATTCTCCTTTGGTTAGGAATGACATGTTCTAATATTGAGAGAAATCAATTTTAGTCTTCTGAGAAATATGAATGGTTTTAAGTGAACTACTGGGAAGTTAAGGGATTGAAAAAAAAATTAGGCAGAGAGCTGGCAACTTGCCAGCAGTGGCATTTTATCTTCTCCTATATATATATATATATGGGAGCTGATCCGTTGCTAGCGCTAGCACCGTCCGCTACATAATGTAGCGGACGGTAAGTTATCGTCCGCCACATTATGTAGCGGACGGGAAAACAACGCTAGCAACGTGCTAGCGCTAGCAATGGATCACGACCCTATATATATATGGAGCTGATTCGTTGATAGCGCTAGCAAAATAGGAAAATTTGCTAGCGCGATCTGGCCATCCACGGGCAATCTGTGGACGGTCCAGATCTTATTTTTTTGCATTTTTTTAAGTCCGTCCGCTACATTATGTAGTAGACCATTTTTTGACAAAAATATCCTCAAACTTAAGAAGAGTCTGTCCGTTACATTATGTAGTGGACAAGTTTTCAGACCTTTTTTCTCTTTCTGTCATTAATGTTTTGACAGAAATGACAGAGTCAGTTATGTCCGCTACATTATGTAGCAGATAAGTTTTCAGACCTTTTTTCTCTTTCTGTCATTAATGTTCTGACAACTTGTCCGTTACATAATGTAGCGGATGGCAACTATGTTCTTCCTTTGAACAAACTGTGTTCATCATCATTTTCATATTCTTGTTCAAATATGCCAAAAAGTTCTACATGAAGAAACACTGTAGAAAGTGGTTCTTCTTCCATTCGACTCAGCAATCTGCCTCCTCTTGTATCCATCAGGTTAATCTTGAATTCACCAGATTAGACGACATGGCCCTCACCATTAAGCTCTCTCCAACCAATGCACTACCCACCGCATGTTCGACCTTTCTCTGCGGCTCCACCATGAAGAAGAAAACTAGAGCCACAACCCATTCACAAATGCAGTCTCTACCAATGAGAAAAAAAAGAACATGGTCAGAGACATAAACAAATGAGACACGACCATAACCTTTCAACCATTTTTGTGAAAGCCACCACCATCGACCACCTTCACAGTCTCACCTATCATCGATCCACCAACACTGTTCAACCACCATTAAATTGACCAAGACAAGATCTGATTTTGTACATAGACAAATAGATACCCACCAATGCAACAGCCACCGTTGTCGCCTTCAATTGGTGTCTCCAACGACCATCTACCCTCCGATTTCACTCACTAATTCTGTAAATCTTGCTACGAAAATGTCGGTCTCTGCAATTTTCGGCACAAGGATTGCCGTCGTACCACAACCTACCTCTCTTCGCCGTCGAGAACCAGCAGCAGTGCGACAAAGGCAGTGCCTCCAAGAGTGGACAGTGGCTCTGGCAGTTTCAGACTTATGACGGCCTCCTTTCCAGATCTGCATCTTCATAACATGACATAGAGAATGGGTACAAGGGAAAGGGAGAAGCTGAGAGGAAGAGAGATGAGGAAGAGAGAGAAAAGAAAAGTCGTCTATCTTTTTTCAGGTCTAGCATATGGGGGTTGTCTCTTTTCCAGAGAATAAAAGGAGTTGTCTCTTTTTCTCGTCCGCTACATTATGTAGCGGACATATATAATTGGGGATTGATGGGTATTTTTTGTCAAAAAAATGGTCCGCTACATAATGTAGCGGACGGATTTAAAAAAACACAAAAAAAAAGATCTGGACCGTCCACAGATCGCCCGTGGACGACCAGATCGCGTTAGCAAATTCTTCTATTTTGCTAGCGCTATTAACGGATCAGCTATATATATATATATATATATATATATATATATATATATATATATATATATATATATATATATATATATATATATATATATACACAATTCAAAATGGAAACGTGAGCCACCTTTTTTATTTATTACAACTACAATCCTATATATTCGCTATTTAGCATTGCATGGCCCTTTAAGTGATAATCCATTGATTTAATATACTACTTGACAACTTAAAACAAAAGCTTAAAGAAGACAAGTATCTAACGGCTCCACTGTGTCGCTATCTATTCTTTGTCTTTCAGTTTATAATATAAAGAAATTACTGGTGAACACACATGTATATGCGAATATCTCATAACAATTACATGCAACATATAATCAAGTAAATTAAATAATGCATTTTAATAATCGAACGTTAGGAGTGATGCAAGTGAATTCATTTTTTGATATTTTACTTAAGTTAGTTGTGATTAAATTAGGTATTAAGGTTATTCTTTATAACCAATTCAAAGAGGATATTTTTATAATGTTAATGTCTTTTTTGTCTCACGATATGTATTATGCATTAAAAAACTTTCTAAAATCATAAGCAATACTGCCTTTTATAAAACGGTCCTAATTTGGCTCGGGTTATTAGGTTAGTAATAATAATAAATTTAATAAAAATAAAGTCTGAGAACAAATAAATAAGCTGTAAGACAAATCTATAAAACCGTGGTGTTTATAACGTAACATTTGACTTCCCTCAACGTGATACACCGGATCCTCATCTAAATAGAGAATCCACCAAATTTTTGGGAATTTGACAGATTACGATAAACACAAGCAGTCCTCCACCCGATTTGACAATTTACGGTGAACACAAGCAATTCTTCACCGACGAGCAAATGCTGGAAAGGTCAACAGATGCATCTAATCGGGGCAGCCGGTGGCAGTAAGGTTCACTTGCAAGCCACAGCGCCATACCTGCCAATTCTTCTTGGCAAGATTAGCCGCCAATGACCGCCCACACCATTTGCCACATTCTCTTTCCAAAGATTCAACCCCAAGGTAACATTCCAAAAAGAACTCGGATTTCCAACTCTCTCATTGGCCCTCCGCAGTCCATCACAGCGTCACCCATCATGTGTGCCAAGTGGCCACACATTGTTTGAAAGTCAAACCAATGTGCGTTTTTGTATATTTGCTTCTCGTGCGTTGACCACCGAATCAGCCTTGAAAAAGTATATGGGTTTACCGGAACTGAACCATAACAATGACATGGGTGAAAATTCAGCTGTAAAATAAAAGAAAATAGGAGATGGACAACCGTTTACTGTATCTAGAAATATTCGTTCCACTTTCCGTTGATTATTCATTCAAACAAATCATTCAATAAGCCGCTTTCTCTTACCATTACCCATTAGAAAAGCTTTAATCTTCTGTCTCCCCCGGATCTCTCTCTCATTCAGATTATTTTTTGCTCTAAGATATACTCTACATCACGCATAGTTCCCTCTGTTCAACCCTTTTGAGATAATCATGGATGATGAGATTGAGATACCCTTGTATTTCATCTGTCCCATATCTCTCCAGATCATGAAAGACCCAGTCACCGCCACCACCGGCATAACGTACGACCGGCAGAGCATAGAGTACTGGTTGTTAACGGCAGAGGACGCTGCATGCCCGGTCACAAAGCAGCCCTTGCCTAGGGACTCCGATCTGACACCAAACCACACGTTGCGGCGGCTAATCCAGGCCTGGTGCATGGAGAATGCAAGTAGAGGTATCGATCGGATACCTACGCCAAAACCTTTGTTAAGCATTTCGCATGTTCTTAAACTCATTCGCGATCTGAAGTTCCCTCACTTGTACATAAATTCGTTGAAGATGATGGATGTGCTCGCAAATGAGAGCGATAAGAATAGGAAGTGCATGGTGGATGCCGGCGCCGCCAAGGCAATGGTTTTGCTGGTAATAAAATGTCATAAGGAAGGCAGAACCACCGGTCTCGAGGAAGTTCTGAGGATTCTCCATCTTACGTGGACGCCAATGCCAGAAAATAAGCAACTCGTCAAGGATAATAGCGAGTTTATCGAATCCATACTATGGGTTTTGAGACATGAACTCGATGAGCGTGTTGCAGTTAAAACCCTTGCAATGCAAGTTTTGCAAGGGATCACTGAAGTTGCAAGTTCAAGTCTATTGGAGAGGTTAAAGTTTGACTTTTTCAAACAAATTGTGAACTTGCTGAGAGAGAATATCTCTCAACAGGCTACGAAATCAGCGTTAAAGGTGCTAATAGAAGTATGTCCTTGGGGAAGGAATAGGATGAAGATCGTTGAGGCGGGTGCAGTGTTTGAGCTCATTGAGCTCGAACTTACTGACCCTGGACAGAATATGACTGAGCTTATAATCTGCCTTTTGGCTCAGTTATGTTCTTGCGCCGATGGGAGAGCGCAACTTCTGAAGCATGCTGGTGGTATTGCCTTGTTGACTAAGAGGACTCTGAGGGTTTCTCCGGCAACAGACGATCAAACGATTCAGATATTCTCGTTGGTCGCTAAGTTCTCGGCCACACAAGATGTTCTCTTAGAGATGTTGAGAGTTGGAGCCGTGTCAAAACTTTGCATGGTTGTTCAAGCAGACTCTGCCCCGTATTTGAAGAAGAAGGCAAGAGAGATACTAAGGTTACATTCTAATGTGTGGAACAACTCTCCATGTATTGCTGTTTATCTTCTAACGAGAGACCCTAGGTAGCACTTCATTGAATAATGAGTAATAATTATAAGGAAATGCCATTAGCAAAATAATTAAGCTTTTGCCGGAACGAATGTACAGTCAGTCATGTCTCATGTGTGCATAATTGAGAACTCTGCATATGAAAATTGCTTTGAGGAAAGCATTTCCAGTTGTTCAACGGTACGATTTTGATTTTGCTATTTTCATTTTATTTTGATTTTGTGCTGCTTTATTTAAATATTAAGGAGTACACCGTTCTAAAGAGATATAATGAGTTTTTCATCGTGTTATTCATTACAAATATGGGAAGATAGTCATTTACACCGAAGGGAGTTCACCTGAGGTATACTAGTTAAGGAAAGTATGATATTTAATCTTCAACTTATATACAATCTGACGAAATTCAATGTGAGCTACTTAATCAGCCTTGTTTCCTCTGCATAATATCAAGAGAGCAACTTTTCGTTGTTCGTCTTTTTGAAAAATAAACTTAATTTTTTTAGTTTTAGTAAAATAAAGGATTAGTGGTGTGTTACAGGTGCATGTGTTACAAGTGCAATACTAGTGAATTTATGAAGTTGAGCAGTAATCTAGTAAATGTGTATGTAGCGGAGTGAGTGGTGTTATTACATGTTTAAGAGTTATATTAGAAGCATCAGATAAAGTCTAGTACTCTAATCATCTAGGTCGGTGTAAGAAGGTGCAACAAGAAGTAAAGAGACGAAATTTGAAGTTATATTAAGGGTGTTGAGGGTGTGATAAAATTTAAGTTATAAGTTTGTTAGAACCACTAAGGTGTTGAGGGTGTAAGAAATTAATGTTCTCGAATTATGTGAGAATGAGGAGTGTGATCTATATTTCAAATCTGTGAATTTTGGGACGTGGTAAGTGAAGAACCACATACATAGTAGCTTGTCGAAGTGAGTTCTACAAAAAAAAAATGGAAGAAAAGGCACACCTACTGTTGCGAAAAGCCATCCATGCAAGATTTGAATGCGCATCGGAGATTCAAGATTTTGAAGTTATGTTTGGCAAATGATGAAGATCATTACTTTTAATTAACCGCATACGTGACTTCTTACTTACTAAGTTTTAGGTACAAAGCTGGGACGAAGACGAGTGAAAATCATAATGAAGAAAGTAGAATGGACAATTGAAATGAGATCCACTATTCTCAAGTCAAGGAAATAGAGGAGACAAAGGATGAAGTACAATTTAAGGCTTTTAAAACCAATCTTAAAACCAATGAGGAGTGTGATCTATATTTCAAGTCAAGGGTGAAGTACAATTGTTGAGTGATTTAGGTTGGATGAGCATGAAGATGTTCTTTGAGCCAGAGGAGCTATACGAAACGTCTCAAGCTAGTGTTCAAAGTCCAATATTAGCACAAGTATTGAAGAAACTTGACAAGTTCAACATGTTTAAACGTGCTTCATACATCAAGAAAGATGGCTAAGCAAATTGTTGCTCTCAAATTAGTGCACTGGATGTGAAACAATGGTTGAACCATTAAGCCACTCAATGTCAAGACTTCTTCGAACTACAAATGAAGTTTAACGGGGAATGTTGAAAAATAAATCAAGTTTATTTAGTGTTAGTAAAATGAAGTATCAGTGTACTTTTATAAGTGTTAGTAAAATGAAGTTTGTTAGTGATACATAAAATATTATAAGTGTACTTTTAGCGAGTTTATAAAATTGAATTTTGGTCTAGTAATTGTGTGCAGTAAAGTGAGTGGTTCTTATTACTTGTTTAGGAGTTACATTTAGTAATACTACACAAATCCTGGTATTCTAGTCACCTAATATGGTACAACAAGGTACAAGAAGAATTAAAGATATGAAATTTTAAGTTATTTTGTATCTTCTTTTCGAAATATTTGTGTGCTCTCCTCAAGGTGTTGAACTATTTGAAGGGAAAAAAAGAGTCTAACATTGAAAAGATAAAGTGCCGCCTCCTCATGAGGTTTAATCTTGGGCTAACGGTTGGATCCATTAAGGGTATACCTAAGTTTTGTAAGGAAGAAGAACTAGCTTGACCCAAGGTCCACGCTCGTCCGGGTGGCTATGGCTATGGCTATGGCTATGGCGTTGGCCCATCAGGCTTTATTCGTCTTTTTTGGACAAAAATTTAAATAATTTTTTTTCTGAAAAGTTGTAACCTCTCAAATTCTTTTCCTATCATATTCTTGTGTTTTTCCTTTCCTGCCTGAGTGTCCTAAACAAAAGGGTTGTGCATTGTTTTAGTTCGCCGGATTTGCGAGTTTGGAGTGCTTCTTTTCTCAGATATATCCAAGCAGACTTTTTTAAAAACCGTTAGTACCGTCACATGACGAATAAAGTCTTAAAGATAGTGAATCAAATTCATGCCCGGTTATCTCCTTTGCTGTTCTCTAATTCGGTAGTGAGTTATTAAATGCACTTTATTTTCTCTGTCTGTTAGTTCAATTTAGTATACTGCATGTTCGGTATCTTTGTAGTTGAACAGTTAGCTCAGCAAAGTATGTCCGTTTGATTGATGGGAACCAGCGCTATGTCGTAGGCTATTTTGGAAGTCATACAAAACAAATGTTGACTGTTCACAAACTTTTTCTTTGTCCGCTTCAGGTTACTGGCAAGTATGGTTACTCAGCCATTTCAACAGTCTTCCACTCATTGTGGCGTGCAATACCAAGCGTCGGCACTTGAACTCGTGTAGCTGAGGACGACAGAAGAAGGATACAAAAATTGTGGGTTTCCTTTATCTGTATATTGTCTCCAAAATAGTTATCGTTGACCTGTGGCTGTTGAAACTTTGCAAGTACGCTGTGTAGAGAACAATGTATAGGACCAGACCAGGTTTACCAACTAGCTTGTCAAATAATCCCAAAAGATTGGCCCGTTGGTCAAGAAGAAGGTATACTCCCTACCTTAACTTTCTAGGTTTAAACTTTGGGACTCGCACTCAGAAGAAAAAATTCTTCTGAATGCATCAAGTCGATATGGGGAATACGCCTTTAAGATCGTCAGGAGAGGAGACTTAGTCTCGAGTAATTTTAAAGCTGGCTCGAGTATATCACTTACCATCCAACAAAAAATTAAAAAAATTAATAAAAAAAGCCAAATATCTTACACACTGGACGTGCCTCCTAAAAGTGGTCAAATCGTTCCATGAGTACATTAAACGCACGTAATAGCAAGTGCAGGAGTGGTGGTAAGAACCAAACAAGAGATCTCGTTTCCCATCTACAAGGTGTATCAGTAACTCATCTAATTAAACTTGAGATGGTTTAGTTGATTGTCACTTGTTACCATGACGATGTTGCAAGTAAAAACGACTATATAGAAACTAATCAATGGCTGAAATCATAGAGCTGGTAGTGTAAAGCGAGTCATACGAATCCATTCATTTTGGGTGGGTGATTGTCGCCAAATGGACTGGTTCAAGGAAATACTACTAGCTACTCTTGAACCTCTTCCACTGTCTCCCTTCGGCTTCAAAAATTTCCTTGACTTTGCTAGGAAAAAGGGATTGCTCATCTGCTAAAATGAGAAATATAAAGCAAAATTTTGTCCAATTTAAGTCCAGGGAGTTTTCAGTGCAATATTTTGAATTACTCTAGACTGCTACTACACTTTCCTTTTCATGAGGATCGGACCAAACTGCAAAGGATAGTAGCTCTTCAGAGAGGTTTATTTTTTAATGATGTCTTATATGGAGGATATTTTGTCGTAGACCAACTAAAATAGATGTTAATCTAGTTCTCATCGCTTATCCATCTTGACTATTCAAATGATAAATTAGCAGTAGACCTAAAATGCATTATTACGGATACTGAGTCACGTCGATAGAGAGAGTTGTTTCTTTTCTACACTAGCTTGCTCTCAATTGTTGTCTCTATGAAGCATTCAAGTGTTGATTTTTGTTTTCCTTTATTTCAAAACAAGCTGTCTCTGTTAAGCACTCAAAATAATCGTTGATGATGGCTGCTACCAAAATGAGAAAAGTAAAAGAAAAAGAAAAAGAGAACTTCCCGACATTCATTTATGTAGTTAATTTTAGCCTTTGCATTGATAGGAGTTGGCTGTGTCGCAATCCCTTTACGTTGACTTCTTTTTTAAGTTAATAGGGGTTATGTTACTCCCCATATGCCCGCATCAAAAGTCTACAATTTCATTTGATAATTTGTAACTCGCTTTTGTAAGAACAATTCATGATCCAAGAGATTACCATTAACATATAAACAAAAGGAGAAAAAGAAAGTAGAAGAAATGAAACACGAAGGGGATGACAAAACCCTTTACGGACAAAATTCATTACTTATAGAACAAGTTTTTACTCTTTTTTTTTTTAAAATTAAAGGTCCTTTGTATTCATTAAACTCAAATCATTTACAACTTTTTCAATCCATACACACTTTTCATAGTATCTACACTACAATATGTACATTAGTCTATCAATATTCTCTGCGTATCCAGCCCCTATGCTTGGCTCAGCTCCTTGTTTTGGTCTGTTGCAGGACTCCTTCTCCGGCTGAAGTTTCTTTCATACAAACCTTGGTAAGTCCACCAAGAATTTTGGGTGTCATGGACGATGGGAGGGCAATAATCGCTTATAAACTCGTAGTGTGTAACGTAATAAAAGTTGAAGTATATTTTATTTTATAATCCTAAGCGAGAAACACAAATAAACTCAAAAATAATTTCCTTACGCGACACATCAACTCTTCTTTGCAGAAAACACCATCACATTCGTATTAAGTTTTTAATGTTGTTGAATGGACTAAATGCAAAAATGCAGCTAAAGGTCTCCAACATTATCTTAGATGGTGTCTTTATTCATTGACAAGTTAATTTTCATGTTAGTTTGACTTATTTAATTTCAGAAATATTTCTGAACATTTTAAGACTCTAACTAACAAATGTATATATCAACTTATTATGACTTAATCTTGACTATGCTTTCTTAATATCACTGACTAATATGAATATACAAAATTAATATACCTGATAAACAAAAATTAACTATTAGATTTAGGAGAAAAAAAGGCTGATTTTACAATTGAAATATAAACAACTTACGAGATTTATAAATTCTTTTTTGAATGAGGTCCTCATTTTTTAGTCTAATTAGATTTCCAGGAATGGTGAGGGTTATATTTGTAAGCTTTACATAACCTAAAAAGCAATTACAATCAGTTTAAAACTCAACATAATCAATATATGAGCTTATTAAGACTCAATTTTGACTGTTGTATTCTTAAAAATCTCGCTCTGACATGAGTTTCATATATCAAGAAACTGATAATAGCGTATTAGATTTAAAGGAAAATAATGTAACAATTGAGATAAACATATTATATCATTAATGTATGCATCCCTAAATTTGTGTGTGCATGCGCGCGTCATCAATTGTGAGAACTGCTATAGTCTAGGATGGGGAGGACATTTAGCTAATTATCCCTTGATTAACATGGTGACGTTTCTGAAATATTTGTCTTAGATGTAAAAGATATCGATTTCATTCGGCTGAATTGACTTTCTCTCTGGTAGTCCCTTCTGCTAGCAAAGAATTGAGGAGGTCTGAACCTCCTTTTGCTTGCAAAAATTTTCGAGTTAACGAGTCAAGGAGAGAATAATTTCCCCTTTAAAGAATTCTTTTTTAATATTGAAAGATAATAATAAATCTTGCTATCTTGTAAAATTTGTTTAGAGACAATATTTTTAACATCCTTTTTCAAGATCATCTTTAGCAGCTTATGATGAACCCAAAGTAAAAGTTCTTGATTTACCAAATCTCCATCAAGTTTAAGAATATAGAAAAATGTTGAAAGAGCATCTTTTTCTAACGGTGGAATAAATCTCTGGGTGTCATTCCAAATCCCAGATGTAAAACAAACTAATTTTTTTTTCACCTGTTGTTTGCTTAAGGGATGCCACCCTATCCAAGGTAAGAGGCATCGGTTTCCATAATCTATAGGCTTTTGGCAAGGAAGACATAAGCAATGCAATGATTTAGCTCTAGGTTTAGTTCTTTTAACAGCGTTGGTATGCTTGCCAGACCAAGGTTGAGGATTTTTTCTTCAATTCTTGGTACAAAATTTTTGTATCCTTATATGTGTCTTGGTAAAAGTCTGTTATATAATTGAGACTTACGAGAAACCTCTGAAGTTCAGTTTTTTCTTTTAATTAATTAGGGGATTTAGAGACAAATTCAATTGCTCCATGGATGGGGATTATAGATCCCTAGTCAATATTGTTGTCTGAACTCGATTTATATTAATTATGATGTATTAATAAAAGATTCTATTTCATTTTCAATAACATCTACTTCCTTATCGGGTTCTTCTTCAGAATATGATGAACTTAATAAAATTGCACTCGATTGTTTTTTAGGCCTTTATCTTTTACTAATTTGTTTATTTTCATTGTTGTAAAGCATTTGTTTGCATGGTGGCCTAGTTCGCCACATTTACCGGCAAAATGACTCTTGATTTAAAGTATTTAGGTGATTTCTTGTTTTTGAAATGTTTTTTTAGGAGTTTTGGAAGATTCTTCCTGCTTATACTTTTAGAATGTCAATATCTTTTATATGGCTTTTTCATTTTCATTTGTTTTTTCTCATCTCCCATATTCGGAATGCTTAGGGTATTATAGCCAAATCAATAATAGAATTGTTCTAATTATGTTCTTTTTGTTTTACTTTCTTTCCGTAATTGGTTTTTTTTAACATCCATGTGCCACCTAAAATGGGTAAGAGTTGGGCACTTTAGGTTATTGGTAGTTTTCTACCTTTCGCTATAATACAGACGAATCTTTCGGCACAATTTTCGCTAATTAATTCTTCAAAAGTACATTGGGGAAAAGTTAAAGGATCATTATGCTCATTCCTGATTCTAGTCCTCACCCTTTCTCCAAAAAGAGTTGGGTGACCTGCTAGAAATCTTTCTTTCCAAAAGTTCGAATAGCATATGATCTTTGGTGTAATCTTGAACTGAAAACATCCATGTGCCACCTAAAATGGGTAAGAGTTGGGCACTTTAGGTTATTGGTAGTTTTCTACCTCTTTTGAGGACAATATTGACATTTTCAAGAAAATGCATAGTAATTGCAGTGACTAAGGTAGTAACTACTGGAATGATATTGTGCATAGACTTGAATTTGGTTACCATTGGGTCATATTTTTAACTAGAGTTGCAACTTGGGCGAGTTGGATAGGCCTAAGGGTCAAACCATGCCCAGCCTATTTTAAAAAACTCGTGCTCATGTCTAGCCCAACTCAACCCATCTACAAGCAAAAACAGTTTATGTCCATATCCAGCTCATGAAAATTTTGGTGAGCACGGACTGGACACAGACTGCCCCCACTGGTTGTCCATGATTACAAATTAATTTTTGTTTACTGAATTTTTAAGCATATCAATTGTCAGCCAAGTTTACTAACTAGTCATGAGTTAATGTTAACTTAAATTTTCAAACACATCAATTAACATCTAAGTCTACTAATTAGTCGTTATAATGTGAAACTTCAAAATTGGTTTAAATATAAGCATAGAAACAAAGTTTTAGAGCATAATGAAAGAAAAAGAGAAGAGTCTTGAAACAATCTTAAGAAGTCTAATCTTACAACAAGAGACAAAACACTGAAAAAGAAGTCTTCAAACGTTTCCAAACCAATATGGTTAGAGAATTTTAAAGACTAAAAAAAACACATACCTTGTATACATAAAATTGTGTAAACAATTTATATTATATGGAAGTTGGACGGGCTGGGTTTCTCACGGGCTGGATTGACCTTTGAAAACCTTTGTCCATGACCAGCTCATATTTTTTACAGGCTCAAAATTTTGTACCCACGTCCACTACAGTCACTATAAAAGTAAGTCCATGCCCAAATTTCTTTGGGCTGACACAGGTTGCCTACGGGTTGCCCAGCTCAAGTCACACCCTTAATTTTTATAGCACCAAGACTTGCTGAGATTGCTCGTTCGGGGTAAGGTAATGCCTCAAGCTAATGTTCAAGGTCCAATATTCACTTAAGTATTAAAAAAAGTTGAAAAATTCAACATGAAGATGATCCACGTGCTTTGTACATCAAAAGAGATGGCTACATTGTTGCTCTCGAATGCACGGGATGTGAAGCAATGGTTGAACCTTTACCAAGCCTCTCAATGGTCAAAACTACTTGGAGCTATGAATCAAATATAAAGCGGTGTGTTGAAAAATAAACTTGATTTATTTACTGTTAGTAAAATAAACTATTAGTGATTTGTCCGTGGTACATATAATGTTGCAAGTGTACTTTTAATGAGTTTACAAAGTTAAGTAGTGGTCGAGTAAGTGTGTGTAGTGGAGTTAGTGGTGCTATTACATTTTTAGAAGTTGCATTTGATAGTACTGTATAAAGCCAAGTAGTCTGGTCATCTAGTATTCTATGTTCTTTTTAAGATATTTCTATATTCTCCTTCTCATCCATAAGTATGTGAGTTTGAATGATCATTTGTCTTGATCACCTCTGTCACTGTCTACAAAACATATGAAGAGGGTGGGCAATTATCTATTTTCGATTCTCTTTTGCACATTCCTTGAGCTTTTATCATTTGCAGAGTGCTTCTTTCAGTCTATCGAAGGCCCTAGGGCGCAAGTACGAACCTCGCATATATAAGCCTTTAATTTCTTTGTAGGCAGGTTGTACGTTATGTACATGTGTGGAGGAAATGGTGGGCACACATGTGCCCACCTGCTTCTCAGTGAATTTTTTTTATTATACATGGTATATTTTATCCTAAATAAGAAAAGTGCCCACTTAAAATATTTAAAAATGGTTAAAAGAGATATTTTTTCAGTCACTTTATATGTTAATTAAGCTATCCAAAAATTCTAAAAATAGTTTTAAAAAAAATCTTTTTAGCCATTAAATGCTAAACTTACACAAATAAATAAAAAAAGGTTTGTGCTTAAAGTCAACACCAGAAAATTCTCTTTATTCTCTATTGTTTTCAAAGTCCTCCTATTTCCAAAACCTGAAAGCCACATAATAGAGAGAGGCACGAAGCATATACCGTCTTCACAATTCCCTCACTGGCCTTATGCCCTCAACGCCACGGCTCACTACCTCCGCCGGCAGATCCACCTCCGCCAACCAACATAGTTGCGTAGACGATAGTCTCAGTCACGCTTGAATGATTGAAGTCGTGGTGTATTGCTCGGATCATCGATTCATCTATTTCTCCAACTTTGTGTCGATTTGTCATGATGTTTTGCAGTGACGCTCTCAGATTTTCTTTCCCAAATTATCAATGTCTTACCTAATTTCTCCACAACAATCCTTTTAGCCTAAAAATCATGAAGAACCCTAGCTTTTTTTCCCCCAAATATAGAGCCACCATCCTTGCACTAATTACATGAATTGCTCCACTGCCTTCATGCCATAGGAAGTGGGAATTTGGCATTTAGAAGAATTTAGCACTGAATTTGACAATTAGGGTTTGAAAACTTGGAGTTTTCATGAACAAGTTGAATATACTACTTACTTGACGATTTGAGAAGTTCGAATTGCCAAATTGGAGTTCTTGTTTCTTGCCCCTTTGGCTTACGTTTATCAGTTTGTTAAGTTTAACTCCTTGACAACGATATTTTAGGCAAAAATATTTTTTTAAATATTAGTTGCCCACCTTAAACTAAATTTCTGGCTCTGCCACTGGTTATGTATATTTGAAAACTGCTTGCTTTGTTGTATAAATCGTCTCCGGAGACCAAGCATTTTTGTACTGGAAAAAATTTGGCTGCTACCCTGGTTGAAGGAATCTTTCTCCTACCCCTTATATAACGACAATCAATTATCTCTAAATGTTTCTAGTGACTTTTATATAGTGACGCTAAAAAAATATTGCTAATAATTGTCTCTGAAAGTGTTAGAAGAAAAGTCGTTAAAAATATTTAGCAACTATTAATTGTCACTATACAAGGGGTTGGAGGAAGATTCCTACAACCTGGGTAGGAGCCAAAGCTTGTTCTTTTGTACTTCCATGATTGCCTTCTATATGGAAGACTGAGTACTGAACTATTTGACCTGCGGCAAATGTCAAGGTTTGTGTTACAGAAACGTTATCTCCGCGCGTGTGATTTGTAATTTGTAAGTTGATGGTCAGTTTGAGTAGGATAAGTTTGCATTTATATATGTGTATATTTTTATGGGAATGGCTTCCTAAGTTGTGTTGGGTTTATAAAAGATGTAATGCCAACATTTTCTTTAAGCTTGACGTCTGGGCCCAAGAGTGCGCTGACTAAAATTTCACCTTACGTAGGCGAGCCTGGACACAAAGGATTGGTTTTAAAACGCCATTCAAACACAGGATAACTAAGCACGTCTAAAGGGTTTTATACTTCACCTCAACATCCCATCGAGCTCTGCATATATTAGGAGGGCTTCAATCCCTAAAGCTGGACTTAGTTTACATGATGAATTCTTGGTCAACATCTACAACTTAGATCAAATTGTCTGAGGCACATCTCTTGTAAACACCAATGTTGGATTAAGCACAAATTCTCAGCTTGAAAGATTGTCAAGTTCTACGTCAGCCGATACAAAAAAAAACCTATACGCAAGCAAGCTCGCTATTTGAACGGATGCCTTTCTCCGTTCATGCATGGAAGCAGACATGGTTCTTCGCCAACTGCAAGAAACACGCAAGTCAAAACCAAGGAAGTATGCTAGGATAGGTGCACGCTAACTGTACATGAAACATCCTGAAAATGTTGAAATGCTCAACGATTTTTACTCCAAAAAATATGCACGTCTGATTGATAGGAACCATGGGAAGAAGCAAAAGAATATCGTAGGCTATTTTGGAAGTCATACAAAAATAGTGTTCCTATTCACGAACTTTGTCTTTGTCTTCTTCAGATTACTTGCATGTATGGCTGCTCAACCATTTCAACAGTCTTCCACACGGATTAGGATCCCCTGCTGTAACCATGGGTTACAGCAGGGTGCTGTCCCCATTGTTGTGAGAGGGGGAAGAGAAAGAGAGGGTAGAGAGAGAGGGGGGGTGCAAACCATGGTTACCCTCTCTCTATTCCCCCTCTCACAACAATGGGGACAACACCCCTGTTGTAACCCATGGTTATAGCAGGGGATCCTGATCCCTTCCACACATAGTAGCGTGTAATAGCAAGCGACGACACTTGAACCCATGTAGCTGAGGACGACCGAAGTAGGATAAAAATATTATGGGTTTCGTGTTATCTGCACTTGTAGGTGTTGGTTGTCTCGTTGTCCCCAACATATTTATTACCCGTGGCTCTGGAATGAATGTGTTCCTAACCAACTCCGGTCCCACCCAAAGGCCTACTGGGGGTCTCATTTTGCTCGACATGTTGGCACGGGCAATAGTCAATATTCAACACTTCCGATCGGTCAAAATATACAAGCTCAAGTCATGTGCACGTTTTACTTTTTCTTCGTTACTTCGTCATTAAGAAATTTATTTTTTGCGCGAATTACGGCAACGTCTCATTGCACTTCGACCATCGCACGTCGCCCGTTGGCACACCTTGGCGCTTGCCCAATGAGGTTGGCCTTGGCCATTCCCTTGGGGTCAGCCTCAGCCTCCCCTAGGGTTGGCCTTGGCCTTCCCCCAAGGTGGGCCTTGGCCTTCCCTCAGTGGTTGGCCTTTGGCCTTCCTCTTAGCACTTTCACTTCTCTTCAAGGGACCATACATCCTCCACGACACCCGTCGCCCGCTCGCCGACTCCGGGATGCCTGTCTCTCGTGCACCCAAGCCGTCTTCGCGACCCCTGTTGCCGGCACCAACGCGCCATCTCCTGCACACTCTGCAGCACCGATGTGCCGTGCTACTGAAACAGTCATGCCCCTGGCTCTTTGTCACACTACCACACATCTTCCGCTAGTCCATCCTTTCACCACACTATGCGCACTTTGCCTTGCTCGTGGAACATGTCACTCTCCGGAATCTACAGCATCCTGCGGGGATAGGCGACTCCTCCAGGACACTATCTTCGCCAGGGAGCTCTAAGTTCTCTGGCATGAAGAATTCCCTTCCGCTAGGTAGGTGGCTCCTCCAGGATGCTACCTCGGCTCGTCTGTAAGGCGACTCCTCCAGGACACTACCTTGATGCGCTCCGAGTTCTCTGGAACAAGGACTTACCCGTAGGGATATGCAACTCTTTTGGGACACTATCTTTGCCAGGGAGCTTTAACTCCCCTTCTGTCAGATAGACGGCTCCTCCTGGATGCTACCTCTGTCCGTCGGGTAGGTGACTCCTCCGGAAAACTACTTTGGCATGCTTCGAGTGTCTCAACACAAGGATTTACCGCAGGGATAGGCGACTCCTTCGGGACACTGTCTCTGCCAGGTAGCTTAAACTCCCCTTCAACCAGGTAGACAGCTCCTCCAGAATGCTACCTTGGCCTGTCGGGTAGGCAACTATTCTGAGACACTACTTTGGTGCGCTCTGGCACAAGGACTCACCCGCGGGGATAGGCGACTCCTCCGGGACACTATCTTTGCCAGGGAGCTCTAAGTGCTCCAGCGTGAAGAATCCCCTTTCTCCAGGTAGCCAGATACTTTGGGTTGCTACAGTGGCCCGCTAGGTAGATGACTCATCTAGGATGCTACCTCGACCCACGGGATAGGACTCCTCTAGGAAATCATCTCCGTCACGGTGTCTTACAAGCCTACGTGCTTTGGCATTGGGGGCTTTCATCGGCACCCCTAGGGACTATGATCCTCGGGTCACTCCAAGACGGGAGCAGATCTCCGGAGGGCATCGCGCCTAGTCTGCATGGCAGTTGGGTGTCGGGTCTTCCCTACTACTGCCAGGCCTATGGGACACTGCAAGGGCTTGGACTGGTGGCTTGATCGAGGGGATTCTCTGGCCACACCGGAGCTGTGGGAGCCATTCTTTCCACACAGACATAGCGATGCTGTGCGGGGCAGGCCGGGTGAATATGCGATTCGATAGTTCATGAAGCACCGACAGCTGTGGACCCCTCGGTGATGTGTCATTCTCGGGGAGCGCCACATGTTTGTTGATGACATCATCATCTCAACCTTTATAAATAGGGTTCTTGAGAATTTATTTGGGAGGGGAACATTTTTCAGAACTCACTTTCTCACTCTAGAATTCTTGAAAGAGAAACATACAGGACCTGACTCTGGACCTAAGCATCGGACTATGACTGTCGCCTTCCAACACTTAGAAAAATTCTCAAAACGTTGAAAAATTTTCAAATTTTTTTATCCCCCCCATATCCCCTTATCCTCTCTTCAACACTTAGAAAAAACTTTCAACAAAATTTTTCATCTTCCCTACATACTCCTAACATTCATTCTCTCATCACCCTCATCAGTCTCTCTATCTTCATTCACTCTCCCTCTCACATTACCCAACACTACATTTTCCTCTCTTCCCTCACCACTCGAGATCTCATCCCTCTTTCCCTACTTTATACATAACTTCTCTCTCTCATTAAATAATTATCATTCATCCCCACCCCATGCTTCTACCTTCTTCCTTGGGCAAAAAAAAATCAAAAATGAAATTTGAATTTAAAAAATTAAAAACAATTCAAACAGGTGGGCAGCCCCGCCCATGTGCCCTCTTTCTCTCTCATTCCCACGCCCAACCCCTTGTTGCCCAACCCTACCCAAAACCCAACCCGCACTCTCCCAAAACCCTAATTTTCCCCTAACCCTAATCTCCCTCATCTCTTTCTCCTGCCACCGCGTTAGCCTTACGCCACCACCGCTTTTGGCTCTCTGTCGATAGCCCCTTGCCTGCGTTGCCCTCCATCTCCAGCGACAATCCTCTCCTTCACCTCACTTTTTCTCCTTCTCCTCTCCCTGCCCCCCGCAAGCCCCCATGGCCTCGCGCCTCTACAGAGCCCTGCCTTTCTCTCTTTTCCTCTTCCTCTCTCCCATTCACCCCAACTTTGGCCTCGGCCACCTCTCCCCTTCCAGCCTCAACTTTAGCCCTCATCTCCGACGACGGCCCACTCCTCGCCCACCTGCAATAGCCCCACGTGGCTGCCCTCCTTTTTCCCCCTCTTTCTCCTTCCCTTCTTCCCCCACCCTCAACCTCCACCCCCTTTCACCCTCGGCCTCGGTCTCCCTCCCCCCTTCAACCTTCAGCCTTCCCACTATTCCTCCATGGTCGAACTCCCCTCCCCATCCTCGGTTACCCCCACCTAAGGCCCCTTGCTTTGACCTCTCTCACACCAAGGCCTCTCCTTATGCCTCGATTAACCTTCCCACCTTGAACCCTCCATTTCGACCAACTCCCCGACCACCTTAACCTCCACACTTCGGCCACCAATGCCTCAACACACCTTCGACCAACCTGCTAAGGCTAATGACCATTCTCTCGACTGACCTTCTTCAACCCCTTGACCAACGCACAGCTGACTTGTAGCCCCCTTGCTGACAATGAAAGTCAACACTTAGAATTCCTCTTTGTAACTTGGGTCACTTTGCAATGCTCGTGCCCTTGGTCCCGTCGCTGTTCCCTCGCTGTGCGACGCCTGGCCGTGCTTGTGTGCCGCGCTTCTGTGCCATGCTTATGTGCCCATCATCATACCAACATACCCAGGCTTTAGTAGGTGGTGCACGAGGTGGCTCGAGCCACCTACTCTTCACCTCGATGTTTAGTGACGATTGACTCTCGTTGCACGCGCCCACACACTGACTCCGTGATGCCCATCGCCCCGGCACCAACTCCGCAACCCCCATCGCATGTCACCTGGGCTCCAACTTTGCGACCCCTGCTCCCGTCCACCTGCCCCTGTTACATATCGTTGTGCTCCCGTGTCAATGCCCAAGTATTCTAAGGTTTCAGTAGGTGGTGTACGAGGTGGCTCGAGCCACCTTCTCTTTACCTTCATCGTTAAGAGACGATGCGACTCTCCGATCATCAAACATCAGAAATTCTTCTCAGTATGGACTTGTGAATATACGTGCGGTGCCCACTCGGTTCGCCCATTGACGCAGCCACACGCAGGGGGCTTATGTTCCTAACCCATTTCGGTTGCACCCAAAGGCCTACTAGAGATCCTATTTTGCACGACACATCGGCACATGCAACATTCAATATTCAACGCTTTCAACCGGTCAAAACATGGACGCCAATTCACGTGCACTTTTCACTTTTTCTACTTTACTTTGTCACTAAGAAATTTATTTTTGTGCCACTTACAGCAATGTCTCATCATTCTTCGACCGTCGCACGTCACCCATTGGAGTGCCTTGGTGCTTGCCCAAGGAGGTTGTCTTTGGCCTTCCCTTTTGCCTCAACCTTCCCTTGGGGTAGGCCTCGGCCTTCCTCTAGGGTTGGCTGTGGCCTTCCCTAAGGGTGGGTCATGGCCTTCCCCCAAAGGTTGGCCTTTGGCCTTCCCCTTAGCACCTTCAATTCTCTTCAAGGGATGATGCATCCTCCGTGACACCCATCTCCCCTGCGCTGACTCCCTAACGCTCGTCTCCTGTGCCCACGCACCTTCTTCGTGATGCTTGTTGCCCGCCCCAGTGCACCGTTTCCATGACTCCCGTTGTCGGCACCTACGCGCTGTCTCCCACATACTCTGCGACGCCACTGATACAGTCATGCCCCCTAACTCTTTGTCACACTACCACACACCTTACATTGGTCCATCCTTTCACCACACCATGAGTACCTTGCCTTGGTTATGGACCATGCTTTGACCCACTCTCCTAAGTGTGCAGAATATTACTGGGATAGGCGACTCCTCCCTGACACTATCTCTGCCAGGGAGCTCTAAGTGCTCCGGCATAAAGACTCCCTTTCCGTCAGGTAGATGGCTCTTCCGGGATGTTACCTCAGCCCGTCAGGTAGGTTGGCGCACTCCGAGTGCTCCGACACAAGGACTCACCCGCGGGGATAAACGACTCCTCCGAGACACTATCTATGCCAGAGAACTTTAACTCCCCTTCTGCCAGGTAGACGACTTTTTCGGGATTCTACCTCAGCCCATCGGGTACCCGCATCCTCCGGCAGACTATCTCCACCAGGGAGCTTCAACTTTCTTTTTGCCAGGTAAACGACTCCTCCAAGATGCTACCTCGGCCCGTCAGAAAGACGACTCCTCCGAGACACTACCTTGGTACGCTCCGAGTGCTCCGGCACACGGACTCACTCGCGGAGATAGGCGACTACTTCAGGACACTATCTCTGCAGGGAGCTCTAAGTGCTCCGGCATGAAGACTCTCTTTCCTCTAGGTAGACTCTGCCAGGATGTCTGACAAGCTTACGTGCTCTTGCACTAGGGGCTTTCATTAGCACCCCTAGGGATTATAACCGCCGGGTCACTCCGAGCTAGACGGGAGCAGGTCTCCAGAGGGCATCGCACCTAGTTTGTTTGGCAGTTGGGAGTCGGGTCTTCCCCACTGTTGCCAGACCTGTGGGACTCTACAAGGGCTTGGACTGATGGCTAGATCAATGGGGTTCTCTGGTCACACAGGCATTGTGGGAGCTAGTCTTTCCAACAGAGTGGTGCTGTGTGGAGTAGGCCGGTGAATACACGATTTGACAGTTCATGGAGCACCAGCAGCTGTGCATCCCTCGGTGACGTGTCACTCCCGGAGAACGCCACGTATCGGTTGATGACATCATTACTTAACCTCTATAAATAAGGGTCTTGAGAATTCATTTGGGAGGGGAACATTTTCAGAAATCACTTTCTCAATCTAGAATTCTAAAGAGAGAAACATACAGGACCTTGACTCTAAAACTAATCATCGGACTGTGACTATCGTCGTGTATTCACCCTGCGCCATCGCCCTCGCAGTACTGCCATTCTCAGACTCTCTAGGAAACCTTTGGTCTTTGCCCTTGATCCATCATTGTTGTGTCCCACATCACTCTACTTGGCCTATGATTGAGACTGGATTCCTTATGACACCTCCACTTCCACGTCGACTGCGAACCGATATCCTTGCCATCAATATGTTTGAACTATGTAGAGAACAGTGTATAGCACATTTGCACCAGACAGGTGCACCAATTAGTTTGCCAAACTATCTTACGGCAAAATCTGGACGGGCCTCCCAAAAGTGGTCAAATCCTTCCGTGAGTATAACATACGCACGTAATTGCAAGTGGAGGCGCGGCGGTAAGAACCAAACACTAGACCTCCTTTTCGATCTACCAGGCGTACCAGTAGCTAATATAATTATATTGAATTGTGACTGGTTACCATGTATGGTGTATAAGACATATATAGGAATCATAGGTCGAGCTGCGAGGGTCATAAATTGACTGGTCCAAACAAATGTTGCTACCTACACTTGTACCTCTTCCAATTTAGGCTTGCATTTTGTACTTTCTCCCTTCACCCATTAAAAAATTTTCTTTACTTTGGTGGGAAAAAAGGATTGCTCAGCTGCTGGAATCAAAGACGTAAAGCAAAATTTTGTCCAATTTAAGTACAGGGAGTCTTCAGTGCAATATTTTGAATTACAGTAGACCGTTACAATACTTTCCTTTTCATGCTGAGGAGGGATTGGGAATTGGACTAAACTTCCAAGGATAGTTGCTCTTCTGATAGGTTTATTTTTAAATGATGTCTTTATGGAGGATATTTTGTCGTAGACCAATTAAAATAGATGTTTATCTGGCTCCCATCGCTTATCCTTCTTCACTATTCAAACTGCTTAAATTAGTAGTAGACCTAAAATGCATCATTACGAATGCTGAGTCAAGTCGGTAGATAGAGTTTTTCTTTTCTACACTCGCTTTCCAATAATTGTTCTCTATTAAGCATTCAAGTGTTGATTTTTGTTTTCTTTTATTTTAAAAACCTAGCTGTCTCTGTTAAGCACTGGAACTGATTTGACTAGTATATTTGAGAGTATTGACCGCCGTCCTTGATGATGGCCGCTACCAAAAAACAGAAAAAAGAAAAAGAAAAAAGAAAACTACCCATCATTCATTTATGTAGTTAATTATAGCCTTGACATTGATAGGAGTTGGCTGTGTCGCAGTCCCCTTACGTGGACTTCTTTTTTTTTTTTTTAAGTTAATTGGGGTTATGTTACCCCCCTTATGTCTTTGTTGTAATTTTCGACTAGGGTTCCAAACTTTTTTGTTTTTATTTTTCATGGTCATGGATTTAGAAATTGTTCCTAACTTATTTTGGCCGCACCCATAGACCTATCGTGAGTCTCATTTTTCACGACACGTCAACATTGTCAACGGTCAATTTTCAACGCCCGTAACTCGCTCAAAGTGATGTGCATTTTGAAACTTAAATGTCGTTTCGATTGTGCATTTTGGCATGTTTTAAAATGATAACTTAAATTATTAAAATTTAAAACTTTTAGAGTAATCTTATGTAACTAAGATAGTGCATTTTCTAAAGTTTCGATTGTTTTTAATGTCGTTTTCTATTTTTGCCACTATTGGTCGTGTAACGTTCGATCGGATATCGTGTATTACAACAGTTTATTAAGCAATTTTTAAAGGTCATTTCTAAGCTGATTTTGACCAAGTAATGTAAAGTGATCCATGTTAGTCTTACTAGATCTACATTGTGGAATATTATGAGAATTTTCTCTATTCGCAAAGTACGCTAAATTAGTTTATCGATGAAAAAAGGTTCTCTATTTATTTAGTATATCAAAACAAGTCATATTAATCTTAAAATTATAAGAAAATCATATCTTACTGAGATGTATAATTTTCTAAAATCTCGTGCCATTCGAAGTTTGATAGCTATTTTTAGTGGAACCAACTTCTAAGCGCTCAGTTCAGACACCAGTTCGGGCTTTTTGAACGAAAACTTTTCTAAAATAATTTTTAACCCAAAAATAATTTCAGATTACTTAAAAAGGTGTTTTAAAGTAATTTTTTTATAGATTTTTTGGGTGCGAAGGGCATTGGGGAGTGTTTTGATTATTTTGCACTCGAGAGGGGTCTTTTGGTAATTTTACCCACTGGAGGACTGTTTTGGTAAATTCACATATGATAAGGTTATTTTGATGATTTCACTTACGAGAAAGTTGTTTTGGTGATTTAGATATGAGAGGGTGTTTCGATAATTTTATCAAATATTGGGAGTGTTTTGGTAATTTTTTACACTGGTGGCGAACTGAGTGAAAACACATAGTTGAGTGTCGAGAATTGATTTATTGCTGATTGGTTTGTTCAGATACGGTAGACGGTAATTGAGATCAGATAAAGAGAAAAACTTCAGGATTCAGTTAATAGTTCTGTAAGTGACCTGCTGATTTAATTATTGTTTTTATAAAGCATACATGTTACTTACTTTTGATAAACACTATTTATCAGCTATGAACTATTTTGGCTATGTTTACCTCTTTTGCCTTGGAGAAAAGAATTGTCTAAAAGCTTGCGGTGATGCTTAATTTCTCGTTAAAAATCGGACCAACATGTAGATGATATTTTGTTTGAAATTATAATGAATTTTGGATTTGAAGCGCTTGGTGCAAATGAGTTGTTTTGGTGTTGATTATTGTGATTATGAAGTGTTTTGGAAAATTATTGATATGTCATGAGATGGTTTGACCATCAGTGATTGAAGGTTTATATTGGATAAACGAAAATGTGATTTTTGCTTACTAGATTCTTGTGCCCCATATCTAACGGGAAAAAAAAATTAGGTTCTGGATCCTGGTGAACGGGGAGTTGTACGTTGACGTAATGCACATTACTATTTTAGGTAGTCGCCCCTGCTTCCACAGTGATTATTATCCCAAGATGGGATTCCGGGTCTAAGTCATGGGACGATGTACACTGACGAGTCCAAGTCAATGGGACCAAATAATGATCGCAGCATATTGTTTAGCAGCCGGTGTTTAGTTGGAACAGTTTTGTGATGACGTTGTTGTGTTAATTGATTTTATGCCCTCATATTTGTTTCCTTTACTCTATTATGTTTTTCTAAATGATTTCTTATAAAAGTGATTATCTACTCTATGATTTCATCTTGTAAAATTGCTAAATTGTAAACTGAGTTATTATTTTGATGTGCTATAGTCCAATGAGTTGAATCACTGGTTACTTAATGAGCACGTGAAAGCTCATTCCTTACTTATCATTTTAGGTTAAAAAGTAAGGCGAGGATGACGAGCGTGGGAATAGAATTAAGAGTGGAGCTCCAAAAACTACACTAGAAGACTTTGAATCCTACCCTAAGTGTTATCGTAAGAAGGGTTGTAATTAGTTTGGGCACACAGTTACATATGGAGTTGTACTTGGGTTTCAAGTAGAGTAGTTGTTGCCATTAGAGACAATTTCGTAATTGTTGATAAAAGTCTATTTGTATTAAGATCAGAACAAAAGTTTTTACTTTTGGAGTTGTATAAGATTCAGTTTCCACTGTATTGTATTGGTTTTAGTGAGTAAGGCTTGACAGAGCCCTTGGTGGGAGCCCAATTGGCATGTAGCCGGTCACGAACCTGGTTCACGGGCTCACCCGTGGGTTCAAGTTGTGACATTACGTATGGCCATAATTGACGTGGTTTAGAAAGACATTTCTAGGAAAGTAGTTAAACCAAAGCTAAGTGGCATGAGAGCCAAGGAAAAACATATTTAACAACACATTCTTGTATAGATGCCGTGTTTAAGCTCATTGATGACCAGCACTCTCTCTCTCTCTCAGACACACACACACACACACATAAATACATTTGAAAAATTGAACATGAGCACATTACCGTAGTGAGAGGTTTGTGCATGTTCTGCATTTTGACTCCCGAGGGATTAGAAATGCTCAATCTAATGTCACTAAGTTTTTTGGGGCACAGACGTCTTAAGGCATGTTGTCACGACCCGAACCCACGGGTTAGCCTGTAAGCCAGATCAGTGACCGGCCGCACGCCCACTAAGCCTCTACCCAGGACTCTATCGGGCCTTACTACAACCTGTACTCATAATTTAATCCAGCTACCAAAATCTAAACAATTAATTGGCTACTAAGAGCCTTACTTAGAAATTTCTCAATGATGAAATACACCTTTAATTACATGTTCTGACAATTACGAATAATTTGAAGACACCTAAGCTAGTGCCCTTCCCTCATGTTGCTCATAGGGATCTGCCTCTCTTAGACCATCACCTGAAAAATAAAAGAATGAGCAAGAAGTACGCAAACCATGTTCCTAAAATTGGTTTTGGGGTTTAATAAACATGCCATGGGTTCCTCGTTTCAAAATTGATAAAGATTCCACAGGAGTTACTTTACATATATATAGTTTAATAAGAAAAATCATGTTTGTAGGAAAATCTTTCAAAACGATCGTGTAACGAATCCACAATGGTATTTAATATCGAATGAAATCCCAATTGACGTTTTCATGGTATGCTGAGGTCAACGTTTGGTCCCATGACTAGGACCCAAAATCCTTCCTCCACTCGGGATAAATAAAAAATTGTGGACGTAGGGACGAACCACGATGTAACAGTACTGTGCGTCAACGTATGGTCCCGTTTACCAGGACCCAGAATCCACTTTCTCCCTTGGATATGGGGCACAACAATCAATATTAACCTCTTAATCCCGTACCACGCTTCACACAAGATTCTCAAACAACACAATACATAACATGGCCATTTTAATTCCATTTCTCATCAACCAATTTCACAAAGCAAAAGTATAGCAAATATTTTAAAACGTTCATTTGGTAAAATCACGTATATAGATACACATATATTAGAAAATAAGTTGTACGAAGGAACATGGCAAGAGTACTTATCTGACTTGACAACTGGTTCTGCTACTTGCTCAAAAGCACCTAGCTCTTATCTATCGAAACCCCTTGGAATCCCATGATTTTCTCCTCTCTTGTCCATGGTATTCTGCCCGAATCCCTTTTTCCTTCTCTGTTCATCCCATACTTTCTTTTCTTGTTCTTCTCTTTATTTTATATCACCCGAATTTCTTTCCCTTTCTTTCTTTTTGTTTTATTTTCAATTATTCCCTAACACTTATCTATACATTAATTTATAATTTTATTTCATTAGTCATCAATCAAGGAGGAGGCGGCACCATCTTGTGACCAATTTTTTCAAAATTTATAAAATAGCCCCTTTAATTTTTCAAAATTACAAAAATACACCACAATTTCTAAAATTACATTTTTGCCCTGAAAATTTTTCAAGCTCCTATGCACCACTAATACCTCAGCATTACTCAATTTTAACGCCCGTTTATTTTTTGGGTCATGGATGGTTATTTTAAATGGCTCCCAAAGATGCGGGATATTACATTCTTCCCTCCTTGTAAAAATTTCGTCCTCGAAATTTGATCTCGAATCTCCCATCACCTACAACTTCTAGGCAGTACGCTTTCGCTGTGTAACTCTGATAATTGTCACTGTCTAATACAAAAGTCACTGAACTAAGCCTGCATCGCTCCGAATTCCACGTACAATGAATTGAATTAACCTTTAATACAACAGGCCTCCACCACACTTTGCTGATACTATACCAGAGAACCTACCCTTTACACAATTTACTTAACGATGGTAAGCTTAACTTCAGCTTAAGGTGCACTAAATTACTAGGGATGGTCACGCGTGACTAGCACCCCTCCACACTAACAGAGATGACCAATCACTATAAGCGCTCACATAGTACGAAGAACAGAAAGCTGCAGCCACCCGACTTTTACTGCACACTTTAACATCTCAAAACAACGAGTCCAAATTGTTACCAAATTTTTCACTGAGAGGCACGCTACATTAACATAGATATTTATTGCGTACCAATGATTCTGTATACCTATGTATTCCACTTTCCTACTAGAGTTTAAGGCCCTAAGTTTTCATGTTTAAGGCCCTAAGTTTTCATGTCACTTCCGATTCACGATCTCATTATTTACCAATTATTATAGCCTCATCCTTCTTGCAGTTCTAAAAGCAAGTAACATATGGTCTATGATCATGTGTTCAGCCCATATTTCAATCTTATATTGAATCATTGAATAGCTTATCTAAACTTAATCTACGTTCTAAGAATCTATTCTCCCTTACAGATCATCAGAGGCTTAGGAGCCTACAAAACCTCGTCTTAGAGTAGGTGAAACTATGCAACTCCTAAATTAGGTAAAGACACACGTACGTAACATATTGTCAGTTCCCAAAAATCATTTGAAAATAAACACAGCAAAACTGATAACTATATTGACTACCAGCGGCAATTTTTTTAATATATTACCACTTTGGTACATATTACACAACACCAATCACAAAGACATGGTAATGATTATACAACGAACATTTACTAGCTCTCAAGACTCACGATACATTTTTATTATTGACTTATCAATTTTGATGATTCTAAATTAATTATTTCTAACATTAATCTCATAACTCTATTAAGATAAACATTTCAAGATTTATCTTAATTAAACAAAAACAAGATCATGTCTTGGACAAAGCTTGAACTCGAACTTGGATTTGGGATTCAAAGACTCGGACTACATTGAAGATGCAAGGATCTGAAGTCTATTTTATCCATGTTAGCATTTCTAAGTCCTCCTTAAAAGATCTCACAGAAATTCAAGTGAAGAACCAAAACTGAATGTTTCAGTCGAAGGCAAACAATTTGCAGTCCACTCAATTGTACAGTTCCTTCGTCCTAGTCTTAAAAATAAATCTTTAGTCGAAGCAAAACTTTTTTAGTCGAAGCCAAAGGTTTTTAGTCGAAGAAAAATTTTTAGTCGAAGCCAAACTTTTTAGTCGAAGCCGAACTTTTTAGTAGAAGCTAAAGTTTTAGTCAAAGCTAAAGTTTTTAGTCGAAGCAAAAGTTTTTAGCCGAAGCAAAAAATTTTAGTCGAAGCAAAACTTTTAGTCGAAGCCAAAAGTTTTCAGTCGAATGTAGTGGGGTTTTTAGTATACTAAATTCTTCAGTGTCTCTTCTCACTAAATTTTCAGTCGATCGATTTCTTAGAGTAATTCTTTCAGTCGACTCAAAAGTTACGTTTCAATCGAATCAATCTTCAGGTTTTCCCTTCACAACGGTTCATTTTCTTCTCTAGTATAAAAAAGGGATCCTTGAGAGCATTTAATATACTTCTTGCGAATCTTTTCAATACTCTCTCTAACTCATCTAAAAACACTCTCTCATCTTGTTTTCTCATTCTGATCTATTCTCTATTGAGTGAGTTCACCTTTGAGATAGTTTATTATAAGCTTCTTGATTTGGTTCTTGAAAGAATATAGATCTTTCCACCTAAGAAGGCTTAGTCTAAGATTTTTCGTTGTAACTTTTACTCAAGAAGGAGTTTGTTTGTTTTATTCCAATTGTAATTCTCTTTTCATTTGTAAACTATTGGAAAACTTGGAAGGGTTTCGAAAATTGTACTGTGGTTGAGCTAGCACCCGAAGCTAGCTAGTTAGTGAAAGACTCGAGTATGTCTCCCTTGTGTGGAGTGTCGGGAACTGGACGTAGGCTGGTGGGGCCGAACCAGTATAAATCTCTGTGTTGAATTATTATTGTTATATATGTCATTACTTTGTAATCTTATTTTAATTTTATACTCAAAGTTGTAAAACACCTATTCACCCCTTCTAGGTGTATTTAGAGACCTATAAGTGGTATCAGAGCCGGGTTGCTCTGGTATTTTCTTTTGACTTAATCGTCTAGAGCTAAAGATCGCATTATGGAAGAAGGATCAACAACCACCCGGCCACCTTTGTTGAAGCATGACAACTATAGCTACTGGAAAAATTGTATGAGGAATTTTCTGATACAGGATGCACACGTGTGGTATGTTGTTAAAAATGGTCCTATAATTCTGATGAAGGATGATAAAGCTAAGAACATTATCAGCTGTGGCTTTGACATGAATGAGTACAATCGTGTCTTAGCATGTGAGAAGGCTAGAGAAATGTGGAGGTTGTTGGAGGTCACTCATGAAGGTACAAATCAGGTGAAAGAGACCAAGATTAACATATTGGTCCAGTAGTATAAAGCCTTCGAGATGAAGGAGCACGAGTCCATAAATGAGATGTACTCCAAATTTACACTCATTATAAATAGACTGAAGCTTTTGGGTAAAATCTACTCAGAAAAAAAGTTGTCCAAAAAGTTCTCAGATCTTTTCCAAAGAGATGGGAAGCAAAACTCACAGCCATTCAAGAGGCAAAAGACTTAAATGTCTTGAAGCTGAAAGAATTAGTGGGTTCTCTAATGACTCATGAAATTACAATGAAGATTCATGACGAAGAAGAAACCACCTCAAAGAAGAAGAACTTATCTCTTAAAGCTGACACCTCTCATGAACCTGCAGAGAGCAGTGATGATTGTGATCCTGAAATGGCCCTCAACACTCGGAGGTTCAAGAAGTTTCTCGCAAGCAAGCGAGATAGGAAGATCAGGAAAAATCCTACAAACCAATCACATCAAAGAAATAATAGTGATTGGAATGTAAAGGAAAATTTTGATGCTTGCTATGAATGCGACAGAACTGGGCACATAAAAAAATATTGTCCGCAACTCAAGAACAAAACTGCAAGCAGCAACAGTCGAGACTTCAAAGAAAAGAAGTTCAAGCCTAGGAAAGCCCTGCTGACTTAGGATGACTCTGATGAAAGTGACAAAGAAACTAGTGAAGATGAAGAGGTAGCTCAACTTTGCTTCATGACCAAGGATGATCACTCTGATAAGGTAATCTCTGAAAATCTTGATTATAATGAACTTAAGTCAGTTTTTCTCAAACTCAGTGAAAGTCATGAAAAGTTAAAAGTTAAAAATGCTAATCTAAAAAATAAGGCTCTTTCTTTGATAAATACTGTTGAAGAGTTATACGGTGAAAAGGAAGAATTGGAAGAAAAGGTTGAACTTTATATTTCTAAAAATGTTTCTTTAAAAAATAATCTGAATGCTTCTAAGAAGGAAAATTCTTATTTTTCTTCTGAAATCCAATCTCTCAGAGGAGTAAAAGTTCCAGTTGAAAACGAGTCTTTAAAATCTCAACTGGAAGAAATTTCTACACAAAAAATGAATTTAGAAAAGGAGATTGAAGATCTGAATTTTGCTCTTTCAAAATTTACCCAAGGAAGAGAGAATTTGGATATTTTTTTGAGAAGACAAAGATGTGTTTTTGAGAAAAGTGGAATCAGTTACAATCCTTTAAAGAAGCAAAAGGATTAAAAAAATTTCTTTAACAAAAATTTAACTTCCTGCTCACTATTCACACTCTGTACAATATGTAACAAGAAAGGACACTTGATTAAAAATTGTCCTCTTAATGCTGTCAGAAATCAGTCGTTCCCTTCTATTACAAAAAATAAAATGAAACAAGTTTGGGTGCCAAAATCTTGTTTATCTAATTTTTCAGGACCCAAGAAAGTGTGGGTACCTAAAGGAACGAAACCAGAATCTGTTGTAGGTATGCTTGAAAGCAAGGGTAGGTTACAACAAATGGATTCTCGACAGCCGATGTTCAAGCCATATGACTGGTGATCACTCATTATTCTCTCATATAACTCCGAAGAACGGAGGACTTGTTACCTTCAGAGACAACTCAAATGGGAAGATCATCGGTAAAGGTAAAATTGGCACCAGTTCCATAACTATCGATAATGTATCCTTGGTTGACAGTTTGAAGTTCAATTTGATAAGCATCAGTCAACTAATCGATAGTGGTCACAAAGTTCAGTTCGAAGGCGATCAATGCCTAATCAGTCATGCCTCAGATTGAGGTACCTTGGTTAGTAAGAGAGATGGTAATATCTATACTCTATCTTTTGATGCATCTGACTCTTCTCGTGAAGTTTGTCTTTCTGCTCAACATAATGATATTTGGTTGTGGCATCATAGATTAGGTCATGTTCACATGGATCTAATCAAGAAACTTCTCTCGAAAGAGCTTGTCAAAGGCTTACCAAAGTTAAAGTTTGTCAAGGATAAGGTTTGTGATGCCTGTCAATATAGTAAACAGTCAAAAACATCTTTTCAAGCCAAAAATGTTGTTTCCACCTCTCGCTCTCTTTAACTCCTTCATTTAGATCTTTTTGATCCCATGAAAAATGTCAGGCTAGGTGGAAAATTTTATGCATTCGTCATTGTTGACAATTTTTCAAGATACACTTGGGTTCTTTTTCTAACTCATAAGGATAAAGCGTTTGAAAAATTTCTAAGTATTGTTAAGCAGCTTCAAAATGAGGAGTTGAAGCTTGTAAAAATTTGATGTGATCATGGCGGTGAATTTGAAAAAGATTTTATTCATTTTTGTATTCAATATGGCATTTCACATGAGTTTTCTGCTCCTCGGTCACCCTAACAAAATGGGGTTGTAGAAAGAAAGAATCGAACTCTTCAAGAAATGGCCAGAAACCATGCTTCATGAAAACTCCTTGCCAAAATATTTTTGGGCCGAAGCCGTCAGCACTTCCTGTTACATGTTGAACAGGGTACTCATCAGACTGATTCTTGACAAAATCCTTACGAGCTTTTCTCAAATTGAAAACCTAAAATCGATTATTTCAAGGTTTTTGGTTGCAAATATTTTATTTTGAATAATCGTGAGAACTTAGGAAAGTTCGATGCGAAATCTGATGAGGGAATATTTCTTGGTTATTCATTAAAAAGTAAAGCATATAGAATATATAACTGTAGAACTCTAATAGTTGAAGAATCTATGCACGTAGTATTTGAAGAATCTAACATTGAAAAAACAAAGAAGATTGCAGGCGATGATAGTGAAGAACCCTCCCTGGACTTGAACAACAAACTTAATGTCTCCTCAACTGAGGGGGAGTGTTCAACATCTTCTCACAACAACGGTGATAAGACTCAGCCACTTCCAAAAATCTGGAGATATTCCTCCAGTCATCCATTAGAACAAGTCATAGGTAATGTGGAACGCGGAGTTACAACATGATCTACGGTAAATCTTTTCTGTGCAGATTTTAGTTTTCTTTCTCAAATAGAGCCTAAAAATATTTCAGAGGCTCTAAAAGATCCTGAGTGGATCCTTGCCATGCAAGATGAATTGAATCAATTTGAGAGAAGGCTAGCAATGTTTGGACCCTAGTTCCGCCTCCTGTTCAACAAAAGGTCATTGGCACCAAGTGGAATTTTTGGAACAAACTTGATGAGGATGGTCATATTGTTTGTAACAAGGCTAGACTAGTTGCTCAATGATACAATCAAGTCGGAGGAATAGATTTTGATGAAACCTCTGCCTTAGTCGCTCGACTTGAAGCTATCTGAATGCTTTTGATATTTTCATGTCATATGAACTTTAAACTTTTTCAAATGGATGTGAAAAGTGCCTTCTTGAATGGGATAATATAAGAGGAAGTGTTTGTTAAACAACCTTCTGGTTTTGAAAATGAAAAATACCCTAATCATGTTCTTAAGCCGAAAAAGGCTTTGTACGGTCTTAAACAAGCTCCTCGAGCTTGTTAAGAACGTCTTAGTAGCTTCCTTATTGATCATGAATTCTCTCATGGAAAAGTTGATACTACTCTTTTTACAAAAATTCATAATTCACACATTTTAATAGTTCAAATTTATGTTGATGACATTATTTTTGGTTCCACTAACAATGATCTATGCCAAGAGTTTGCTGAGAGTATGCGCAGTGAATTTGAGATGAGCATGATAGGAGAACTTACCTTTTTCCTTGGACTTCAAATCAAGCAGTCAAAAGAAGAATTTTTATAAGTCAGTCCAAGTATGCACAGGAGCTTTTGAAAAGGTTTGGATTGAATAATGCTAAACCTAGAAGTACCCTTATTTCTCCTAGCGTTAATCTTGTCAAAGATGAAAATGGTAAAGATGTAGATAACAAACTTTATCGTGGTATGATTGGTAGTCTGCTTTATCTTACTGCTTCTAGACCTGACATAATGTTTAGTGTATGTATTTGTGCCCAATTTCAAGCTTGTCCCAAAGAATCTCATCTTACGGCAGGTTAACGCATTTTCAAATATCTCTCTGGGACTTTAAATTTAGGACTTTGGTATCCGCATAATTCCTGGCTAGATCTGGTAGGATTTTCTGATTCTGATTATGCGGGATGTCTTGTCGATCGTAAGCGTACTAGTGGCACTTGCCAATTCCTTGGCGATGCATTAGTGTCCTGGTATAGTAAGAAACAAACATTTGTGGCTCTCACCACAGCTGAGGCTGAATATGTTGCGGCTAGAAGTTGATGTGCCCAAGAACTATGGATGTGTCAAACTTTATGAGATTTTGGTGTCTCAATAGACCATATTCCTATTATGTGCGACAGTAGCAGTACTATTGATATTAGTAAAAATTTTGTTCAACACTCGCGCACTAAGCACATTGATATTCGTCACCACTTTCTTCGAGACAATGTTCAGAAAGGTTTAATAGAACTCAAGAAAGTTGGTTCTGAAGATCAGCTAGTAGATATGTTTACAAAACCCTTAGCTGAATCCTCTTTATGTTCTCTTCATCGTCGCTTAGGAATGTGTGATCTCAGCTAAATCTTTTTCATTCAACTCAAATGACCCTTTTTCATTCGACTTAAAAGTTTTCGGTCGACCAAAAACTTTCTCTTTGAATGTTCAGTCTTGTTTCTGCCTGTTTTAGTCGACTGAAAAGTTAGTTTTCATTCGACTCAAAACTTTTCGATCGAATGAAAACTTCTTTTCTATTTTGCAACTGTTGGATTTAGTCGACTGAAAAGTCAATTTTCATTTGACTAAAGTCTTTCCAGTCGACTGAAAACTACTTTCACCTTTGGAAATCTATTGAATTCAATCGACTGAAAAGTCATTTTTCATTCGACTAAAATCTTTTCAGTCGACTGAAAATAATGTTTCAGTCTACCGAAATCCCGTCGTCTATATATATACCCTCCTTTTTCCCTTTCACTTTTTACTGTTCCTTGTCCAGTTTTTACAGACCTTTACTTTTCTTCTCTCTCTTGCCCACCTGTCAATCAGGGCCCACATGGACTCAAACCCACGCCCTCGTAGTCGCCGACGTCTTGTCATTGACACCGACGATGAATCTAACGTGGCTACTCCACCTGTTGCTGTTGTTGCTCCACCACCACCTTTCACACGTCGCCGCACTCGTCAGACGACAACTGCTGTTACAAGATCATTGTCCTCTGTTCCTACTCAACGGACGTCTGCTGCTCTGTCCTCTTCAGGTAATGTTGCTCCTCCTCCTCCTGCAGCCTGTTCATCGTCTGCTTCTCCTCCAACCTGTCAGCCACTTACCTGCCCCTATATTTCTCCTACCGAAATACTTCACATTCCCCATTTCTTTTAGTTAGCTGACGACCTAATCAACTATTATAAAATTTTCGTCAATCAGGAGGTCTTACCGGGTCGTCCAAGTGATGTCAACCTAATGACTCAACTTGGTCTTACCGGTCTTTTTGATCGAATGGGATGTCCCTCCATTCTTTCTCCCCCTTCTGTGTACTACCCTGGTCTTGCTCGAATGTTCTATTCAAACATGCATTTTAATGCTTTATTGTCAGTTATAACCTCTCGAGCCGTGCCGGCTCTTTTGCTTCTTTTTCATATCTCGACATCATTCTTCTCACCCACTTCATTCGGGGCTTTCCCTTAAACATTGTGGGCATTATCATGCTCGTAATGGATGCCCAGAAGAAGAAATGCTCTGAAAATCTTCCTTTCGGTCTAATCTTAACCTGAGTTTTTGAACATTTTCATGTCTCTCTTTCTACCTCTATCTCGGAATGTATATCTATTCCCAGTCGTCATATTCTTGATGAAACTTCTCTTCATCGTGCGGGATTCGCCATTCGCACTGACCTCTCCACCGACACTGTATCTCTTCAATAGATCACTGTTACCAACCCCTCCCATACCCGGTCAATTCAGGTTCCCGCTCACATTCCTGCTCTCGTGCCTCCTCCTGCTATCTCCCTTGCTCCTACCGTTCCCCCACCCGAACCTTCTGATCCTCCCCCGTTTGTTCTGTCCCCACCACCTGCTCCTTCTCAGTTCATACCCCTTGTGCCTCCTGACCCATTCCCTCTATACCATTCCCTCATTCTGAGCACCTTTCTCGTCTAAACTCTCTGAGCACCATTCTCGTCTCTCAATACTTGAATCGCAAACCACCTTAGCTGCCTCTGTTGCAGCCAATCACACTGCTCTCCTTCTTGAGCTTGCTGCTCTTGAGAAGTCGGTTCAACACTCGTTAACCCAGCTTTTCTCGAACCAAATAGACTTTCACACCCTTCTTAACGACCTCACCTCTAACCTTTCTTCTCTTCCTCTTAACCATACTCCACTCCTGGAGAGTTTGACTCGGATGCAGCATGATCTTCATCGATAATAGAAAGTTGCCCTTTAGGCTCATCTTCGCCAGGCCTATCTCACTACGAGCATTCTAACTGAACAGAACCGTTACCTGGCATATCAGATCTTTGATCAGGCTCATGGCTTTAGGGTGACTCATCCAGATATCTTTCCCTCTCGACACACCGGCACTGAAAGGGAAGAATGGTTCCTCAACCCGCATCTCCCGTACAACCCTCCGATGCTGCGCTCTCCTCGTGTCGTCGACGTCATTGAAGTACCCACAATTGTGCCGCCGCCTGCTGCTCCATCCTCTTCCGCTCAGGGTCCTCGTCGAACTGCTCTGCCACCTACTGATCCCTCATCCTCCGCTCAGGGTGCTCACCGTCGTCGGCCTTAGATTATGTTTATTTATTTTACTTTTTTACCATTTGGATTGACTATCCCTCCTTTTGATTTGACAAAGGGGGAGAACAATAGATTATTCATTGTAATCATCTTTAACAATTTTTTGGTGGATATTAAAGATATTCTTTTAGTCATTACCTTGTTTGAATGTTATCTAATCAAGGGGGAGTTTGTTTATGTAATGTTAGACTTAATGTTGTCATCATAAAAAAAGGGGGAGATTGTTGACTTATCGATTTTGATGATTCTAAATTTATTATTTCTAACATTAATCTCACAACTCTGTTAAGAAAAATATTTCAGGATTTATCTTAATCAAACAAAGACAAGATCATGTCTTGGACAAAGCTTGAACTTGAACTTGGATTTGGGAATCAAAGACTCGGACTACATTGAAGATGCAAGGATCTGAAGTCTATTTTATCCATGTTAGCATTTCTAAGTCCTCCTTAAAAGATCTCACAGAAATTCAAGTGAAGAACCAAAACTGAATGTTTCAGTCGAAGGCAAACAATTTGCAGTCCACTCAATTGTGCAGTTCCTTCGTCCTAGTCTTAAAAATAAACCTTTAGTCAAAGCAAAACTTTTTTAGTCTAAGCCAAAGGTTTTTAGTCGAAGCAAAACTTTTAGTCGAAGCCGAAGTTTTTAGTCGAAGCAAAACTTTTGGTCAAAGCCAAAAGTTTTCAGTCGAATGTAGTGGGGTTTTTAGTCGACTAAATTCTTCAGTGTCTCTTCTCACTGAATTTTCAGTCAACCGATTTCTTAGAGTAATTCTTTCCGTCGACTCAAAAGTTATGTTTCAGTCGAATCAATCTTGAGGCTTTCCCTTCACATCGGTTCATTTTTTTCTCTAGTATAAAAAGGGATCCTTGAGAGCATTTAATATACTTCTTGCGAATCTTTTCAATACTCTTTTTAACTCATCTAAAAACACTTTCATATCTTGTTTTCTCATTCTTATCTATTCTCTGTTGAGTGAGTTCACCTTTGAGATAGTTTATTATAAGCTTCATGGTTTGGTTCTTGAAAGAATATAGATCTTCCCACTAAAGAAGGCTTAGTCTGAGATTGTTCATTGTAACTTTTACTCAAGAAGGAGTTTGTTTGTTGTATTCCAATTGTAATTCTCTTTTCATTTGTAAACTGTTGGAAAACTTGGAAGGGTTTCCAAAATTATACTGCGGTCTGAGCTAGCACCCGAAGCTAACTGGTTAGTGAAAGGCTCGAGTATGTCTCCCTTGTGTAGAGTGCTCGGGGACTGGACGTAGGCTAGTGAGGCCGAACCAGTATAGATCTCTGTGTTGAATTATTATTGTTATATTTGTCATTACTTTGTAATCTCATTTTTATTTTGTACTCAAAGTTGTAAAATACCTATTCACCCCCCTCTAAGTGTATTTAGGGACCTACATTTATGACATTCCAAAAATGATGAGTACAAAACCAATGCTATGGGTATGGCGAAGCAAAGTCAATCTAAGGATTCGAAGCAATTACGATCAGTAAAGGTTATTGGTCCTTGATAAGATTCGTAACTTCTCCGTAGCCAGTGGATCAGATACTATCCCGTCAAGTCCAAATAGATTCGACAAAAGCAGATAAATATCCCAAAAAATTAAGATGACTCAATAAGAATGACATCGTGTCTGGCGTCTCATAGCAGATTGGTATTCAATTAAGTCGCAATTGAGTTCAATATGTGAAAAAATGAATGATATGACAGAGTAAAATTTTAGATTTCTTCTTTTACCCTTAAACCAAAATTTCAGTCTTAATACCAGTCATTTTTCAAAATACTATTCTTACTCCTAAATCAAATCACTCACTTAACTATTACTCGTACCCAGTGTTGTTAAAGGTGCAGGTATACCTAAGGAACAAAAGGTCCCTGGAGTCTAGGCACAAGGCGCACGCCTTTTCGAAGTGAGACATAATATTAAAATAAATAAATAATAATACACTATAACAATAAATTATTTTAAAAATAAAAACATGATAATTAACAAACTTTCAAATATTAGAAAAAGTTTCAAATTCCATCACATCATAATTTAACAAGTTTCCAACATAAGAGAAGTCTTAAATCCACTAAAAATAACAAATCACCAAACACTAAGTGAACATAACACCACCATCCTCATCAGCGCTAAGGGTCGAGGCAGCGACACTTTCTTCAAATGGAATCATAGGCTCCATGTCCGTTAGAGATTTCTTCTCGACTTCATCTTCTTCGTCGACCAGGTGAGTTGAAGGAGTCGATCCACTTGATGTGGCAACCCTATCTGATGATGACCTTACACTTCTTACTGTTGACCTCGAATGGTAGTTCGGTTCTGTCCCATCTAAAAGGTCACTTTCAAATACGTCACCATTTTTGTCTGCATCTTCATCCGGCCTCCTAAGTAACCATTCATTACTTTCATCGATATTATTCAATAAAATAGGATCAATTGTGTCGCGTGAATTGTATTGTCGCTTTAACGCTCTATTGTATTTCACAAACACCAAATCATTCAAGCGACTTTGTTCAAGCCTATTCCTTTTCTTGCTATGAAGCTGTAAAGTACAGTATACAAATTGATTAATAGTCATTGAGTATGAAATGAATTTTACCATAAAACTTTACTATTTGATTATAACTTGGACTCACATGCTAAAAAACGCTCCAGTTACGTTCACAGCCAGAAGCACTACAAGTGAGAATCAAAACCTTTATTGCAAACTTTTGCAAGTGAGTCGTTGATGATCCATATGAAGCCCACCATTCCGCTGTTCAAAACATGAAAATTGTAAAACGAATAAGTGAAGTAACTATTCATTAATTCATACATTAGAATGAGTACTATAAAAAAAAATAGTACCTGGTGCTTTTCTATCTCTCATCCTCTTTGACATGGGATTCCCAAATAAACCCTCCGCTCTCTTGTACTTACTCAACTCGGTGTCAATTGCATCTTGTATTGTCATATCATGGTTCAACCTTTGAATGCAATCATTCAAACCCGTCATAACTGTTTCATCACTCTCAATGTCTGGGGTAGAGTAATTGTACTCCGAGTTCAAGAAATAACCAGCTGCATGCAAATGAAGATAGAGTTAAACACTCTATCTACTATCAATGATCTCATAAACCTCCATGTACTTCAACTCGTTCCCTTGGAAAGCACTTGCAATAGTGTCTTTAGCTTTATCCATAACCTTGTAAATGTATCTCATTGGAGTTTTTTCTCACCATCAACCAATCTAAGTACAGGAATAAGAGGGCATGCTACCTTTAAAGTATATACAACATTGTTCCAAAATGAAGGCATTAATATTATTGTCACTCTTTTGCCTTGTAGCTCCTTTGACCATTTTCTATTGGCCCACTCTTCTGATGTAAACATTTTTTTCAAGTTATTTTGTTCTTCATGAATCCTTGACAAAGTGATAGTGGCAGTTGCAAATCTCGTTTTTCCAGACCTAAGCGACTCTCTTCTTGCAAATTTTCTTAATAAGTTTACAACACCCAAGCGATTATATATGTAACCGTTCAAAGCAAGAGCCTCTTGAAATGTTGACTTCACCTTAGGTAACTTAAATATGTCCTCTAAGATCAATTCAATGCAATGAGCAGCACATGGTGTCCAAAACAAGTGTGGAAAAGCACACTCCAATAATTTGCCTATCATATAAAATTGCAAAAAAAAATTAAGAAATTAAATGTCAAATTATCCATTAGCTAATAATATTGTACATTATTAAAACTTACGTTATTTGAGCAATACTATATGTAAAAATATACTAACCTGCCTTTACGTTATTTGAGGCACTGTCAGTGACAACTTGAACCACATTATTCGGCCCGACCTTCTCGACAGTCTTCTTGATCAAGTCATACATCAATCAAGTCTCCGGTCTTTGAATGTTCGGAAGCATCAACAGACTCAAGAAACAAACTTCCTCTAGGACTATTCGCTAAAAAATTAATCAAAGTCCTTTCTTTCTTGTCCTTCCAACCATCACATAATAGAACAACCGGTTTTCTCCCATTCTTCCTTATGATCCTTCATCAACTTACACGTATTATCCACCTCTTTTTGTAGTAGGGTAAACCTAATCTCATGATAACTCGGTGGCTTCAAACCTGGACCATATTGCCTAATAGCTTCAACCATAGCCAAAAAGCTGTCAGAGTTCACGGCAATGAATGCAATCCCCACATCATAAAAAAATCTTCTTGTTGCACTACAAGCCCAATTTCTCATCTCCTTTTTTGCTTCTTCATTTTCAAATACCGTGGATTGCTTCATCTTTCTCTTTCTCACTACCTCTTCCGGGTCCGGGGTGAAGTACACGTCCAGTGCGTCCTTAGCCTTAGGATTCTTACGAGAAGGTTGACAGGAACTCCCGGTCGAAGAAACTCCCTTCTTTCTTGATATCTCAAGTACATCGTTGTCATCGTCCTTTTCTTCATCATTGAAAACATTATCAAAATCAGGTATGCACTTAGCTAGTTCTTTTTTTTCTTTGACAGACTTTAGCAATTCTTTCATCTCATCTTTAACATGTTCTGGACACTCTCGGCAAGTTAAAGCATTCCTATAACCTCCAGCAAGGTGTTGCTTATGTCGATATATACCGCCCTTACAAGTGACTACATTTTGTCACTTGGATTAGCGGTGCAAGTTAGGTCCTTTGTATCCGTACTAGGCTTCGACATGTATATTCCTACAATTGAATTATATGATAACACTAAATCAACTTAATTGCACATATATCAGTTAAGGGCCAAAAGTTACTTAAAGTAGAGAACAATAAGAAACATAATTCAAGTAAGAAACAAAAAGAAACAATTGAATTTTGTCTATGTGAAGGCAAGCATTTTTGTTGGAAACATAATTCATATATAGATATCAAACATTTTGGTTCAATCATCAATGTGAAGGCAAGCAAGAAATGGGCAAAACATGGATGAGAAGTGTCCAATTTCTGTCTTTCTTTCATTTCTTCCCTATGAAGGTGTCCACAATTTCTTGATACTACGGTCTACAGGTAAGTGCCAAAGGGCCCTATACATGCAGACATGCAATACATAAACTTGCACAGCTTACACAGCTAGAACAAGAGAGGGAAAACTCTCTTTTCCTGCCAATGAAGCATCACATTAACAGATCTGCGCATTATCCAAGACACCACAAAAAAGGGAAAGCAAGACCACAGCTCTTGGGGGCAACCACGCAATAAAGCATAAGGTGATTGCCAGTCTCCTCAGGCCTCAGCTGCTAGGCACCTAGGGCATCAATACATGACCACAGTCAGTTCTAAGCATGCCATTCATGCACCAGTAAACAGCAAATTGCACCTTAATGTTGTACCTAAATAGTCTCCAAAACATTATGTAATCCTATGGTAACAAACTTCGCCATCGCACCTGATTTAGGCGCGAATTCTGCAGCCATTACCAGATCATGCAAGGGAGCTCTCCAAGCAAAAAACCTTTCCCCAATTTTGTACACACAAGCATACATGCACTTGCACAGCTTAGACAACTAGAACAAGAGTGGGAAAACTTTCTTTTCCTGTCAATACCAAAATTTACTAGTACACCAAGAAAAATATAATGGAGTTCTACAGGACAAGATGAGAAACTATGGACATTGCACTAGGCACTTCAAAACAAAGCGGTAGTAAAGTGACAAATCATTAGTACTAATCCACTAGGCAATTCTGTATTAAAGTGACATTTCCACCAAACGGTCCAAACAGACATCAATCCAAAGCTGTTTATATCTCAATCTTCTAGAGATAAATTAGAGAATACAGCAGCAATCAAAGTCATATGGGCCAACAGTCCAACACTTGAAAGGGGAAAAAGAACAGAGTACGAGACAGAATAAATTGAGTACGTGAACATGGAGCAAAAGCTCACCCGAGAGACTATAAGAAACTGAGAGCTTCAATTGACCAGCAGAGCAGCTGCTTTAATTGACCAGCGAAGTAGTAGGGCAAACTGGCGAAGAGGAGCAGCAATGGAGACGGCTGAAGCAGCTTCAGCGATTGAAGCAGCAGACGGACGGTGGAGATGAGAGGTACGACGGTGACGACCGACTGTGATGGGTTATGCGACGGCGACGACGGGAGCAACAGATGGAAGAGTGGCGAGGTGAGAGTGTGAGACTGGAGAGCTTTGGTCGTGAATCAGCTGATTTGGGGATTTAATGTTTTAGTCACTAAAATGCTTGTTTTGACTTGGTAAAGACAAAAGAGAAAAAAATAATAAAAGAGAAATCGACGGCCACACGAAGCCACGAACCCAAATCGAACGGCTACAAGAGATGCGTCTGGCTTTGCGCCTCCCACCCTGCTATGCGCCTAGCGCCTTGGTGCCTAGGCTCACTAGGAGCGCACCTTCTTGAACGCACTACTTTAGGCCTAGGCGAGGCGCAACGTGTGAGCCTAGCCGTGCCTTGCACCTAGGCGTACTTTTTACAACATTGATCTCTACCGATTAATCAAGAGATTTCTAACCGATTTCTTTCCCTTGCTTAGTATTAGACGTGGCTTAATAGAGTGCTGACTGCACCCAAAATTGCACCTTGTAACATATTATGAACTCGTCTCGTACTTTACAAGGGGTAATCGAGCTAGTATTAGTTAACTTGAGCTATTCCCCATTTAGGATTGATACTCAAAAGCAATTTTTAGATTAAAACCAAAATACTTGTAAAAAAACTGTTTAAATTAGTATTTATAGTAACAGTTTTGGCTTGTTAAAGTTGCGGAAACACTGGCTGAAAATTGTGTAAGGTTATTGTGTAAAATGTAAAAAAAGGTTTATATAGAAAATTGACCAAAGAGGGCATCAAAGAACACGTTCTCAGTATTTTCTGCTAACAAAAATTTCAAAGTTATATATTTTGCTAACATTTCACCATTTTCTATATTATCATATTTTCTATAATATCAAAATATTTTTCGAATTGGTTGCACAAAATAAGAATAGTGAAACACTATCGCGAACATACATAGAAAAGAATGTGACAGTAATCTAGTCTTTTGGTTGGTTAAACTTGTTTCTCCAAAAGTGTTTAAAACCATAAGGCTTAATTGCATTGTAAGCTTTAAGGTTTCTCAGCCAAAAAACTACAGCTGAAACCCCAACGCTTACAATTAGGCACTCAAAACTCCCCTTTGCTATCTATTTCAGTCGAAGAATGTTATTAACGAGAATCAATAATTCCATTAGTTTCTAAGGACATTTCTACCTTTTAGGTTCTTCTTAAGTCTTTCTCTTTCTTTTCTTCATTTTCTATTCTTTTCTTCCTTTTACTTTCTTTTTCTCCATCTACTTCGCCTGCCCTAGCCACCGTTGCCTCCACCTATATCCACCATACTGTGGCTTCTGTCTCAAATGATGCCTTTCTCCTCTGGTGAGGTTGGGTTCTTCAGGCCTTACAATGGTGGGTCGTGGTGGTGGTGGCATATCAAGGACAGCGGGAGTGGTGAGCTAATACAGGCGGTGGACCTGGAGGTGGTTGGGAGGTCATCTAAAATGGTGTTGGTGGATAGTTGATAAGAGTGATATGGTCGGTGATTAGGGTGTAGTTGGGTTGGGGTCTTCGGGCTTTACAATGGTTATTGGTTGTGGTGGTGGCGACAAATCAAGGGAGGTTGGGATCGTGCAGGCGGTGTTAGTTGGATGTTGTGGTGGTCATTTGTAATGGTGTTGGTGGGTTGGTAATGATGATATGATTAAATTAGGGTGGTTTGGGTTGGGTCTTCAGGCTTTACAATGGGTGGTGGTAGTGATTCACTAGAAGAAAAAAGGTTTTTAGCGACGGAAAAATTCGTCGCTAAAAGTCCAAACTCCGTCGCTAGAGGTTTTAGCGACGGATTTACCGTCGCTAAAAGTCCTCATATAAAAGACCGTTACTAAAAGTTTGGCGACGAATTTTCAAATCCGTCATGTAATATTTCACTTTTTTTTACGGATTTATTTATTAATTAGCGACGGAATATCCATCGCTAATTATATTTTAAGTATTTTAATTTATTTTCTGTTTTGTGAAATTAGCGACAGAATAAATATTTTAGCGACGGAATCTTCAGTCGCAAAATAAGATTTTTAGTCTCGCTAAAAAGCTGATAGTATGAACACTTTTAGCGACGGAACTAATCCGTTGCCAAAAGTCAAATTTTTTATTTTTTATTACCCAGACCTGTAATAAAAATTTTATTTCTCAACAACAACGCACAATAATCAATACACAAAGAAATATATATAATCAGTCATAAAAAAAATTTATTATAAAAAATATTCATTATGTACAAGCCAGGAACCGGATACAACCGGTTAGGGGAGGGGAGAAGAGTACAATCCGGGTGGGCGGGCGGGGGGGGGGGGACAAGTTGGGACCGGGCAAGAGAAGGGGCTCATCAGGTGTTGCTGAGTCCCGGATCTGGATCCTGCTGATCCGGGGCCAGCTCGGCATGTCCAGCAACGGTACCCTGCTGATCCTGCTCCCTGATCATCCTCAACACCATCGTAGCAATGCGCTGGATCTCCTCGTCGTCCAACGATGCCGAGGAGCCGGTGTCTGTGGAGGGATAGTGGGAGATGAGGACGCTCCTATCACGGCACGAGCAGTCGTGCTAGGCAGGCCGCGTATGCTGCCTTTCGGCTAATTGACGACCTCCGGGGTATCCAGCCATTGCTTCAACGCCCCAGTACTCGCACCCGTACTAGTGGACGCTGATGGCTGTCCGGACTGCTGCTCGGACCCCCTAAGCTGTTCATACGAGGCCTGCAAAAACAGTGATTTAAACATATGTTAGGGCATTAATTAACGCAACAGACATTGAGGATAGAAAAACAAAAAATTAACAACTTATCAAATTGACTCACATCGATCCGCCGGGCAATATCTGAAATATAGTCCCCCGTCTGGTGCGCCTCGTCCTTGTCCTTTTTCTGCACGTGCGTCTGACTATACGTCAGAGCTACGACCTCATCCTCCTCCAGATCTGGGTGCTCGACCGTATTCATGTGTCGGACGATGTCGTGTGGCACCAACCCGCCCCCCCCCCCGTGTGCGTCGGATCTCTGTTCTGTCTGTTCTCGGCCCTGCTCTTACTCTTGGCGTCCCAGCCTGGATCCACAGCCCACCGATCTATCATCTGCCCCTATACAGTTGGAGATATCCAATGTCGGGGATATCTCATCATCTCCGTCATCGGGGCATCCTCAGGCAGCATCTTCTTCGCCCGGTCCCGTGCATCGTGGAGCCATCGGCGGTAATTCTTGCCAATGTAAGCAAAGAAGGCCTGTTACCCCAGTGCCTGCTGATCAGGTGAGTCAAACGTGAACCCTTCCTGTAAGGCATTCAATAACACAAATTAATTACAGAAAACAAACTCTAATTAAACAAATTCTATCGCAGAAAAAAAATACTTCACCGTACCAGCCACTCCTCCCATAGGGACTCCCTCGCAGCGGCATCCCAGTCCTTCCAGTACAGGCGTGGCTCGAAGAATCGGCCCTTCACAAGAACGCCGATCTTCGTCCTCGCCTGATTTTCCAGGATCCTGCCAAAGAAGTAAATAAATAAATTAATACAGTTCAAATATAAATTAACACCCCAAAATTTTAAATATAAGGCATGATGTGATTTTTTTTACTTACAGGCCCTCCTGGGTGAGCGTAACTCTCTGTTTACGCTGGGGGTCGATGCGTACCCCGCGTGTCGGACCACGGCCTCTTCGAGATCCTACAAAACACAGACATTAATACAGTTCAAATATACTTTAGATCGAAGGCTAGCAAAAATGTACTAAACACCGTTATCAACTATACCTGAGGTAGAACCCACGGAAGAAGGAGAATCAACACGCGTGTGGGATGAATCTGCATCGGACAGGGGCGACGGCTTGAGCGATGGCTGGGGTTGGGGTTGGAGCTGGGGCCCATCTACTGTACGCGAGCACTCTGTGCCTCGTCATCAGTGGGCAATGACGAGGTGGGACCTACCGAGGAAGAAGCAGCTCGGCATCCAGCCCGGCCACTAATAGCCCGTATCCTATCCATATCTGACTTCGTATAAATAAATTATAAAGACATTAAAAAAAATAATTTGGCAGAAATCATCATCGACACTATATATATATGAACGGAGGTGCAAAAACACATCAATATGAACCAAGTTCTAATTAGTTTCTACATTTTTTCCGTGATGTTACAACATTACAAGTCAATCATTTTCAGTTTGAGAATCATCATCATCTTCATCACTTTCCTCATCGTCCTCTTCTTCGTGGGACTCATCGTCCTCTTCATCTTCTAATTCATCATCTTCATCAGTAGACTCAGTCACATCATCTCCAACACTTTCCACGCCTTCCGCATCATCATCTATGACTTCTTCTCCTACATGAAGTGTTGTTGGAAGAGGAAGATCGTCCTCCTCGTTGTTGACCTCAACAGGGAACAAGACAGGTGGTTGGTCAGCTTGAAAGGAGTCTAGCTCACTATATGTCACGGACAATTTCTTGGACTTGATAATTGTATACCAATGAGATTTGGGATTGGCGACTTCCTCCGTGTAAAAGACTTGTACAGCTTGACTAGCAAACACAAAGGGCTTGTCTGATGCAAGTCTTGACTTGACATTGACATCTACAATCTCTTGAGAGCTAACACGGATTCCTCTACTGCATGTGACATCGAACCACGTACACTTGAACATTACCAGGCGATTTTGAGAACCCAGATATGTTAGCTCAACAATCTCATCTAGCTCTCCGTAAAAGTCCATGCAATTTTTGGCATAACAGTCGCTGTTGACCAAGACTCCACTGTTTTGGGTTTATTTTGTTCGGTCATTATCTTTTAGGTTAAACCTAAACCCGTTGATGATATAGCCTTCATGACAGGATATTTGTTTGTTAGGGCCTTCAGCTAGTAATTTCAAGCAGGTGGCCACTGGTCTATCCATTGACTAGACATCGTTTATAGCAACTTCGTGAAAGTGGCAAGATTAAGGTGAATCAGAACATACCTTTGTCGCCGATTGCTTGGCGCGTAGCGGCATAGATCTAGATCCAACAGGCATCACCGTTCGTCGTGGCTTCAGGTCGACTGTTGTGGGCTCGTGGCCGTCGTCACCGGTTTGTGCTTCGCCGGAGTGAGGCGTCGTGGCCGTGACTGAGACGGTAAGGAGGACACGTGTCCGAGGTCGTGTCGTTGCTCATTGGAAATTGGAAGGAGAGAGAGTCGCGAAAAGAGAAAGAAGATAGGGAAAGGCCGAAATTCCAATATATATATATATATATATATATATTCAAAATCTGAGGGGGTACATTAGCCCCCCCTCGTGCAAGTGTGGCTCCACCACTGCCGGCCAGCATAAGGTATTTTCAGTTTGAGTTTGATTTTCAGTAATTTTGAGAAGATCAAAATTGTTGGAAGATCGAAATAATACCTTTTAAGGGAGGCTGACAGGTAATTATTGCCGGCGGCAGTGGATGGCGGTGGTGTTGGTAGCGTGACGGCAGTGGAGGTGGATATGTTGGTCACGCAGCGTCCGGGGGGGATGAGGTGTCGTCGGCGGTGGGGCACAGTGGAGATGAGAACGACAGTGAGAACGGGCAGTGAAGGTGGGGCACCGTGGGATCGCCGGCTGTGAGAACTCAAAGTATTCGAAGAGTGAAATGAGGGATTTATTAAACACTTTTAGCAACCGAATGAAGCCATCGGTGAAGGTCGAACTTTTACCGACGGAATTTTTAGCGACGACGTTATTCTGTCGCTAAATTTTTTTTTATTAAACTATTGGAAATAAAAAAATTCTAAAAATGTTTTAGCGACGGAAGTGCTGTCGCTAAAAGACCGCCGGCAAAAGTCCGTCGCCAAAAACTTTTTACGACGTATGATTTTGACGCTAATAGTATTTAAAGACGAAAGTTTTACCGACGGAACATTCCATCGGTGAAAGATTATTTAGCGACGGAATAACTCCGTCGCTGAAAATCAGTCGCAAAAGACCTCTTTTCTTGTAGTGATTGTGATGATGGCTGTAGATTAAGGAAAGTGGGATCAATGGGTTGGTGTAGGTGGTGGATCTAGTAGTGGTTGGAATATGTTTGAGTGGTTGTAGTTGTGTGGTCGTCTGAAGTGGTGATGGTGGGTTGAGGATGGTGAAACAATGGATGGTTGGGTTGGGAGAAGGATGAGGAACTAGTGCCGGCATGAGCTGAGCACTAACGAACCGACACTAGCTTAGTGGAACGACGTGGAGGTTGGCAGCATTAATGGAAGGAGAAAAGAGAAAGAAAAAAAAAAAAAAAAAGAATGAAAAAAAGAAACCATAACGAGGCATGTTTTACCCTGGACCGTTGAAATTGGTTAAGATATGACTAATGCTGAAATAGAATAAACTATTACATGAAAAAGATGGAAATATCCTTAGAAACTAACGGAATTATTGACTTTCGCTAGTAAAATCTTTTGCTTGCAATAAATGGTTAGGATTTTTGGTACCTAATTGTAAATGTCGGAATTTTAGCTGTAGTTTTTGAAAAAACTTAGAGTTGAAAGTGCAATTAAATTAAGCCAAACCATAAAACAAACACAAACATATTTTGAAGTGTGGTTTATGATTTAAAACTTTTTTTTTTCGGTGGCAAAATATTTTAAACACTTATGCCTTTTCTTTTCAATCACAACACAACCATATTTTAAACTGTTCAAAATAAAATAACGACTTTAAAATTTACTCCAAACACGTTCTTATATTCACCCCTACATTTTTTTCTCGAAAAGTGAACGGTTGTTACCTACGAAGACACCCGATCTCATTTTCTTGGAAGGTGTGGTACATTTAACGGTCATGTCTAGTTGGAATGGTCCAGTTCATCTATCCAGCTCTTTGGGTCAGAATGTGAAGGCCGACAACTTTTATGTACTCAAGAAAAAGGGTGTACTATATCGCTTTCAATATTGTTCGGTAACGGCGCTGCTTGATTGAATACTTCTCATTTAGGCTCCCGAGTTCCGGAATATTGACATTTTGGCCGAGTCTAACCTTCTTCGATCAATACAACCGATAAAATATTGAGGGGTAAACTGCAACTTTAGACCGACAATGCCATGTTTCAGCTTTTGTGGAACCGATGATGATATGTGTCCCTTCACCACAGGTGCGTATACTGCACTTTACTCGATGTACCAAGAAACATATCAAAGGCGTAAAGCTTAGATTTAGAATGGGTCTAAAACTGAATATCATGCAATGCCCAAAAATGACTATCAGCCTATGCCCCCTTATGAGGGGTCTAAAGTGTGCACTGCTCTGGGTAGACTCAGTAAACATGCAAGGCCTCAACATAAAGAGGGACAAAACACATTGCATGCAGACTTCAAATAGGTGCTCTGATACCATTACACAGGGGTATAAAGTACAGTATAAGATAACTTAACAGTCCTCCCACACGTGCCATATCGTCTTCAGTGTGGCTCCATTTTCCTTAGCACTTCGAATATGGCCTACGTTCTCTTTCTCGCTTTTCCAAGTCATTTATGGATATTATTAGGAGAGCCCTACACATCCAGCCTAATCTCCCTTTTGATTCACAAGGATCAAGATCAAATCCAAAATGTTTTTCTTACTTTATACACAATGCATGGGTTGTCGATTCAACATTGATAAAAGGGGGATAAAATACCCCCAAATGACTCTCTCTTGATCGATTTCCCCATCAATGGAGACAAATGCAGAAGAATTTGAGTAAGAATACGTCAATACCAAATATACCAATTAAACCAATTTTCCACTTCTCTCAGATCCAATTATATACAGAAGAATTGCAAAGCGCCCTCAATGAGATGGATAAGACACGTTGGATGGAATACAAGAAGCGCCCTTCCAAACCCTAGAGTGCAAACTCAGGATTTCCCTACTCCTCTCTTTGGTCTTTGCGCTACAGCCCACTTGAAGCACCAAACACAACTTGGAAACAACGCCCACTTGCAACATCTCTTGCAGAACCCTAGAAGTCGCCGAAAACCTAGATATCGAAGACAGTATTCTCACTGCTCTATCACTTGCCACATGCGAAACCCTAAGTATTTTCTTTGATACGATCGCTAATCCAGCCCCGTGTTTTAAAAGCTCCGCTCGCCCTTCCGCGCAGCCGCATAGCTGATCTAGAACTACCAGAATAAGTTCACAAGCTCTTTTTTCCGGCGTGTCAAACAGAAGCTCGATTAGCACTGAAGTTGCCCCCGCTTCAACTGCCTTGATGCGGTTTCGTCCCCAAGGACAAAGCTCCACTAGAATCTTCAGTGCTGCTTTTGAGGTTTGTGGTGAGATCTTGTCTTGTAAAACGTGAACCACCTCCATGAAGAACTCGGTTTTGATCGCGATGAGTTGCGCAGGATCCGCTACTTTGAAGATGGACTTCAATAGCATCATTGCATGTGCTCGAGATTCGTAGCTCTCTGATTTCAAGGCATGCATTAAGGATTCGACGATGGCAAACTCCGATTCGCCATCGTTGACCAGGAGCTTCTTCAAAGCTGTTTCCGACGGTTCCAAATGGAAAAGTACTTTCAGTGCCTCGTCTCTTGTCTCGGACGAGTTACAGTTCTTCTTCATGAGTGATATGAGAAAGTCCACTGCGCCGGTGGCTTCCAAACACGTCTTGTTTCGCTCGCTTCCGTTCGCCACTGATCTTAGCCTTCGCAGGCATTGGAGCTCAGTTTGTGGGAACTTCTTGGCCTCATTTAGGAGTCTGATGATCTGAGATCTGTCGAGTGGTTGCTTGGGCGTTGGAATCCGTTCCACACCGTGCGAGGCGTTGATGATGCACCAGGATTGGATCAACCGTCGAAGGGTGTGGTTTGGGGTTGGATCTGTGTCGGATAAAACTTGCTTGGTTACAGGACAAGTGTTGTTCTTGCATGAAAATAACCACGTCTCTATGTTTGCCCTGTCGTAAGTAATGCCGGTCGAAACCGTCACCGGATCTCTCATGAGTTGCATAGAGATTGGACACAGAAAATGTGAAGGAACGTCGATTTCCTCCATTTCAAGAAGATTGAATTAGAACTAAACACCGGCTGATAGAACCCGAGAGATTTGAGCTTTTGAAAGAAAGAGAATTAGATGCTTGAGAGAAAAATGAAGTCTGAGATGCTCAAAGAGCTGAAGGAAAGAGAACAAAGCACAAGATCTACAAGTTTTGACTTACTTGCAAGAGGGGCTAATTAATTATATGGTATACGAGTTTTTAGAAGTTTGGAGATGCGTTTCATGAGTTTGTTGAGAAGCTAAAGGTTTTATATATACGGAGAGGGGACTTGAAGATGGTGCAAGTTGTTGACAAATCGAAAGTCAATACACGGAAATTGGGAGGGGAGAGTTAAATATGGACTTTTTCCAAGGTTTTAAAAGAAGATAAGGAAAAGGAGCTGCTCAAAAAACACGACTTATTAAAGGAATGTATTAATGCTTGTGGTTTGCTCATTGCCCCGGCCCTATCGGTAGAGACGTCGGTGTTGCACCGCCTGTTTTGACTTTCTCTCTATACGATTGCATTCGTACTGCAGTCTCTACGCACCTTCTCTCTCTTTCTACTCTCGGTTAAAAAAATTTGGCTGATATATATGTTAAAAAAATTAGCGATAGTCAATTATCGCTATATATTTTTAAGGGATTTTTGTTTAGTGAAGCTTAAAAAATGTTGTTAAAAAATTATTTCTGAAAGTGTTAGTAAAAAAGTCACTAGTAATATTTATCGACGATTGATTGTCACTATATGAAAGACCAGAAAAAGATTCCTACAGTCTTGATAGCAGCGAAAATTTATTCTGGATTATATACTTGGGCTTAATTGCACAGAAGACTTGCAGTTTCTCGTTCTCAAAACTCACAGCTACGACATTGTAGCTAGTCAAATCCATTCCTGGATTCACGCTAATGGCTGTTGATAATATATCTTTAATGGCTGGAATTTATTTTGGTACTTATCGACAAGGACTCATGCGAAGCAACGACTTTAGGTAACGAAGTCGTGATATTTGTTAATAATGCTCCAGACAATTCATGATAAGAACGAAAAAAAATGGTCATAAGAGGATGAAATGATAATTACATTCAAGAAGACGATTTCTTACAAATTTTGTGCATTTTTCTACGAATACGTATCAACTGCAAGAGACCGTGAAATCGAAAAGTCTCGTAGCTAATTTAGAAATGTGAGAATTTCAAAAGGCAGCAATATGCAAATCTAAGCTTCCTGTGTCATTTAGCTCTGTACTTATGCCACATGCATGGTACCGACAACTGCTCGTGGCCAAATGGCTACTATGGTGGCCAAATTATTTCGTGCGTAAGCGCATGCATTGGCTTTGTCAAGCTGAAAATTTTGGCTTAACTATTACTCCTGTATAATATTATAAAGCACATGTCCATATAGATCTGATCGATTCCTGTTTGACGTCGCCAGCGGCATTTATACAAGTCAATGCACCACATACATGGCTGTTATAAGTCATTTTGTATTATAGACTACAGACTTGCCTATGGCCAAGTAGTCGGAGAAGTTTCTGATAACGGTCTATTCATGATTGTCAACTCACGGGTTCAACTCCAGCAGTTGAAAATATTAACTCAAGGCGAAGAGAATGATTCCTTCCACTGGTCGCTTCACTGGCAGGAGTAGAGTTGTCAAATGGGCCGTGCTTGGGCCGGCCCAGCCCAAGCCTATTGGGCCTCCAGAAAACAGGGCCAGGGTCGGTGTCAAACAGGCCGGGCCGGGCCATAATGAGGGAAATTTGGGCCCAGTCCAAGTCCAGGGCCGGGCCCGGGCCTAATTTTTTTTTTTTGTTATTCAAAATAACAAATACACTTTAGTTATTCTCACTAATGACCTACAAGTAATAGATTTCTTCTACATTTTAGTCATAGAAGGCAAGCAAATACACCTTAGTTTTAAAAAAAAACTGTAAAGGCCATTTTTTTGGCCAAAATCGGGCCGAGTCGGGCCGGGCCAAATTCGGACCATTTTAGGGCCGGGCCTGTTTCTCAAAAAGTTAGGCCTGGCCCTGGCCCAAACCCTAAGGGTTAGGGCCAGTCCAGGCCCAAAAAAGGGCCGGGCTGGGCCAGCCCGCGGGCCGCCCGTCCCATTTGACACCTCCAGGCAGGAGCTGCACTGGTACCCGGTTGAGATGCATTTCTTCCCTACATTAAAAAAAAAAGTCGACATGACATCCTCCTTATTCATTATATATTAGCAGTTAATCAATTAAAGGTTGACTCGTAAGTGTATATCCAAATGGTAAGATGTTAACAAAGACCAATTCACAACAAAACAAAGACATGATATAGAATATAACCATTTCACCCTAGGAAATTAAAGGAAATAATTATTCTTCATTAATAGAAATGCATTAAATGAAGTCAGACATTCGTATCGTACAACAATGGGAAGTAATTTATTCTACGAAAGTTTTCCTTACACTACAAGAAAATGTATTTTTTGCGACAGAGTTTTACCGAAAGAATGCAATCCGTCGGTAAAATGACTTTAACCGATGGATAACACCGTCGGTAAAAGTCCGTTGTTAAAAAGTTATTATCGATGAAGTAAACCGTCAGCAAAGTTTTTGCCGACAGTGTGTTTGCGGCGGTCTTTTAGCGGCGGAATTACCGTCGCTAAAAACTTTTTTACTTAATAATTTTTTGTCCATGGTTTTATAAAATTGTTTTAGCGACGAAATTATGCCGTCGCTAAAACTTCCGTCCGTAAAATTTACTGACGGCCAGGGGCGGACCTACGCTGTGACAAGGGGGGCTGAAGCACCCCCTGACTTCTGAAAAAAAAATTATTTTTTTCGGGAATCGCACCCCGACTCTGTTCCCGATACCCCGTTCCCCGAGAAATGCAACTCGGCAGTCATCCCTCTCTCTCTCTCTCTCTCTCTCTCTCTCTCTTTTACGTGACCTTGAGTCGGCGACCGCCGGTGGACTAAGCTCAGGCAGGCCGTGACGACTGACGAAGCAACTCCGACAGATCAGGATCTGCCGGCGACGCACCGACGCCTCGACGGCGGCGACGAGATCTACCCCTCACTCCGCTCTTCGACTGCTACTTCGAGGTTTTGACCAGATCTGGTCCCTCAGGCCTCATCCCCTGCCGCCGATGACTAACGAGGCTCCCTGCCTCCTTCCCGGCGATGACTGACAAGGGCTCCCTGCCGGGGACGACTGACAAGGCTCCCTGCCTGGCTCTGGCTGCCTTCAGTTCAAAATTCAAAACGGAGCTGCACTGCAGAGGTCCGTGAGTGATGAGTCAATGTGAGGTGAGGTGTAAATTGTCTGATGAGACTTGAGACTGGGTAGGAAGGTGAAGTTATGAGGTGCACATGTGAGGTGAGGTGTAAATTGTCTTATGAGGTGGAAGAATGAGAGCCGTATCCGTGCAATTTTAAAGACACCTGTGAGTTTAATGGAGTTGGCCTGTCGTTGGTAGGCAGAATTGTTTCATCAGCAGTGGCAAGTCTGTAGTTCTATAGAAAAAGATGAGCAATTTGGCTGTAATTGGGTGCCAAATTTGTGCTCTTTGGTGAGCAATGGCAGAGATGTAAATGAGAGGAAATTTGAGGATAGTTTCTTAAAACTGATGTGGATGACCTTAGCCTTTTATATATGTGTACAGATATATGTGTAAACACTATATAATACATTGATTGTATGATTGTATCCTCATCTAGTTTGTGCAACTATATTGGGTTCTGACTTCTGAAAACCGTGCCTTGAAATATATGTTAATTGCCTTGTTACTTGTAAAGATCATTATGCTTAATACGAGCTTTAACAAGTGAAACAACTTTCTGTACTGCCTATGAATTTATGATGTATCATGTATCATAGATTGGGTCCTGGGAAAAAAAATTTGCACCCCCTGAAAAAATTTCTGGTTCCGCCCCTGCCGACGGCCTTTTAGCAACGGGTGTTCTCGTCGCTAAAAGTCCTCGGTTAAAACACTCAGATCTGCTTCTTTTTCTTTTCCCGTTTCTCTCTCTCAAAATCACCCACCGCTATTCTGAGCTCCGGTGATCAACCTCCACGGTGACCCACCTCCAGCGATCACCCTCCACGTGACCCCTTTACTGCTGCAAGTGAAAAGCCCTGCACTGCACTGCCTCCCCTTGAAAAGCCCTCCACTGCTGCAGCGTGAAAAGCCTACCACCATTGTTGTGCCACCAACGCCGCCGCCCTCCACTACCGTCGGCTATTGTGCCCTCTTCATTAAAAGGTAAGTTCCCAACACCCTAATTATTTTCTCTACCCTACAAATTTGTTTGACAATTTTCTGCTCATGCTTGATTTTGCATTGAATCTATATAATTCTTTCAAATTTATCCGTTTACTCTAATTTTTTTTGCTGGGATTTTGCCGGGTATCCGTTTAGTCTAATAATTTCCAAAAAAGTTACTGGACTTATCACTATAAATCATAACCTACGATAATGAGACAATATATGAAGAAATCAGCCGATTGTTCGTAGTAACCATCCATATGATGATACAATCTGTAAATTGAAGTAATTGAACCCTAAATTGAATGCCCTAATCGAATCGAACCCTAAATTAAACTAATTGAATGCCCTAATCCAATCGAACCCTAAATTGAACTAATTGAACCCCCTAAATTAAATGCCCCACCACCGAACCCTAAATTAAAGTAATAGAACCCCCTAATTGAACCCTAAATTGAAGTAATTGAATCCTAATTAAATCCTAAATTGATTGCCTTAATCGAATCGAATCCTAATTTAAACTAATTAAATCCTAAATTGAATGCCCTAATCAACCGAACCCTAAATTGAACTTATTAAACCCCCTAATTGAATCCTAAATTGAATGTCTCAATTCAACTGAACACGAAATTGAAGTAATTAAACCATAATTGAACACTAATTAAACCCTAAATTGAATGTCCTAATCAAACCGAACCCAAAATTAAACTAATTGAACCCCTAATTGAACACTAAATTGAATGCCCTAATCCAATCGAACCCTAAATTGAACTAATTGAACCTCCTAATTGAATGCCCAAATTCAACCAAACCCTAAATTGAACTAATAGAATCCTAATTAAACCCTAAATTGAATGGCTTAATCGAATCAAACCCTAAATTAAACTAATTGAACCCCTAATTGAACCCTAAATTGAATGCCCTAATGCAACCCAACCCTAAATTGAACTTATTCAACCCCCTAATTGAATGCCCCAATTCAACCGACCACTAAATTGAACTAATAGAACCCCTAATTGAACCCTAAATTGAAGTAATTTAATCCTAATTAAATCCTAAATTGAATGCCCTAATCGAATCAAACCTTAAATTAACAAATTGAACCCCTAATTGAACCCTAAATTGAATGACCTAATCCAACCGAACCCTAAATTGAACTTATTCAACCCACTAATTGAATGCCCCAATTCAATCGACCACTAAATTGAACTAATAGAACCCTTAATTGAACCCTAAATTGAAGTAATTGAACCCTAATTAAACCCTAAATTGAATGCCCTATTTGAATCAAAGCTTAAATTAAACTAATTGAACCCTAAATTGAATGTCCTAATCCAATCGAACCCTAAATTGAATGCCCCAAGTCAACCGAACCCTAAATTGAACTAATAGAACCCCCTAATTGAACCCTAAATTGAAGTAATTGACCCCCCTAAATGAACCCTAAATTAATTGCCATAATCGAATCGAACCCCAAATTGAAATAATTCAAGCACATCGAATATATGATTTTTGAACAATTTTTTTCCATTTTAACATTGATAATTTTAGGTTGTTAATTGTGCATTTGAGAGTTTTGATTATTGATCGATGATTTTAAGTTGTTAATTGATGATTTTAGGTTATTAGCTATTGATTTGAAGTAATTGAGATTATAAATTGATGATTTTAGGTTGTTAATTGATGATTTTAGATTGTTAATTGTGCATTTGAGATATTGAGATTGTTGACGGAGGATAGGACCCAATTGGATTGAATGTGTGATTTTTAATGCATTGAGCATTTGAGAATTGAGAATGGAGATTGTTGACGGAGGATGAGACCTAATTGGATTGAATGTGTGATTTTTATTAATTTTTATTGCATTGAGCATTTGAGAATTGAGATTGTTGACGGAGGATGGGACCAAATTGGATTGAGATCCCCGTTAGGTAGCATAGACACGGACACCGCGTCTGATCGACGCCGACTCCGAAACAATATATTTTAGCTTTATACTTGTGGACACCTCTTCAATGGGTGTCCGGTACCTCTTCAATGGGTGTCCGACAATTAAAAAATAAATCAATGTCTTCGAACACCGCTGAGAGGTGTCAGACACGTGTCCGAAGGTGTCCGAGACGTGTCCGGATGTGTCGATGAGGTGTCGAGGTGTCGGTAAATCACGGACACCCCGTCCGATCGACACCGACACCGAAAAATGTCACCTTTTGGCTTTACACTTGAGGACACCTCTTCAAGGGGTGTTTGACGAAAGACACGGTTTTCGACATTTAAAAAATAAATCAATGACTTCAGACGTGTCCGGAGGTGTCGGACACTTTTCGGTAGGTGTCAGACACTTGTCCGGAGGTGTCGGACACGTGTCCAGAGGTATCTGACATATTTTTGGAGGTGTCCGACATGTTTTTAGAGGTGTCAAAGTGTCGGTAGGTCATGGACACAGCGTCCGATAGACACCGACACCGAAATGTCACAATTTGGCACTTCTTCAAGGGGTGTCCGACACCTCTTCAAGGGGTGATGGACACGGCATCCAGCATTTAAAAAATAAATCAATGTGTTCGGACGTGTCTGGAAGTGTCAAACACCATACCGACACCCTATATGAGGTATTGGGAATTGAGATTGTTGACTGTGCATTGAGAATTTAAGAATTGAGATTGTTGACGGAGGATGAGACCCATTTGGATTGAGATATTTGTGAATTAGTTGAATGGTTGGTTGTTGAATTTAGGTTAATGCGACATTTTTAGCACCCCTTAGAATCTCATCGTGGCTCTAGCACTGGCTATAATTAGCCTTAATTAGTCTCGATCAACCCTAATGAACCCAATTAACTCTAATTAGCTCTAACGAGCCTAATTAGTTTTAATTAACCCTAAGAACCCAATGAAAATTAAATTAGCTGTAATTACCCCAATTAATCCTAATTAACACCAATCAGTCCAAATTAAATCCTAATTAGCCCTAATTACTCATATCTTGTTGACCGTGATTAGATTAATTAAACCCTAAACCCTAAAACCTAACTAAACTCTGATTACGCGCCTAATTAGTCGTAATTAATCCTAATAATGCAATTAAGCCTAATTAGGACTAATCAACAGTACTCCGCACAATTAAATCCTAATTAGCTCAAAATAACCCTAATTAATCCTAATCAATCCTAATTAGCTATAATTAGTCAAGGTAATCCTCATTAACAGTAATTAGCCCTAACATAACCCAATTAAGCCTAATTAGTCCTAATTAGGACTAATAAACACGACTCTGCACAATAAAATCTGGCTTTTAGCTCAAAATAACCATAATTACTCCTAATCAACCCTAATTAGCTATAATTTGCCCAAGGTAATCCTCATTAACACTAATTAACTCAGAGATGGTTCAATTACTCGTTGATTATAAACCCTGCATTTTTATATTCGTTGTTGTTTTGCGAAGTCCATTGGCAACGAGATGGTTCAACTCGTTGCCAACGAATTCTATTTAAAGTGGAATTGGTAACATATGCAACGATCTTTCTGCAGTTTTGATATTTCAAAAAGATTCTTGCATATATTATCAATTTCTAAATGCATGCATGCATAAAAAACCCTTAGTTCCCGTTCAAAGGTACTCATTACAATGTAATGCTTTGTAATGAGTCTTTGGATGTCCAGTTTGGACAATTTGGAAAGGTTACATGTTTATAAAAAAGTTGTTTCAACTCATGCTCTATGTTCTATGTCGTAGAATTTGGTACACGTTCTCACGTGTTTCTCTTGGTGCATACAGATATGGTGTTCTAACATCCGTCAAACCTTGCAAGGCAAGGTTTGATGAATGTTAGAACACCTAATCGATGTCGTGTACTTGGAGAAATGCAGGGAGGTGCTGCCGAATTTTTCGCAGACATAGGACTAAGCATGAGTTCTTCACTGTTTTATAAACATGTGCTTTTCTGAATGGGATAGGACCACTACTTATTAGAGAATGGAGGAAAAATATAGAGGCATGTTGTCACATTCATGCATTTATATTTACATCGACCCTGCCTAATGATTGGTCATAATTGAAGGTGGTATACAGTACGTTATCTCGGTAGTCATGTCGGTCGATCAAAGTTGGATGAAAAGGAAGAATGCTGATGATTTTGATGACCGCGTTGACGAATTTCTTGACTTCGCTTACGCGCATCCTGCACATGTTGACTTTGATAAGATAAGGTGTCCGTGTGGTAGATGTGAGTTGTTGCATGGAGAAAAATAATTGAAGTAAAATGGCATCTTCGTCGGTACGGTTTTATGGGTGGATACACAAGGTGGACGCAGCACGGGGAAATCGTTTTGTTGTCGAACCTGGCTAGTCAAACTGAAGTTAGGGAGGAGGCACGGTATGATTACCGAGATATGATTATGGATGTTGGGCATGCTAATGTTGACTGGGGTAACGACGGTGGTGAGGACAGTGCCCAACTGCTGAACGAGGGGCTCATCAGTTTTATGAGTTGTTGAGAGCTGCGGAAGAGCCGCTGTGGGATGGAGCTCTAAAACACACACGGCTGTCTGCGGTTAGTAGGTTATTACAGTTGAAATCAGACCACGGGCTGAGTGAGAAAGGTTTTAATGAGTTTGTTACCTTGATCAAAGAAATCCTGCCCGAAAGTGAAAAGCTACCGCCGTCGTACTATGACGCGAAGAAGATGATGAGGAAACTTGGGTTGAGCTATGAACGGATAGATGCGTGCAATAACGATTGTGTATTATTCTGGAAAGAGAATAAGGATTTGTCACAATGTCCAGTATGTGATCATTCGAGGTACAAACCGGACAAAGGAAAGAAGAAAAACATTGCATGGAAGATATTGCGATATTTCCCGGTCACACCATGGCTTCAGAGAATGTACTACTCCTCCAATACGGCTGAACATATGAGGGCTCACCGTGAGACTCGTAGCAACGATGCCGATGTGCTGACACACCCAGCTGATGGAGAGGCGTTGAAGGAGTTTGACCGCAGGCATCCAGTCTTTGCTCAGAAAGTTTGGAATGTTAGACTTGGTCTGGCAACCAATGGGTTCAACCCTTTCGGTCAGTCTACCACGCCTTACTCCTGTTGGCCTGTTATTATTGTCCCGTACAACCTTCCACCAGGCATGTGCATGAAGAAGCCGTACATGTTCTTGTCGTTGCTTATTCCAAGGCCGAAGACTCCCGGCAAGGACATAGATATGTATTTAAGGCCGTTGATTGATGAGTTAAAACAGTTATGGAATCATGGAGTCGAAACATATGATGCATCCCTTAAACAGAATTTTCAGATGAAGGCTGCTTTGATGTGGACTATACATGATTTTTCTGCATTGGGAATGACGTGTGGCTGGAGCACACATGGGAAGCTAGCATGCCCTGCTTGTATGGGCGTGAACCCTGGTCATACGTTAAAGCACGGCGAAAAGCCCTCGTGGTTCGGATGTCACCGTAAGCTTTTGCCACCGGGCCATCAGTTTCGTAGGCAGAAGGATAAATTTGACGGGACAATCGAGCGTGAGGTTGTCACACTGGACTACCCATCTGGTGAAGAAGTGCTCTCACACCTGGAGGCACTTGATACTGACATACCACACAACAAGGGTGTGCCAGATCAGAAGATTCTAGGGTACGGTAAGGAGCACAACTGGAGAAAATTTTGTATCTTCTGGGAGTTAGCCTACTAGAGGACGCTCGTTATCTGAAACAACATGGATGTGATGCATATTGAGAAGAACGTTTTTGATAATGTGTTCAACACAGTGATGAATGTCAAGGACAAATCGAAAGATCACCTTAAAGCGAGAAGGGATCTACAACAGTTGGGTGTACGCCGTGAATTGCATCCTCGGACAGTCAGTAGGAGGACGATACTTTCGAAAGCACCTTACTGTCTAGACAAGAAACAAGTGGAGAAGGTCTGTCAGTGGGTTAAGAATTTGAAGCTTTCAGATGGGTTTGCGTCCAACATATCTCGTTGTTGCAATGTATCAGAATGCAAGTTTCAAGGGATGAAGAGTCACGACTGCCACGTATTCATGGAGAGATTCATTCCTATTGCCTTCCGGGGACTGTTGCCACGGGTTGTTTGCGAGACTTTGACTGAATTATCTCATTTCTTTCGAGATATATGTTCTTCTACGATCCGGGTGAGTAACATGGAAGTGCTTGAGAAGAACATTGTGGTGACGATTTGCAAGCTGGAGAAAATCTTCCCACCTTCGTTCTTTGATTCAATGGAGCATCTGCCTATTCACTTGGCATATGAAGCTAAGATGGGTGGACCCGTGCAATATCGGTGGATGTATCCCTTCGAGAGGTAATCTTTAAATTGTTACAGTTGTTCGTTTACACTTAATGCGACCCCTGTTATCATTGATATTCCACCTAACTCGATTCGCTAAACTTCTAGGTTCATGTTCCATTTAAAGAAAAAAGTCCGCAATAAGGCTCGGGTTGAGGGCTCAATTGCGGAGGCTTACGTAATGGAAGAACTTGTAAACTTTTGTAGTCAATATTTCGGGCCTGATGTTGATACAAGGTTAAATCAACTAGGCCAAAATGACCTCGGATCAAGCATAAATTTGGAAGGGCAATTGTCAATATTCAAGCAGTCAGGTAGTCCGTTCGGCCGAACGTATACTCGATGGCTAACAGATGAAAAGTACAGTGCTGCAACAATATATGCCCTTCTAAATTGCGATGAAGTTTTGGCATTCGTTGAGTAAGTTAAAGTCTTAATTTACTTACATTGTTGTACATAATTGAAAGTGTGTGATAAGCGAGTCAACTATATTGGTTTGCAGTGAGTTCGATGCAGAATCTTTAATCACTGATCCCGCGAGACTTGAATCTCATCGAAAATCACAATTTGTACAGTGGTTCAAAAGGCGTGTAAGATTGTTTAACGAAATTATATTATGTGTTATATACAGTTCTGTGGCCAATTAGTATACTGATTTATCCTTAATTTTTACCGTCATCTACAATAGGTTCAGTCAATGGATAGACCAGTGGCCTCATGCTTGAAATTACTAGCTGAAGGCCCTAACAAACAAACATCCTGTCATGGAGGCTATATCATCAACGGGTTTAGGTTTAACGTAAAAGATGATGACCAAACAAAACAAACCCAAAACAGTGGAGTCTTGGTCAACGGCGACTGTTATGCTGAGAATTGCATGGACTTTTACGGAGAGCTAGATGAGATTGTTGAGCTAACATATCTGGGTTCCCAAAATTGCCTGGTAATGTTCAAGTGTACGTGGTTCGATGTCACATGCAGTAGAGGAATCCGTGTTAGCTCTCAAGGGATTGTAGATGTCAATGTCAAGTCAAGACTTGCATCAGACGAGCCCTTTGTGTTTGCTAGTCAAGCTGTACAAGTCTTTTACGCGGAGGACGTCGCCAATCCCAAATCTCATTGGTATACAATTATCAAGTCCAAGAAATTGCCCGTGACATATGACAGTGAGCTAGACTCCTTTCAAGCCGACCAACCACCTGTCTTGTTCCCTGTTGAGGTCAACAACGAGGAGGACGATCTTCCTCTTCCAACAACACTTCATGTAGGAGAAGAAGTCGTAGATGATGACGCGGAAGACGTGGAAAGTGTTGGAGATGATGTGACTGAGTCTACTGATGAAGAGGATGAATTAGAAGATGAAGAGGACGACGAAGGAAAGTGATGAAGATGATGATGATTCTCAAACTGAAAATGATTGACTTGTAATGTTGTAACATCACGGAAAAAATGTAGTAACATTTTAGAACTTGGTCCATATTGATGTGTTTTTGCACATCCGTTCATATATATATATATATATATATATATATATATATATATGCCGATGATGATTTCTGCCAAATTATTATTTTTAATGTGTTAATGTCTTTGTAATATATCTATATGAAGTCAGATATGGATAGGATACGGGCTATTCGTGGCCGGGTGGACGCCGAGCTGCTTCCTCCCCGGTGGGTCCCACCTCGTCATTGCCACTGATGACGAGGCACAGAGTGCTCGCGTACAGCTGATGGGGCCCTAGCTCCAGCCCCAGCCGTCGCCCCAGCCCGACGCAGATTCATCCCACACGCGCGTTGATTCTCCTTCTTCCGTGGGTTCTACCTCAGGTATAGTTGATAACGGTGTTTAGTACATTTTTGCTAGCCTTATATTTAAAGTAAATTTGAACTGTATTAATGTCTGTGTTTTGTAGGATCTCGACGAGGCCGTGGTCCGACACGCGGGGTACGCATCGACCCCCAGCGTAAACAGAGAGTTACGCTCACCCAGGAGGGCCTGTAAGTAAAAAATATCACATCATGCCTTATATTTAAAATTTGGGGTGTTAATTTATATTTGAACTGTATTAATTTATTTATTTACTTCTTTGGCAGGATCCTGGAGAATCAGGCGAGGACGAAGATCGGCGTTCTTGTGAAGGGCCGATTCTTCGAGCCACGCCTGTACTGGAAGGACTGGGATGCCGCTGCGAGGGAGTCCCTATGGGAGGAGTGGCTGGTACGGTGAAGTATTTTTTTCAGCGATAGTATTTGTTTAATTAGAGTTTGTTTTCTGTCATTAATTTGTGTTATTGAATGCCTTACAGGAGGGGTTCACGTTTGACTCGCCTGATCAGCAGGCACTGGGGCGGCAGGCCTTCTTTGCTTACATCGGCAAGAATTACCGCCGATGGCTCCACGATGCACGGGACCGGGCGAAGAAGATGCTGCCCGAGGGTGCCCCGATGATGGAGATGAAGACATATCCCCCACATTGGATATCTCCGACTGTATGGGGGGAGATGATAGATCGGTGGGCTGCGGATCCAGGTTGGGACGCCAAGAGTAAGAGCAGGGCCGAGAACAGACAGAACAACGATCCGACGCACACGGGGGGGTCGGTGCCACACGACATCGTCCGACACATGAATGCGGTCGAGAACCCGGATCTGGAGGAGGATGAGGTCATAGCTCTGACGTATAATCAGACGCACGTGCGGAAGAAGGACAAGGACGAGGCGCACCGGGCTGGCGACTATGTTTTGAATATTGCCCGACAGATCGATGTGAGTCAATTTGTTTAAGTCGTTAATTTTTTATCTTTCTATCCTCAATGTCTGTTGCGTTAATTAATGCCCTAACATATCTTTAAATCACTGTTTTTGCAGGCCTCGTATGAACAGCTTAGGGGGTCCGAGCAGCAGTCCGGACAGCCATCAGCGTCCACTAGTACGAGTGCGAGTACTGGGGCGTTGAAGCGATGGCTGGATACGCCGGAGGTCGTCAATCGGCCGAAAGGCCGCATACGCGGCCTGCCTAGCACGACTGCTCGTGCCGTGATAGGAGCGTCCTCACCCCCCGCAGCCAGACACCGGCTCATCGGCATCCCGTGCTAGACATGCCGAGCCGGCACTGGATCAGAACGATCCAGATCCGGGACTCGGCAACCCCTGATGAGCCCCTTCTCGTGCCTGGCCCAGCTTGTCCCCCCCCACCCCCCCCCCCCGCCAGGCTTGTACTCTTCTCCCCTCCCTTAACCGGCTGTATCCGGTTCCCAACTTGTACATCATGAGTTTTTTTTATAATAAATATTTTTTATGATTGATTATATATATTTCTTTGTGTATTGATTATTATGCGTTGTTGTTGAGAATTGAAAATTTTATTACAGGTCTGGGTAATAGAAAAATAAAAATAAAATTTAAATTTTTTTTGACTTTTGGCGACGGATTAATTCCGTCGCTAAAGTATTCATACTATCAGCTTTTTAGCGACGGAATATTCCGTCGCCAAAAATCTTATTTAGCAACGGAATATTCCTCGCTAAAACATTCAATCATTCGCTAATTTCACAAAATAGAAAATAAATTAAAATATGTAAAATATAATTAGCGACGAATATTCCGTCGCTAATTAGTAAATAACTCCATCGCAAAAAGTGTAATATTAGACGACGGATTGAAAAATTTCGTCGCCAAACTTTTAGTAACGAGTTTTTATACGAAGGACTTTTAGCGACGCTAAATCCGTTACTAAAACTTTTAGCGACGGTAAATCCGTTACTAAAACTTTTAGCGACGGATTTTGAACTTTTTGCGACGGATTTTCCCGTCGCTAAAAGCCTTTTTTTCTTATAGTGTTATATCATAGAACCAAAATAGATTACCGAGGTCATTAAAACTTATTCCAAGAAAAAAGAAAATTAAAGCCAAGCACAATGGCAAATCATGAGCGTGGTGACGGTGTAAAAGAGACTGTAATTGATCAAATCATCTAGGCATGGAAAAATCCAATTTGCCAAGTAACATGCTCAGTTATTAAGGGCTTCCACAACTAAATTATTAGTATTGTACAATACAGTATAAAAAAATCAAATTAAGTATATTTTTGGAACCCATTAGACCAACACAAAAAGAAATAGGAATTAAGAAGCATTGAATGTAATTTATCTTTCCAATGGTGTACCAAACCAGTGAAAATAACCCTGAAGACAATGCACAGCTATAGTCGAAAGCAATTGAAATAACGTTTTACATCATTTATTCAACCTAGATTGCTTGAATTAAAGGCGAAAGGCACAAAGGTCATAATCAGGAGAGCCAATACACAAGTTCAAGATAGTCAACTGTTCATTCCCATGCTCATATACAAACTTCAAAATCAAAGGTAGTCCAATACATGTACACGAGGTTCCTCCATCCCGGGATCAAATTCCCGAGGCCTTATCTTCTTGCGGAGAAGGTCATGATGTGCACGTCCATACCCCTGGTGTGAGACGAGACTGTTTCAGTCTTTCAAAGGCGTGACCTCCAAGTCAAATGGAGCAACTTTAACGTTGCACCATGGTTCTGCCTCATGTACAAACTCTAAGATTCTTCAAATTAAACATATCAAGTAATAGCACAGCTTGCCACACATCGATACTCAGGAACCTGTACCTTAAGAATCCCAAATTGCTCTCTACCTTCTACTCCACTCCCCCCCCCCCCCCCTCTCGACAGCCAAACTACGTTCTATTGTCTAACATATAAACTACACGGGCTAGTCCTACACAAATACATTTTGGATATTCCCGCGTAATGACCATATCACCTAATGTTCAATCTGTTTAGAGTATTACATTATAATAGGTAAAAAGGGAAAGAAATGAAACCGTGTACTATTTAGCGAAATTTAGTAGTTACGTTCTGCAGCGAGCAGCGAGTTCAACCCGTTTTTCCTCCCTAGATCTAAAAAAACCATTGAACCTTATATCACAACAGGTTTATTTGAAATACTATGCAACAACTAGTATTTCCAAATAAATATGATTAGCCCATATCGTTAAATAAGAAAAAAAATTCTCATTCAAAAGATTGAATAATAAACACACAATAGCCAACGGCAAAAGAATCACAATTGATACCAAATATTTAGACAAGACTCAAAAGAAAATACGATACAAAACCAACATCACAAAACCATGATGAAAGCCAAAAAGACATATCCATAGCAAGAAAAACAACGAGAACATAGGTAAATACTGCTACATTCCTTGTAAATTAAAACCACAAAAGGGTAGTAAAAAGGCCCTTCGGAAAGGACTAGTCTTCGTTGTCAACCTGTAAGAGGATCCACGAATCTTCAAGAAAATCTTTCTAAAGGAAAAATTCAAGACTATCCTGAATACGCGTTTGCGTGAACACATATACTATATACAGGTGGAAATCACACACACGCCAATTCCCAGGATCTCGTTGCTATTTTACGTACCAATGGACATTAGACTAAACGAGCCTGATCCATGTTTCCACCGTCCAAAAAGCGTTTCTCTCAATCTAGCTAGGTGTGGAGAACAATGGAGAAGGTCTAAATTTTTGTTCACCCTCTTTCCGACCAAGACCTATCTCTCTTATATTATCTCGCAAAGAGATATTATTATGAAATATATCTCTAAGGCTTATGATATTCTTGGTGTTTACACCATTAACCACCTCCAAACCCTTTGGCTTTTGGGGTCATGAGTTGGACCCGACATGAGCGTATCGCTAGACCTGAATACCAACATCTCTCACTCGCACATGGTGAGAAGATACTTTTGCATGCATTCTCTCCACACTTCTTTGCCAAAAAGCAGATTCGTACGGACTAATGGACGGTGCGACGATGAGCTCATCTGTAAGTTGGGAGATTTATACTAGAAACCTGTTAAGGTCAGCATAAAGACATCAACTTAAAAGAAGCTGAAAAGTGACTCATAATGCCCCAGATCGTTTGATCACATCGGTCCAAGCATCTGTAATCCTTCTAAGAGCTATGCTTGACTCCCGATCGCTACCATTATATATTCACAATTGTGACTAACCAACAAGACGACATAATTGTTCGGACGGTGAATATAAGTGTTGGATGTGTATAAAAGAAGATCTTCCATTTGCCCTACTATCACTTGGATATCAGACTAGTAGTTTTTCCAGCATTGCTCCTTTAGACCGAATCAGTCGGGTCACCTGTAACACGGTAAAGTTGCTAGCACTGATCTGTGTTTTTATGACATCAATGAAGGTCACAAGGGCACTAGTTGAGGTTTAAAGTAACCTTTAGGAGTCACATGGTAAGGAAGCATAGATTCGTTCACTCACTACCTAACTCGGTCGACTAGCTCATGTAGTATGGAAGGCATGCTACGGCGGACTAGTTCACGCAGAGCGGATGTCAAAGTCTTACTTAAACACCGTATAGATCTTGGTTCAGTCGCTATCACGTGCCTAACCCGAGTTCTCGTGATGCCTCTTAACTAATAAGTGCTCAGCTGAGATCTCACATTTGGCATCCATCACATACTTACATGGACTATAGGTTTATCCACACTCAGTAACCTGATAAATTATGCGACCTCATCTTTGGTCCAACCAAGGCAACGTGATGTTCAAGTTTTGTTGTCACTGAGAAGCGCCGCAACTTAACTGTCTTATCTTTACTTACTCTCCAAGCGCTAGAGGCTATTGCTCGTCTGAGTGTGCCGGTCTTGGCCTGTGCACATGCTAATATACCATGAAATGTACTGGTGTCTATATAATCAACTAACAGTGAAAAACATGTTGTATGCATATATCCTATTTGGATTCCCAAAAGATAATCAACTACTCTTGCATATCACCACCTTTGAAATTCCATGTTCTGGATCATAGGCATGACAAGTACACATGAAAAAAATTGGACTTATGGGCATATGCATTATGATCATCTCATACTCGTTCAACCTTGTTAAAAATATTTTCATGGCCCAACCACGCTAATGTGTAATCCTTGGTAAAAGTAGACATGCAACAACCAACTAAGTCATGGACTCACTCAAGAGAGCCACATCACCAAGACACTCTAAGGATCACACAAGGATAAATGGCTATATAACAGCCTTATGATCAACTAATTGATTAACCTTTGCAAGGTCTTAGGTGCGCTCTTCTACTAGCGTGCCTTCCACCAAGTGAGAAGTCACACCTAGCTGACTTTATAAGATAAGTGCAAATTAATTTCGTGATTAAAACATTCTATTATTTATTAAGATCACACTTTCAAAATTAAACACATACTAGTTATATCCATTCCAACTTACGACCAAGGAAATAAGGATTAAGACAAAAAGTGTCTAAAGGTAATATTCAAGGGCCCTCCTTTAGAATCTTGTTAGCAAATTCAAGGAGTAGTGCCTCAAAAACTCAACCTCGAGCACTTAGACTCATAATACCTTGTGCATTATTTTAAAAAGGACAATTGTTATTTAGTATCGACACAAAAGAAAGTGATATCATTATTACAACACAACTTTTTTCACTCATTAAAGTAGATTAATGATTCTTTGCCTAGATAGTTTGGGAATAGCAATCTTGATCACCTCAAAGCTCAAATCTTGATGAAAGATTTCATAACTCCAACTAAACAACCTATTTACCTTATTTGTCGTGAAGCCCGTAGCTCAACAATACAAGGTTATGTTAGTTTAGCAACTAGTTATAGGTCGTGATAGAAATACTCAAGCAAGCAGGCTTTGTGCTTTGGTTCCTTTGACCTAATGATGAAGGATTAATTTACATAAGATTGTCTACTTTGATTCTCAATTGAGAAGGGCTCCCAACACTATCTAACAAAAAGACCTTCTAAATCTACTTTGTTATCAATGTGAATAATTAATGTTACTGACCTCCAGGGGTACCCCTATTTAACTTTTTCATCTTCTCATAACAGCAACTCTGTGCAAACACCGTCACTTTTTACATATTAATCAATCCAACACCTAGGTAAAAGATTAATTATTCCTAATCATAACTTACTGCTCAAATATTGGTCACCTGATCTTATAATGGAACTATTGCATTATATGCAAGTGACATCATAACTTTCAGAGAAGAGATATAAGAAAATAGATTAGTGAAGCATATAATTATTCCCTTCAATGGTGAGATAGATGATATTGGAATGTTATTATAGTCATTCACACAAAATATGCCCAACAAATCCGAATGGCGAGGGATATATGTGTGTGTGACTTGTATTAACTATGGATCTTCCTCAGTGATATATTCCAATTGATTGGGGGACTTCACTAGGCCAACAAGTTCTTTCTTTTGATCCATTTATCCTATTGTCCTATTCTCCTTTTAGAAGTTACTTCTAACCTTTGACATCTTGTGACTTTAGTTCAATCACACTCCCGCAAGCTAGTTCACAAGTTGTGAACATAGGTTAATGAACCCTATGATTTATTGTTGATCTAGGAAGGGCTTACAAAAAAACTCATTGTTCATAAGAAAGTGTATTGAATTGGAGATCACTTATTATAAGAATGTAGGCTACATTCAAAAAATAAAAAGAAAAAGAAAAAGCGAGTCTACTACGCAAGCTTACTTACACCTTCATAAACTTAACTTTTGCTATAAATCTTGATTCCTTTACTTTCCTAAGCCATCTTGTTGCAAGAGTCAGTATTACATGTAAGGATTCATCTCAATCATGCAACCCTTGCCAAACTAGTTGTTAACGTCTGAGATTACAAAGCTCTTGTTTATAAGACTCTCAACCAATTTTATGGTCTACGGCAACCAATGCTTCTGAACTTTGAGATACTTTGTTTACAAGGCACTTGTCTAAATTCCTCGACCAAACTTGCAGCTTTAAGCAATCAATGCTTCTGACCCTTTGGGAGATTCTTTATATATTACCGTAGTTCATATAACTAACTATTGAGTGATGAGATTGGAACCTCTCTTATTGCTCTCATTAAGTTAGCGATCTCTAAATGTATCAACTTGTAACTTATAAATGCCCAGATGATTTTATTTATGGTTCTCTACTTTATTGCACCTCCAAACCATCTTTGCAGGTGGGAAGATGTATTTTAGCGAGCTAGCTTAAAGAAACTCTCTAGCTAACAAGCATCTTTCTAAGAATGGCTTGATCCAGCATGCCACAACATGGAGTTATCCATTAGAAACAAAAACAATAAACATAAGATATGATTATTTGCTAGAACAAATCATCTATCATTTTACTTTTTCAACAGTTCCAAGCTTTGCAATTTGTTCCTTTACACGAAAAACCTTGCATTTGTAACCTTTCAGATTGAAAGCTTTATAGCTTAATCAGAGTGTGTATATATATAGAATAAAGTTCATCGCCTTTTTCCCTTATTATTGAGAGCATTAGCTCAGCAGCAAGAAAGAAAGCTCCAAAACCGGAGATCACTTTGGGCTTTGTTGATTTACTGCGTGATGATTTCATCGATGGACGGGGGAATTGCGTGCCACCTCAACGGTGACACTTTAATGAGAGATGGGAACAATGATCTCTATTTCAAGTGCAAGTCGACGTTCCTGATATAAAAGTGAAGTTCAATCGTCGAAAGTTTCTTCAAGCATGAAAATACACACAAGCTGTATATCTCACTAGATTTATTCTTATATACACTCGGTTAGTAGCAACAATGTATGGTATACTAAGCTACCGTACTTTATTTTTCTAGTGCATCTTGCTTCCAAATCTTTAATCCGCTAAAGAGAGAGTGAGCAATCATATGCATACAAGTTTTGAATATACTTATATTGAGGAATAATGTTAACTACTAAGTAAACCGACTCATTCCAATCACGAGCGGTGCATCCTAGCTTAGCTTTCATGTGCTAGCTCAGTTTTATCTATTTTACCAACATTCTCATATGTTGGCCTTTGCCTTTGCCATATAAGGTGTAGACGCTTCAATCTCTTTCTACTGCTTACACTAAGGCTTAGTGGGAACATAAATGGATACGTATGGAACTGAAGATTTCACAGATGGTGAGCACTAATTCTCAAACTCACTATTGTATGGCTTTGTTGAACATTTAAACATCCAAGCTAAGAATTAAAGTTGATGCTAGAACTCGTTGCTACATGTCAGACTAGCTTGTTTCAAATAGAGTTGACACTTACAAACTATTAGATGCTTTGTCACTCTAAATTGAGCGCATCTTAGAGGTGTCAAACTAGAATGTTAGCTCCAGCAGTATTAAGTATTTCTAGCGATATATATAAGGATATGCACATTGGATCTAAAACTAGCACAATTTTCTATCAACTTATTTTTGCTTCTTGAAATATTAACAAAAATAATGATAACTAAACATAATGCAAAAGGAAACTCTGCTAACCTCAGTATCACATTGCGCCAAATATGCTAAAGCTATCTTTGTTGAGTTCAACTTCCTTGCACAAAAATTTTGAATCTCATTAAAAAAAAAGGGCAGGGTCCACCATTGTAAAGCCCTATTGATATTTATGCTCATTCAAGAGGCAAAACCTGTTCCATTCAAGCAATAAAAAAAAACCCTGCTTAGAAGGCTTTCACATTATAATAGATCAAATGTTACGTCATTGACATACCTACAACAATCTATTTTTTAAATATAAATTGAGGGTGTTGCACTAGCTTAATGGAAAAGCAAAGGTTTGCCTCAATCTCTATACCGCTGAAAAGCCCATGTAACCATATGAACTTTAGGTATCAATCCTTTCACTACCATCCATCATGAGCTCAAAAAACTTGTTATGAAGGTGGTGCATCATTCTCTGTCTAAGGAAACGAGCATCAGTCCAAGAGCCCTAGGGTTGTAAACTTGTGCAGCAAATTACATTATAGGGATATTGTAGACACTCCATTTTTGTAGTCATTTTTAATTAAAATAATTATTAGGCTTGTTAGTAATTAGGGTTTATTATTAAAGGTAGGCCGGATAATATAATTTAATTACTTTAATTTGGTCTAGTTTGGTAGTTTAGTTTAGCAATTAAGTCTAGTTGTTTGGTCCACTCCAATAATCAACTTCAGTGGTCCAGTCCAGTTGTCCAGCTAGTTATTGGGCTTAATCTAGTCCAATTATTTCCGTCCAATCCATGTCTAGATTCTGATTTGTCTAGATGATTTAAGGAATTATCTGTGAATTATCCCATGTGCAAGTGATCAGATCATGAATTTATGTGAATATGAAGATAAGTTCTGAATATGGTATATCCCATATGCAAAATCAGAGATAAATACCGACTTAGGGTCAGATAATGTCTCAAAATCCAGAAAAATGACAAATCGGCCGGTTAGTTGACTTTTGTCAATCTGTAATTTTTATAAAATATTTTGTCTTATCATTATATTTCATATTGGCATGGCCATCTTTATCATTTTCGGCATCTCAGAACTCTATAAATAGGGCTCTTGGCCCACATTTTCAAGGATTCCAGCTTTTTCTCCCTAGAGCTTTTATATAATTTTTCTTAGAAGTGGTGTATCATCTCTTAAGAGAAATTAGTCCTCGTATTCACTTAAAAATAGTCTCTAATTTCTTGCATCGTGGATCCTTCACAGAGCATTCTCGAGTTGTCTAGACAAGTAGACTCGCGAGGTATATTTAATAACTTTCTAGTCTATCACTTCATTTATATTACAAAAATCATAAAAAGAGTCATTTAGTTTTCTTAGTACGAGTTTAAGACCGAAGTATAGGTTGCCCCTTGTAGGACTAGAGTCAAATTATTATGGTTTTGACTTTGATTTGTCCTATCGGATACGTACGCCATTTGACCCTTGATGTCGAATTCAAGCCAATAATCTAGACACAAAATTAGGCTATAATTTTTTATTGCATGTCTATATATTTTAAAGAAAGAAAAAAAAAGGAAAATGAAGTAGAGACCCATAGGTTATGGTAGGTGCCTAACACCTTCCTGTTGTATAACTTAAAACCCGTTTCTTTGTTTTCAATAGATTAGTGATCCTTTGGACACCTTAAGTCATTTTTAGGTTTTACTTATTTTCCTTCATTTAAATAAGTAAGATGACGACTCCTAAAATCCTTAATTCAATTTTTCTGAGGCAGGTTCTCTATACTGGCAACTCTACTGGGGAACAATAACTAAGAGGACTAGACTTAAAAAGTTTCTATTACTTTTTGGTATTTCCTTTTTGTTGTATAATCGTGGTACTTGTAGTCTTATTTCATGCGTCACACACACGCACGTCCGTCCTTAACCCACCACTCAAGGGCAAAACCCTCAAACTTTCTAGTTCTGAGGTGAATTCAATTGTACCCTCAGCTTCAAGGCCTTGTACTAAAAAGGCCTCTTGGTTTCTTGATGTAATGAACGACTTGTATAAGTAAGATGACAGCCTATTATTAACTACCTGAGTTATGGGCCAATGGAGTTACCTTATACCGGCATTAAGAGAGAAACCACACACTCAGACTATTTCAATGTTTTACCTTTTTTGGGGAATACCTGCTTTGGCCTATGGCATGTTTGCAAGTGAACCTGCCAATGTTTTGTAAGATAAATGGTAATCTTGCAAAGGAGGGAAGACTTTGACTAACCGGTCCATTTGACATGTTCCTAATGGGACATTTGTTAATGAGTAAGTGCATTACCTGAAAAATCAAAACTAGCTTGCTTATGTCTCAAGCCCATTTGTTAATGAGTAAGTGCATTACCACTGACCAACAGGTGGTTCACCAATCCGAATGACCGGACGATTAGCCATACACTTCTTTCAAGAACTTTTTCCAAATCAAACCCTATACCCTACTAATCAATTGGTCAGTTGACCTCCTTGAGTGAACGAAAGATCAGTTAAAACACTTTATTTTCCCGTGATGTTTTTCAAATAAAAAAAACCCTAGACCTATAGACCATTGATCAGTTCATTTCCTGAGTAACCGCACAGTTAGTCAGCCTCATCCCCCTTATTTTTGAACAATCTAAAAATAAACCCATTAACCAAAAGCCCTACCATTAGCCAAAGCCTCCCATCCTCCATAACGTATAAACCCACCAGTTTAATTTATGTGGTATGTATGATTAAATTTTTGAAAATTTTCTCTCTACAAATAAGGTTAAATGAGGTTGGTATCGGGACTCATCTGAAAACTCATTTGAACCCCAATGGCTAAAGAATACCCACAGATGGCAAATTTGGTCTGGATTGTCAGTAAGTTACAAAAGGATTTTCAAGCCGGTTTTACCACCCTTACAGATCAGCAAGCAGGAACAGCCACAGAGATAGACAACCTTAAGAAAAAGGGAAAGAAGGAACTCGAGGATGAGACAAAGCTTGAGAAAAGAGATGAAAAAAACATGGCTGAATTTGACTGCTAATATGAATCTGAAGATGAGGAAGTGAAACCCACTGTCCCAGAGTGGAAGGAGAAACTAGCTTCTCTCGAATCCGAGATTGCCTGTATGTGGAGGGAGGATGACCTGCTAGATCTCAGTTCACTTACTATGAACCCCAAAGAGCAGTTGTTGCCTAATTTCAAGATGATAGAAGTTTGACGGGACTACAGACCACAAGATCCATATTAAGATCTATATGTATGCATTAGAGCCCTACGGAGGATCAGAATTAGTTGATATAGCTTTTCCACCATACCCTAACTAGAGCCATATCCCGATGGTTCCTTATCTTAGAGGAGACCGGAGTCAGAACTTGAGAGGATGTTGTGAGGGAGCTTGTAAATCAAAACTAGTACAATGCTGATTTAGACATCACTCGTAGAGACCTAGAGATTACCAAGCAGCAGCCAAGGGAATTGGTATGCCTTTATTGTGAGATGGAGAAACAAGGCCGCTCAAATGGTGAATCGTCCTAGAGAAGAGGAACACGTGAATATAGTAAGAAACAATCTACTCCTGGTGTATCATGAATACATTTCTTGCCACTACCACACATCGTTCAAGTCACTAATGGGATCCCTAGTACAGATCAAGGACCCCATTAACCGAAGGACTATCTCTTGTGAGGTAAAACTAGGAGATACTGAGTAGGCCCCAAAATTTTCAATGTACAACCAAAGCCCACCAGTAGCACAACGTCAACAATGTTCGAGCACTACAGGTACTATCATGGGAAGCCATCATAGAGCCTCAAACGAAGTTCACCCCATTGAATTCCCCATTGGTTGAGGTGTTTGAACAGTTGCTGAGGAAAGGCAAGATATCCAAGTTACCACCAACCCCCACACTAGCAGTGAGGTATATGATGTTCAAGATTTTTGCTCATATCATCAAGGAAGGGACACTCCATAGAAAGATGCATGGGTCTCAAGCAGGCCATCCAGGACCTTATTAACAAAGGCGTAAGTTTCCCCTCTGCCAAACCCAATGTCAGGAATGAATGCTTACCGGCTCATAGGGTTAAATTTTATCAAAGATTGTCTACAAGTTGCAGGTATGACTACCCTCATCATTCTAGCAAGCCAATATGTTCAATTTATTTTAGTTTTTTTATTTTTTTACTAGAGTTCTGTGTTTTATATTGTAAGAAGAGTTGATGGAAGGTGAAACTTGCACTGCTAAAGAAGAGTACGATAAGAGACGGGCTTTTTGTTTAGGCCAACACCGAGATACCACATTTAGCTAGATTGGGTTGAATTTACCAAACAATTCCCCTACCAGCCATATCTGAACCACTGTTCTCTTAAGACCCCCCAAACGACGAAGTATTGAAGCAGCTGAAGAAAAACCAAGCTAATATCTCCATTTAGGAGTTGTTATCCGCTTCATATTCCATCAGACAAGCCTTGTTCAAGTTACTAAGTAAAGCTCAGATGCCCAGGCAAACCCAGCCAGAAGACATATCCCAAATACTAAGGGCTATTCATTACGACAATGTCCTCATTCTTTTCGAATCCGATTTATCACAACAACCCGCTTCGTATCTCAAGGCGAACACTTTATAAGATGGTTCCCCTAATCCTCATAGACATTGGTTCTACCTTAAATGTATGTCCCTTCGTACCGTCCAAGCCCTTGGCATTGGTCCCTCCGAATTTAGCCCTTTTAACTAAGCCGTCCGAACCTATGATAACACCTGTAGAGAGGTTAGTGGCACAATCAAACTCCCTATGACTGATGCAATTGCCAATTTTGAAGTTGAGTTTCAAGTATTGGACATACACGCTGCATCTAATCTCCGGTTGGGGATACCGTGGATACATTTGGTAGGTGCAACTCCTTCTACGTTACACCAAAAAGTCAAGTTTATTTTGGCTAAGGCCATTTTTATGATTATGGGTGATTCGCAGTCACCTCATATTGGACAAGTGGAGAATCACAAAGACATTATTGTGGTTCCACGTGACTCATTAGACCCGTTGCTCGGTGGATTTAAGATCAACAACTCTGTTCAGTGTTTGGAGTTCGAGAAAGTTTGTCTCAGTGAAAACCTTCTCACTTTTGCGCCCTATAGCAACCTGGCAGTGCTTCCCATGTTGAGAAGACTATACTATATCCTATGAAAAGGTTTAGGCCAAAATTGCCAAGGGCTTCCCAACTTCTCAGTTCTAGAAAGCAAGAAAGATCAGTTTGGTTTGGGGTACAAGCCCACCAAGAAAGAGAAGAAGGAAGCTATAAGGAAGATGACTAAGACCAAGAAAGACCAAGATAATGGACAACTCATGAGCTTCAACACCATAACTAAGGTCCCTACCAAGAATAGATACTTTGTTAAGGAAGGAGAAGGAAGACCCTACTATGGATTTCCAGAGCTTGTCTAAAATGCCAAAACGGGGAAGCTGATCAACAGATATGGGTGATTTTTTTACCACTTTGAATGGGTTGAAGATGAAGAACTGCCAAACACGACTGAGCCGAACAAAGAAGACACCTCTGATTGGATGGACTTTATGGAGCTAGAGGGAATGATAACATTTACACATCATGCTGGTTATCTGTAAAATGGATGACCACAATATTGACCTGACAAGCTTAATCACTCCAGCATAGGGCGATGCACATAATTGGATGATTGAGTACGGATCGTTGGATGTGGGAGAGATTACCAAAGGACATCCTGATGCTAAGGCTATTCCCGAACCAAAAGACATGGATGCTTATGCCTCTTTGACCTAATATGTTCTCCTTGACCTTTTATTTGATAATGTATGATAGATTTTAATTACTTTGTTGTTGCTGAATTGAGTTATGATAAATTAATGAACACGGTCAATGGTGAGTCAAATGGACCTTGAAGAGAAAAAATATTTGAAAGAAATAAAAAATCGAGTATATAACGAGTCAACCCAAGGGCTGAGGAAATAGTTAAATTCAACTAGGTACACCTGAAAATATAAAAGAAATCAAAATAGAGGCTAGTCTGGATGAGAGAGAAAGAGAAGAAATCACTGCACTCTTGAGAGAATTCAATGATGTATTTTCTTGGTCGTATAGTGACATGCCTGGTATTGACCCGTCGATTATGGAACACAACTTACCTGCCCTACCTGAAGCCAAACCCGTCATAAAGAAGCTCCGTAAGTTGAGACCAGAGTGGTCCCTTAAGGTTAAGGATGAGGTTATGAAACTCCTCCACATAGGGTTTACTAGAGTTATTATATACGCTACTTAATTGGTCAACATTGTCCTTGTACCTAAATTGACTGGCCAAGTTTGGGTGTCTATTGTTTGCCAAGCTTCTCCCAAAGATGATTTTCCTTACACATTATCGACATGATAATAGACAATATAGCGGAGCACGAGTTGGTTTCTTTCATGGATTGCTCCACGGGATACAATCAGATAAAAATGGCTTTTGAGGATCAGGAGAAAAATAACTTCACCACCTGTGGGCACACAAATTGTTACGGAGTGTTGTCCTTTGGATTGAAGAAAGCCGAGGATACATATTAGTGAGCCGTAATTACCTTCTTCCACGATATGATTCACAAGGAGGTAGAAGTATACATAGATAATATGATCATTAAGTCAAGCGTGAAGATCACTATATGGTTCTGAGGAAGTACTTTGAGAGATTAAGATAGTATAATATTAGAATCAATCCACAAAAGTACGTGTTCAGGGTGACAACCTGAAAGCTACTAGGGTTTATGGTCAGCAAGCGGCCGATATAAAGGTCTGTCTAGCTAAGATTAAGGCCATATTGGAGATGCCCCCACCTAGGAGCCAGAAATAAATTTGAGAATTCTTGGGTAGAATCTAATACATGAGCCAATTCGTATCCTAATTGACTATAATTTGTGAGCCCATATTCAAGTTGTTGAAGAAGGGCTTGGCCTAGTGTGGAATTTCTTGTGCCAAGAATCTTTTGACAGAATCAAACAATACTTGAGCAACCCTTCGGTCCTTAGCCCTCTAATACCCGGTAGTCCTTTATGTTATACCTAAGCGTAACTGACACTGCAATTGGAGTAATGTTAGCCCAATATTTTAAGCATTCATTTGTCGAAAGGGCCATTTATTACGTCAATAAGAAGTTGACCCAAAGAGAGATAAATTACTCAGTGGTGGATAAGACGAGTGTATTGTTAGTCTAGGTAATGCAGAGGTTACGACATTATGTTCTGGCTTACCCTATCATATTGTTGGCCAAAATGAATACAATGAAATATTTGTTTGAAAAACAGGTCCTATCCAACCTCAGAGCGAACTGGCTCCTACTACTTTCAGAATTCGACATCACATATGTCACCCAAATGTCCATAAAAGGAAAGGTCGTCGCTGACTCGTTAGCAGATTGTCTGACAGAGGATACCAATAGATGGAAGAAGTTTGCATCATTGAATCAGATATCAAGTGGTAGTTATACTTTTAAATAGTAGTGAACAACATGGGATTCGGAGGAGGAAAACTATTAACCTTACCAGATGGGGCCTATTCGCCCATACACATCAAGTTAACCTTCAATGATAATATACTAACGAATATGAATCATGTATTATCCGTTTACAGATGGCTCTGAGCCTAGGGGTTCAAGAAGTAACAATATAAGGTGATTCAACATTGATCATATACTAGATACAAAGGATGTGAAGGATTAGAGACGAACGTCTACAAGCATACCATGCCTATTTAGAGAAGATATGGACCAATTAGAGAATGTAGAGTTCTATTACCTGCTCCAACTCAAGAACAACTTTTCCTATGCTCTTGCCACACTCGTATTGATGGTGGATATACTGAGGAATAGAAGATAAAGTCGTTTGTGATACAGAAAAGGGATATGCCAGCTTACCTATAGAGGAAGTTGAGGTAACCGAATCGTGGTATGTAGATGTCCAGAACCTTGTTCAAGACAGTAAATATCCTGATGGATTCTCAGTGAAAGACCGTATATCATAGAAGATATGAGCAGCACAATTTATCATGTGTGACGGACGCTTGTACAAGAGACATTAGATGGGAACCTACTCTTTGTGACTGAGAGAGAGAGAGCCATCAGATTATGTAAGATATACACTTAGGAGAATATGAACCGTACATGAATGGCCATATGTTAGCAAAGAAAATATTCTGACAATGACATTATTGTAGTACGATACGTGACAGTAATTCAACACATAAAAAGGTGCCATAAATGCCGAATGTACGCCGATTTGTAGCATATCCTTTCTCGAGAGTTATACAACATGACATCTCCATGGCCCTTTTCAGTTTGGGGAATAGATGTGATAAGAAAGATCAGTCCTAAGGCTTCTAACAGATAGGATTTTATACTGGTAACCGTAGATTATTTTACGAAATGGGTGGAGGCCATTTCATAAGACGTGTGCAACGCAAAGACAGTCGCTCAGTTCATCCAAAACAACATCATTTGTTGATATGGAGTGCCTCGGGAGTTGAATTCTAACAACAGGTTGCATTTCAAAAGAGAAGTTATAGATTTATCCAAAGGATATGGTATCCTTCTATAATGACCTAGAAATCCGGAGCTCCTAAGCCCCGAACTCCTAGAGCGTTAACCTGCCAAACCACACATGCTGCTAACTGACACAAACTTCATAGCTTTTAAATAGATAACTTAGTTTTTCCACAAGACACTGTCATGTAGTGTAAAATCTCAATTTGATTAAAACATATGGTAATAAATAAAAATCTTAAGCTGTCTACAGAACGAGTTAGCTATACTGACCCATGCTACTCAAAATAGTGTTGGGCACTCCAGAATCTCATTCAGGCTCTAAAACCATTCCCAAGCAATCTACGGATGATCATTTCTTGCAAAAATAAATCAAAGAAGGGTGAACTTTTGAGAGCTTAGTAAGGTCGCTCAAGGAACAACCGAAGGAATTACAAAACGATTCAAGTAGTCAGTTCAAAGACAATTTTTTGGAGGATTACAAAATAGTCACAATAGTTTGATAACAATAAGGAGAAGAGTTTTACCTCGATCGCCTTTAATAAGATATAAGAACAGTTATTTTCACTCATTTTTGAAAAAATAATTTTAAGATATAATGTACACAAATTCAGAAGATATTGACAATGAGCAGAGGCAATGCCACACATACAATGCACAATACAGATTACATATGCATAATGTAGAATAACTAGCCATCAAGGTACTAGCCTACGTTCCATGCAGGAACAAACTCTCCTTTTAACACCCTCAACATTAGCAGACTCCCATGTCTATTTAAAAAAAACAATCACTGAATCAACAATAATCCAATGCTCAACTTGCAATAAGAATTGAGCACTGACATGAATTTAAATAATCGATTAAGGCTCGCTCAATATTAGGGTTTTCCTGAAAATAACGTGCTAATATCAATGCGTATATCAGAATTCGATAATAGCCATAAACAAATCGAGAGACGAACAGAAGTTGATGACTTAAAGTTCAGATAGAAAGCCTTACCTTCAAGGTACAGATAAAAATTCTTATCTTAGAACCGAAGTTAAACTATCATAACCGGAAAATCTTCTATGGAGACACAAACGGAACAATCAAATTATTTGAATACAGTCTATACGATGATACTATAACCGAACACCAACTCACTCCTACTATCAGAATAACCTACTCACCGGGTAGTAAAATTACCAAAACACCTCACTCACATCTAAATCACCAGAACGTCCTTCCTGTAAGTAAAATCACTAAAATATCCCTATCCTCTGTGAATTTACCAAAAAGTTTATACTGTAGGTAAAATTACTAAAATACCCTTCTCGGGTGAAAAATTACCAAAACACCTTATGGTGGCTATCGCACCAGTAAAAATTCCAAACTAGTTCAATACATCCTTTAAGCAACCTGAAGTCATTACCTGAAGTCATTTTTGGACTAAAAATTGCTTTAGAACATATTTTGCTTGAAAATCAGTAACCAATAGCAGAATTATGCGTTATGTAACGAATAACGCTAAAAATAGGAAACAATATTAAAAACCCTCAAAACTTCAAACAACATAAATTACTATTTTAAAATACATCAAAACCTCTTGTTCAGACAAACGTGCTTCGTGAACACAGAAAAATTTCAGAAAATTTTACATTGTATGCCTTGCAAAAAATAAGGGTTACACCGTGTACTTTGTCATAATAAATTTGAAAACATGTTTTAAAAATTAGGGAAGAAACAACTGGACTAAAATTATCTTTTAGGGACACTTTTAAGTTCAAGTTTAAGTCTAATGTTTTCATCTCTCAGTAATCTTCTTCTTCAAACAAAAACCTAGTAGTCCCTATTTTCCTGTTAAACACCCACAAACCCACTTACAATAACCACTTCTCCCCTTCCCTTTACCCACAAACACACATACACATTTCACACAAATACACACACACACACACTTATATACACAAAAACTAACTCTAACGTATATACATACACATTACACATACACACACACACAGCCAAAACACACACAAAAGATTTCCGCTAAAAAGAAAATAATAACCTTTATGAACTTTTCTCCGAAATCCCCCTTCTTTCTTTTCTTCTTTCCTCTCTCTCTCTCTCTCTCTCTCTCCCTCCCCCCTCTCTCCCTCCCCCCTCTTCCCTCCCTCTCTCCTTCTCTCTTTCTTTCTTCCTGTTTCCCCTCCTTTGTTTTTCTTCTTTTCTGGCCGATCCTAGTTCTTCTCTCTGTTTCTTTTGTTATTTCTCTTCTCTTCTTTCCACTTCTTTTTTCCCTCCTTTCCTTTCTTTCTTCTTTTTTCTCCTTTCTTCCACTTTTCTTCTCTCTTTCTCCTCTACCTGAGACGCCCCTGCTCTAGTTCTCTTCTTTCCCCACAATCTGGTTAGTTAATTACCCTTTTCACCATGAGTGGCTAACATGCGAAAGACACATCCGACACATGCACACGTGCACTTCTTTTAAATTTTTTTTTTGTAAACTAAATCTTAACTTTGTATAATTTACATTGCAGCCCCCAAAGGTTCCAAAATTACAAAAATGACCTGAAAACTTCTCAAAATTACATTCTAACCCCATAAACTACTTTAACCTTTCATACTCTACTAATTTCCAAGGATTGCTCAAAATTATCGTTGTTTTATTTTTTTAACGAACAAATACTTATTTTAGACAGCTTGAAAAAGTACAGGGTGTTACACAGACATCCTTCCTCACCTTACCGTCTATGGGGCTGTCGAAGCCGATGATAAGAACACCAAGAACATGCTAAGTAAATTGACTGATTCTTGTCAAAGTGTGCTGGATAAGCTTCCCTATGCCTTTTGCGGCTATAGGACGTCAGTGAGAACATCAATACAGGCACCCCCCCCATATTCGTTGGTTTATGGTATGAAAGATGTCCTCCCAGTGAAATTAGAAGTAGACTCTCTAAGGAAACTATTGGAGAACCAAGTATACGAGAAAGATTAGGTACGAGAACCACTTTGAACAGTTTGCATTGGCATAGCGAGAAAAGGTTAAAAGCTCTCTACCACATTCAGAGTTACCAGAATCGGATTACCAGAGCATTTAATAAGTGAGTGAAAGGACATGGCTTAAAAGAAGGAGATTTAATGTTGAAGGAGAAAATCAGACAAATTTGGAAGCTGTGAGGAAAGTTTGAACCCAATTGGTTAGGTTCCTATATGATCAAGCAAATCATGATGGGAGGCACAACTTTTTTTGTCAATTTAGATGGAATTGAGTTATCACAATTAGTCAACCTAGATCGACTAAAGAAATACTAAGAATGAGGTAAAATTGTAACTAAACTATGATTGATCTGATCCTCTTTTAGGAATACTATTCATCACACACATGTCAGTGTAATACATTAGATGGAGGTACGTAGGCAGCTCATAAAGATACCTTGGGTACGGTTAAATTTTAATAAAAGTATTTTGTTCCATAGGCTATGAATTTGATTATATTCTCAAGAAAAATAAAAAGCCCACTAACACGAAAACCTGCAAAGGGTGGTCCAGGCAAAAGGTAGGACAAAACAAAAAGAATACTAAAAAAATGAAAATACTAACCTCTAGGTTAAAAACCTTGCAAAAGGAGGCCTATGCAAAATTTAGGGCAAAAGAAAACCTTCTAAGTTCTATCAGCACCTATGAATAAGCTACCATCATGTTCTTCTCTACTTCCCCCGAAGGGGGGGGGGGCGATGAACATCCGAATCAAGAAATATGACCGAGCCGATCTTCTACTTGTCCTTCTTACAAGTCAGCCCCTCTGATATCAAAATCCCATCCTCTAAAGCCTCTGTTTCAGACGCTAACCTTTTTTTCGTTTTCTCAATTTTTATCCCTTTGGCAAGCTTTCGGCAAACTAACCTTCAACATAAGCATCTATACCATTTTCTTGGTCTGGAGTAGCCTTGATAGACAGTTTTGGTGTTTCTTCTTAATCGGCGAGGAAAGGCTCTTCCAAGGTTCATCAATGTGCAAAGCCCATTTCGGATTCCAGGTCACTCGAACTTCTTCCTTTGTCTGAGGCAGCCGAAATCCTAAATTGTACTCTTTAAAGATTTACCAAATTCAGGCAACTCGGGTCCTAAACCTATTGCAGCACGAGCTTCCTCCTTGGCTCGCTCCAAAAATTTAATTTCACAAGCACTTGAAAAATCCTAGTTCATTTTCTACCTGCAATTTGCTCTCAAAAGCCAACACCTTCTCCCAAACGAGGGGCCAAAGCCATCTGATATAAGCTTTAGATTACAGTGGGGCGACCGGGTCTATACCAGTAAGAAGTGGCCTAACTTTTATGGAACTAGAATAAGAAAGAAGGACTCAACCATGGGAAATAGCCTTCATGAGTGAACAGCTAAGGTCTTTCACCACAGCAAAGTCACTGTAAGAGTTATGAAACCACCTTCTCATGACCGAATTGCCTCACAATCCGACAAGCAAAGCAAAGCAAAGCGATGAAGAACACAATCCTAGAAGGCAGACACGGTGATACACAAAATTTGAAAGACTAGGTCCATGGGACCTTTACCATTTATGATACCAGCAGATATCCTTAAACTCCCAGAGATAGAAGAAGTGCATCTAATCATCCATACTAGAACTGCCTTCAAAGAGTAGAGGCTAGAGCGAAATGCATTGGGGTGATACCTCACCTTACTCAGTTTAGCTATCAATAGTACATGGTCCAATAGTCACATGTATAGCCGCAAGGGACTACCCCTAAATGCGGCACTTGGATCCCTTTGCACCTCGGTAGTGGTGCTTATGGTTTCAGCCATCATAACTAGAATTAGAGTTCTCCCTCACAGAGATACCTGGGGTATCAATTCAGCCAGTCTCATATCAGCCACCCACTGGGCCTGTAACAGTAAGATATATGGCCACCAAACACAACCCCAAAGTTGCCATTCGATCACTTGTATATTGCAGATTATGGTTTATAGTTTAACAGAAAAATACTCAATGATAGGATAAAGCAGAATATGCTCACCTTGGATAAATGACCTAGTCCGCTCTTCGCTGACTTCTAACAAAATCTAAAGGACAGATGTAGTCATCTTTAATGATAAGAACAATGATGGGTAAATTAGCCAAGACATCCACCAAAGCCGAGAATAATTCATATGCAAGACAGAGCTCATCCAGCCCGGATCGAAGGACAAGATCCTTAGGATCCCAAAACTTGCATGCAGTTTAAAGAATATCTTCTTGCACAACCACTGTCCACAAACTCATGACTAATTTCAGACAAAAATGTCCATCAAGGCGAAGAAGCTCTACCTTGTTGAAGGAATTGAAGAAGAATCGAAATTAGAGCTCAAAGATCATGGGGTTTTCTTTTGATACCATCGAGAGTTTGTCTGAGAGAATGAGAGTCGAATGTCCCCATTACGAACGAGTCCCAAATATATAAGGAGGGAGCCCTAAATGGTATAGAGATAGGACTCAAATTTTTTTTTAGAAAGGGGTAAATTATAGACGACACCCCGAGGCTTACCTAAAACTACACTCGGTGCCTACTAAGTATTTCTATTACTCTCCGCTCCCTGTGGTTTGTCATTGTGTTACGTAAAACCCACTTCCATTAAAGACTGTAAAAAAAATTAGGGTAACATTAAATTTATGATATACCCAAAATGCCCTTAGGTCTTTCAGTCACCTCTTCCATCTCAAACTCAATTGTGCATTGACACTCTAGTTCCTCTTAGAACAATTCAGAAAACTTAACCTAGTACCAATTGAATATATCCACCTAAACAGAACCAGAACAGATCCCAAAACAATGGCATGGGTCTCTTTTACGCTCTATTAATTCATCTCTCTCAACATTCCCATCACTGTAATTGGACTCCAATTCACAATAATTAGCATCCATCCAGTTGAAGTCAATAATCTTCTCTTATTTTCCCTAGTAAATGTAAGTGCTTTCTCGGATACCTGCCTTGTAAATCCTCTAAAGCTAGTTATTTGTGTCGATCTGCTCGATGGCTTTGGCAGAAATTCCACTGCATAATGCATTTGTCGATGTCAACTATCAAAGCCTATCTGTTGGGCATTAACCTTGCAACATCATTCTTAATGCATCATGTCTATACATTGCTTCTGTTCATATGGTCTACATATATGTAAGACTTTTGCCAATTTGCATTGCATATGTTAGTAGAGAGTGTGATTTGTGTGCGTGGTAATTTATTATTTAATTTGTTATCATTTTGGATGAATGGTTTGCTGAGTAGACTCCAATTTTAAAAAATGTATTGTTCACAACACCAAATAAATCACAAAATCTATCCTTGAAATGCCCAGTACTACATCAATTCCCATGGATTCAACCAACCCACAAGCCGGAGAAAACAGAACAACCAAATTCAATCGAGTAACTCAAAATCCATCTTGCTTACCTGGAAAATTCTCGATCTGGAAATTCTCAATCTTACTTACCCATCTCGCTGAGGCAGTGAGGATTGGGGTCAGGTAGGATGTAGGGATTTGGAGGGTGTGGAGTGGGGTTAGGTCTATATGGAGGTTTATTCGTTGGGTATTTGAGTAGTTGTCTATGGGCAATTCTACCATTGAAGAGGAAGAGAGAGAGGGGAGAGAGGGAGAGAGACAAATCTGCTGAGGGATGGTGTTTGGAGAGAGGATGACATATTTGTAAATTTATTTTTTAGTGGTGTTACCGTCCTTTCATTGACTATGTTAACTATGATAACAGAAAAATAAAAATGTGTAGCTTAGTGTAATAAAAATACTTAGTTGGTGCCGAGTTTAGTTTTAGGTAAATCTCAGGGGTACTGTGTGTAATTTACCAAAAACACTTATCGGACAAACTGGACGGTTTGCGGCAAACCGATAGGTTTCACGTTTGTTTTGGATATTTGTGGAAATCGATCTCTCTAACCAACTGTCAGGTTTTATAAAAAAAATATAGATTTTTGTTTCTGACCAGCCATTTAGTTTTACTCGAAAAATGAGTTTGTCTTCTGATTAACCGGCCAGTTTTAGGCCCGAAATTGAAAAACTATACAACCCTCAGCAACCAACCAATCGATTAGTCAGTACCTCTTCTTAATCCAATCCAGTTCCAATTTAATCCATTTTCTACCCATTCTCATTTGTTTCTGTGCAAGTGTGTGTGTACATGCATCAAAGTCAAGAATATGTACATAAGTGTTTAGTAATCGAAATTGCTACTAATAGGAAAAGAGTTCATACAAATAGTGTTTGATAAGAAGAGTTCATATTGAACTCTCAATCCTACTATAAGTCAAACTAATGAGGCATCAGTCTAATCAAGCATCAATCTTTTCGAGGCTTCCTGGGGGCTAGGCTCTTCCTCGTTGCTGGATCCCGAGGACTCATCGTCTAGTTCGGCCTCGTAGGCCTCTTGCTCTAGGTTGTGGGATGACTCCACTACCATGGGCGCGGTAGATCCACTAAGCTTCCCATATGTCTTGCTAAACACTACTGCAATCTTAATAGATCAACGGATTCTTAATTTCTTCAGCGTTGAGGGGACCGAGGGTTCTCAATTGCTTGCACTAATGGCCTTCTTCTCCTTGGGTGGTGCAAACTCTGATTTGCAAACCAACCTCAAAAGAAATCAACTTTTTGTTCGCTCTTGTCTTCTTCTGGCCTCCTTTCTGTGGTATCCCTAGGGGTCTGAGTGACAATAGCAGGGTAGCAGGCTCAATAAAACTTTTTTCACCACCCAATCTACTCAATCCACCTTAGAAGGTGGCATTGAGGGAGTGGAGAAGGCACCTCCATCGTCTCTACAGCTAGACCATACACCTCTAACAAGTCTTACAAGGTAAGGAAACCACATCCTTCACAGTATGGAGCATCCTGTGGGCATCCAAGAAGTACAAAAAAAGGAAATTTATAAGGTTAAAAGCTAAACATTATAGTCAAATTGCACAAAGTTAAGTTTACTGTCTTAACGCGAGATAGCTCATTGAGCCCTAACACATCAGTGTCCTTTTTCAACCGGAAAATTGGCTGTCTCCTGCCTTTCCCCCTCAAAAACACCAAAACTATCCAAGAAGTAAAAGTAATCCCTTCCAAAAACTCCTTCTCTTTCTTACCCTTTTGCTTTCAGTCTCAGGCTCCCCTAGCACACTGAATCCTCCTCGACCACTCTACACTTAATAAAGGGGCTAATCCTCTCTAACAAATGCCTCGAAAGTCTGAGGATTGTTCGGCCACCTCAAGGAGGATGCAGCAATTCCCCATGTCAAACTCTGTCTCAGCCCCTGGCCCAAGTCACCGTCTGATACGTCTTAACCAGGAAGGGCACTGAGATGTGAGCCTTGACATCAATATCATGTTAGAAGAGCACCCTATCTCCTAGGTACAATTCTTTCTAGGAGTACCCTACCAGTAGAACCTGGCACCAGGTGAGCAAAAACTCTTCCAGATAAGTCTTCGCTCCCTCCCACATGGAAAGGGATGCCTAAAAAAAGAAAAAAAGGGAACGAATGTGAGTGTTCATGAACAAGCATTAATAGAAATTTAAAGGCTAAAATGTACAAAGAACTTAACAGTCAATGAGTTAACCCGATGAAGTTATCTCAATAGGCCCCTACCGTGGCTCCAACCCGCTCATCTTGAAATCTATCGGTATATCATTGGCTTAATCTAATCAGTATGCTCTTGCCCCAGTCACTGTACACGCAACCCCAAAACCTCGAAAGCCTAAATCTTTGAACAAAAAAAATGCAAATAGTGTGCCTATCTAATAAATGAGAATAATCAGAAGGGCTTGAGAGTCGAGACATACCTTCCATACATCATTGAATCCCAAAAAGCTTGAGGACTGTCCCAGGGATACCGCTCCCATTGAATGGTGTAGAAGAGCCATGATGGGAGTATCCCAGTCGTACTCCTCTATCTCTTTAATCTCTTTCAAAGTTCTTAAGCACCAGAGATGCATTGAGTAGTCCCTGTTGCTGAACTACATCTCCCTAAAGACGTACAACAGGAATCCCCAGACATATTGATCAATGGACACCTCGTCGGTATCCTCCAGAGTCATACCCTTGTATTGGGAATGAAGGGTATCGAGCAACATGAAACCGCCATATTTGTAGGACGGCTCAACACCAAGCAACCGGAACACGAGGTCACGGTTCTTATTGAGATCATAGGACCATGAAATATGTCTCCCTCAAATACGAATACTCGTGATATTGGTGTAATCCCACCAACGCTTCGTCAAGCAGAAAAGATGTTTTTACTTCTGGTAAAAGCATGTACCTCTTCAAAAAAAAGGTCAAAGATGGAATCCTACTCTCGGACGGATCCTGTATTTTCCCCAACCATTCTGGTGCCAGCTTCATGGAGCCCCTGCAACGGATGTTGGTGGGAAAGGGCTGCACAAAACCAAAGGTATATGCATGGGGTGCATAGGAAATAAGGTAGGAAACTATTGTGGGCCCTATTTTTCATGGGAGTGCTTAGTGTGTGAAAAATTTTATGAAAGAGTATGTGTAGTTGAAAGATAATTGGTAGAAAAAATACCTTTTCGGTGAAAATGTGGTGGCTCAAGTGTATGTCTTGATCCAGAGTGTAATTGAGTGACCATCCGTCTTTATGCTTGGCCAGAATCACGAATTTTGCCTGATTTGGCGCCCACCTTCGTGCCTTGTTCTAGTATGTAGGAATTCCATTTTATTTGAGAAATTGGAGAATGGTAGAGAGGGATTCTAGGAATTTATAGAGAAGAAGTGTAATTAGGGTAGGATTTGAGAGAGATAAGTCTTCCTTATGGCCAAATTTGTAAGTGTGTGTGAGAGAGATAGAGAATAGATGGTGATTGAAACTCTGTGGGAAAACCCTAATATCACGCCCAATTCTGGATGAATAAACTGGTCAGTTTCTTGTTTAGATCTGTTGAAACTCTCTCACTAACTGCCCACCCAAATTTTGACACTTTAACTTGTAGAAATTCAAACCCTCTGACTAACCAAATGGTTTTCGACATAATATGTTTATACTTCCGGTTTTCATTCAAAAAAAGGGAAAAATATGTATGCTAGTTTGGAATTCAATTTGCATACCCTTGTCTACTGGCGTGTTTGTCTGCTTGTGTGTCTTGCTTGCTTGCATGGTCCATCACTTCATAAGTTTGCGTGTTTGGCCAGCTTGTATACTTTGCAGGATACCTAGCACAGTTGCCTAAGGCTTTTTTTAGTAAGTATTTGTGTGCTTGTATACTTGCCTATGCATGTTTTTTCCTCTATCCCCGAATTGTTTTTGATTCGATTATTTGAATTTTATTGCTCAGCTTAGCGGTATTTTTCCCATAAGTAACATTTTCTTCATATCAAGTGAGTTGATATATTCAACACTCAATGAGCAGAGCTGCCTTTGGATGTTGCTCCGGCTTTGAGTGATATTTTTGAAACTTTCATATATCCAAGCAACCAAGTGCTTTGACGCATTGTTGGCTCTGGCTCTTAGGTTCACCCTTGGCTTTTGGATATAGTCCAGGTCTTAGTTATAAGCATTCAGTGTGTTCAGATTACTAATTGTCGTTACTGTTGACTCCAGCTTTTAGATACACTTTTTCCTCATTTGCCTAAGTAACCAATCGTCGTTGCTATTGGCTCGGGCCCTTAGGAAGTAAGTTTTTGATATTCCAACTGCCCAAACTCTTAGGAAGTGAGTTTTTGATATTCCTATAAGGCTAATCGTTCTTATTGTTGGCTCCAGCTTCTAGGAATATGTTCTTATGGCTAAGCGACCAATCTTTATTATTGTTGGCTCTGACTTTTAGTCATAAGCCTTTACTGCATCTGGATGACCAATCTTTGTTACTCTTGGCTGTGCCTTCTAGATGTACCTTCGTGTTTAAGCGATCAATGGTTCTTATTGTTGGCTCTGGCTCTTAAACATCACTTTCTTAGCATCCTTAGACAACCAATCGTTGCTAATGTTGGCTCTAGCTTCTAAGGATGCAACCCTTGTCTGGCGACCAATCGTTGTTACTGTTGGCTCCTGGTCGAGACAATGTTCAACTTCACTTTCTTAGTGTCCTTAGACGGTCAATAATTGTTATTGTTGGCTCCGTCTTCTAAGGTTGTGTGCCTTATTTGGTGACCAATAGTTCTTACTGCTGGCACTGGCTCACGACAAAGTTCTATATAATTTCTCTAGACACCCTATTTTTGTAGTCATTTTTAATTAAAATAATTAGTGGGCTTATTATTAATCAGGATTTATTATTAATCAGGATTTATTATTAAAGGTTAGGCTTTAATTTGGTCTAGTCTAGTAGTGCAATTTAGTAGTTAAGTCCAGTTGTTTGGTCCAGCCTAGTAGTTCAGTCTAGCAGTCAAGTTCAGTGGTCTAGTCCAGTTGTCCAGTTAATTATTCGCTCAGTGTCTAGGTTATTATTTGTCTAAGTGATTTAACAAATTATTTGTGAATTATCACATGGACAAGTGATTATATCATATGTTTATGACAAAATATAAATATAAGTGTCGAATCTATTACATCACATCTGCAAAAATAGAGATAAATGCATGGGGTCAGATAATGTCTCAAATTTTGGGATAAAATATTATAAAATTATGAGATCAACAGGCTGGTTTGCCGGTTAGTTGACTTTTGTGATTTTCATCACATTACAGATTGGCACGGTCATCTTATCATTTTTGAAGTCCCAGAGCTCTATAAATGGGGCCCTTGGCCTATATTTTCAAGAATCTCAGCTTTTTCTGCCTAGAGCTTTTATTGTTGTGCGAAGGGCACAATATAAAGGAGATAATATTTGTAGTGGAAAATACTCTTAGTATTATGGTAGAGGAGGAGGAAGTGGAGAGGAGAATACACACTTATGTATATGTCTATCTCTCTCTACGCTCAACACTTCTCTTATAAAGCAACTTATTCACTCGCTATCTTAGATTGATCACGCTACTACTCTTCTTAGACTCTTTTTTTTACTCAATAACCAAGACCTTAATGACTCATCCATATCCTAAAAATAACTCCCCAATCTTCTTATCCTTTATTCATGTCTTGATTCATCCTCATCAAGTGCCGTAACTATATAGAATCAAGATTAACTCTCAACACGCCCCCTTAAGCTTGATTCTCTCATTCCAAGTTGACTCCGTAGCTTCTCGAAGACTTCTCTTTTCAGGGGCTTTGTTAAGATATCTGCAACTTGATCTTCGAATTTCACAATGTTGACTTGGACTTCCTTCTTGGCAATGCTCTCACGGATGAAATGATACCGTGTGTCGATGTGCTTGCTTCGATCATGAAAGACTGGATTTTTAGCAAGAGCTATGGCTGACTTGTTATCGACAAATCTGTGTTGATTCATCTTGAATAAAATTAAGCTCGCATGGAAAACAGTCGAAGTTGCAGCGACATATTCTGCTTCACATGTCAATAGAGTCACTATCAATTGCTTCTTCGATGTCCATGTGAATGCTGATTCACCAAAATAAAAAATGAATCCAGTTGTACTCTTTCGATCATCCACGTCTCTAGCCCAATCACTGTCACTATCCCAATCACTGTCACTATATCCTAATAATTTCTTATCACCTAATACAAGATAAAATAAGCCAAGATCAATAGTACCTTTAATGTACCGAAGTATCCTTTTTGCCATTTTGAAGTGATAAGTTGTGGAATTCTCCATAGATCGATTGACAAAACCTACTTCATATAGCATATCGGGCCTTGTGCACGTCAGATACCTTAAACTACCAACCAAGCTTCTGAACAAGGTTCGATCAATCGGACATTCTTTGATGTGCCTCGATAATTTCTTTTCAAATTCGATGGGGATACTGATTGGGTTCCACTTTTCCATATTGAACTTCTTCAACACTTCTTTTGCATATGCTTCTTGCGAGACAAAAATTCCATCATCTTTTTGCTTCACCTTGATCCTAAGATAATTTTAAATTAACCGATATCAGTCATTTCAAACTCCTTGGCCATTTACTTCTTGAAATCATCAAACATCTTCACACAGTTGCCAGTAAAAATTAAATCATTGACATATAAACAGACTATCAAGATGTCACCTTTTCCATTCATCTTGATGTACAGTGCATGCTCATGTGGGCACTTCTTAAAGCCTCTCTCTTGAAAGTACTTGTCAATGCGACTGTTCCACGCCCTTGGCGCTTGCTTCAACCCATACAGGGCGTTCTTCAGCCTTAGCACTTTGTCTTCATGGCCTCAAACAACATATCCTTCTGGTTGTTCGATATAGACTTCTTCATCAAGAAAACCATTAAGGAAGGCTGACTTCTCATCCATCTGATGGATCTTCCATTTGTTTAGTACTGCTAGAGATATCAACAGTCGTATCATTTCCAATCGGGTGACTGGGGCGAAGACTTCATCATACTCGATTCTAGCCCTTTGCTTGTATCCTTTAACAACAAGCCTTATATTGTATCTCTCAACCTCGCCTTTAGAATTTTTCTTTACTTTTGATGGTGCCGGAAATGGTTCGATGATACGTGGAGGTGCCACAAAGGATGCGGTCTGAGTTGGCTTCCAGGTAGGCAACGTGGGAGACAGCAAGGACGGCGCAAGGGCCGAGGACAAGGCTCCCCAGACAGGTCGTGAGGGGTGGCAGTGCTGCGCAGGCAAGGTGACGATGAACAGGACCGACAGTCTGCAGTCCGTAATGAGGGTATGGCGTCCAGGGTCCGTAGACGGGAGTTCAAGTATATTTCTCTCACTAGAATTCCAGAGAGAATGTTTCCTTTAGAGAGAGAAAGTGAAAAGTCCAAATGAGAATCCGATCCTTGAAAAAGCTCCAAAGTCCACTATTTATAGGCAAAAATGTGCATGTGTCATAAGTTGACATGTGTCGCCCCCTGGGAACGACACGTCACCAGGGGGCCAACGCACTGACCCTTCGTTGGACTGCCGGTTCCTAAGTTCGTGCTGCCCTGCCCTTGCAACACCTCTCTGCCTGTCTGAGGAGACTGATCATGCCGCGGTAGCATGGTCAGAGTAGCCCGTTGCCCCAGCCTCCAGTCCAAGCCCTTACTGAATCCCACAGGTCTGGCAGCGGCGGGGAAGACCCGACGCCCAGCTGCCAGGTGGACTAGGCAAGATGCCCTTCCGAAGACCTGCTCCCGTCTCCGAGTGACCCGGGGGTCATAGTCCTTAGGGGTGCCGACGCGAGCCCCCAGTGCCAGAGCACGTAGGCTAGTCACGCAGGCACCCTGGCGGAGATAGTGTCCTGGAGGAGTAGCCTATCCCGTAAGCATATAACATGATTGCAGCGCATGGGGCGCGGTTGAGTGCGGGCGACGAGGGTCGCAGAGTGATCTCCGAGCGACGAGGGTCGTTGCGTGGATGGCGCGCGACCGTGAGCGACGGTTGTCATGGCGACAGAGCGGCCACAAGTGACGGTCATCGAGACTACGGGCGACGGTCATCGCGACGAAGGGGCACGGCCGAGAGCGACGGTTGTCGCGACTATGGCGGAGTGCGGCCGCGAGCGACGGTCGTCGTGACAATGGGGTGGGGTCAAAGGTGACGGCGTCGGTGTTCAAGGCAGGTGGCCGACCCCCATGGGGTGGCCGACCCCCAAGGGAGGCCGACGCTTGGGGGAGGCCGAGCCTAGAGGGAGGCCGACCCCCCGAGGGTGGCCGACCCTTGGGGGAGGCCGACCCCTCTGGGTGGCCGACCCCCCAGGGTGGCCGACCCCCTTGGGGGAGGCCGACCCCCCTAGGGTGGCCGACCCCTTGGGATGGCCGAGCCCTAAGGGAAGCCGACCCCTTGGGATGGCCGACCCCCAAGGGAGGCCGACCCCTTGGGATGGCCGACCCCCAAGGGAGGCCGACCCCTTGGGATGGAAGGCACGCCGAAGTCGCTTCACGAATGGTTCACGTGACTTGAGCATGCGTTGCTTTGACCGGCCCTCGAGCGTTGAAAAGTTGACCGCTGACTGGGTGATGTGTCGTGCAAAGTGGGTCCCTTGGCGGGTCTTGGGGTGCGACCAGAATAGGGTATGAACATAATCCCCCTACGTGCGGCGGGCGCGGAGGGGCAACCCGAGCGGGCGTCGCATGCATAAACGATGTGGTTACAGCCCCTGTTGCTGCGGGGGCCAAGGTTCCTGGTAATGGAGCCGGCGATGACGCTAAGCCCGTGTAGCAGTTTGATTGAGCCGGCGATGGCTTCAAGGTTGTGAGCTCATCCCGTTGTTTGATTGTGCCGGCGATGGCTTCAAGGTTGTGAGCCCATCCCGTAGTTGATTGTGCCGGCGATGGCTTCCAGGTTGTGAGCCCATCCCGTAGTTTGATTGTGTCGGCGATGGCTTCCAGGTTGTGAGCCCATCCCGTAGTTGATTGTGCCGGCGATGGCTTCCAGGTTGTGAGCCCATCCCGTAGTTTGATTGTGCCGGCGATGGCTTCCAGGTTGTGAGCCCATCCCGTAGTTTGATTGTGCCGGCGATGGCTTCCAGGTTGTGAGCCCATCCCGTAGTTTGATTGTGCCGGCGATGGCTTCAAGGTTGTGAGCCCATCCCGTAGTTGATTGTGCCGGCGATGGCACTAGCCCGTGCTGGCGCTCAGCCCATGCCGCAGGGAGGGGTCCTCGTGCAGGAGCACTACGAGCGGAGCCTCCAGAATGCTGCACACTCTAGAGAGTGGGTTGAAGTCTTCCATGCCCGTGGCGGGGGCGCATGGTGTGGTGAACGGGTGTTATGCCCGGAGGCTTGTAACATGGTCGTGGTGCATGGTCATGGCGACGATTGTCGCGGGGACAATACATGGTGCCGGAGCACATGTCATGAAAGTGGTGGGGCGACGAACGTCGCGAAGCAATACTTTGTGCCGGGGCACATGTGATAAGAATGGCACATGGGTGCGGCGACGAACGTCGCGGAGCTATACTTGGTGCCGGGGCACGCATGATGAGAATGGCGCACGGGCGCGGCGACGAACGTCGCGGAGCTACACTTGGTGCCGGGGGCACGCATGATGAGAATGGCGCACGGGCGCGGCGACGAACGTCGCGGAGCTACACTTGGTGCCGGGGGCACGCATGATGAGAATGGCGCACGGGCGCGGCGACGAACGTCGCGGAGCTACACTTGGTGCCGGGGGCACGCATGATGAGAATGGCGCACGGGCGCGGCGACGAACGTCGCGGAGCTATACTTGGTGCCGGGGGCACGTATCATGAAGATGGCGCACGGGCGCGGCGACGAACGTCGCGGAGCTACAGTTGGTGCCGAGGGCACACATGATGAGAATGGCGCACGGGCGCGGCGACGAACGTCGCGGTAGTGCATCAAGTGACCATTGCCGTTGAGCGCGCGTTGTAAAGGGCGCGATGAGTTGGCACAAGCGACGCGGTTCAAGGAGATGGCACGCGGGCGACGGGGCCTGTCGCGGAGCTGTCATGTGAATGCGTGCGACGAAGGTCGTGGAGGTGGCGCGCGGGCGCGCACTGCGGTCATAGCGGTGACGGCGCGTGGTCGACAAACTGTGGCGAGGCGCCGGCGGACGGGAGCATAAAGTAAAGGAAAAAAGAAAGAAAAAGAAAAGACAGAAAGAAAGAATAGAAAAAGAAAGAAAGAAAGAGAAAAATAAAAAGAAAAAGAAAAGAAAATTGCCCACCCCTATATAAGGAGCGGAGGGGGGCAGGGCGGAGGCACCGCCATTTGTGCCTACGCAAGTCTCAGAGAGAGAGAGAGAGAGAAAGAAAGAGAGAAAAAGGGATGGTGAGAGAAGAGGTGGAATTGGGCGAGGGGTCGTCGGGGCTAGGGGGTCGGCCAGTTGGTGGCTCTGCGAGGGGAGGGGGGTCGGCCAGCCACGGGGGCTCGGCCGCACGAGGGGGGTCGGCCCAGCGAGGGGCGTCGGCCGGACAGGGTGCGTCGGCCCAGTAAGGGGGATCGGCCGGGCAAGGGGGGTCGGCCCAGCGAGAGGGGTCGGCCGCGCATGGGGGGTCGGCCGCACGAGTGGAGTCGGCCGAGCGAGGGGGATCGGCCGGACGGGGTGGGTCGGCCCAGCAAGGGGGATCGGCCGGGCAAGGGGGGTCGGCCCAGCGAGAGGGGTCGGCCGCGCATGGGGGGTCGGCCGCACGAGTGGAGTCGGCCGAGCGAGGGGGATCGGCCGGACGGGGTGGGTCGGCCCAGAGAGGGGGATCGGCCGGGCAAGGGGGGTCGGCCAGCCACGGGGGTCGGCCGCACGGGAGGGGTCGGCCGCACATGGGGGGTCGGCCAGTCACGGGGGGTCGGTCACACAGGTTGTCCGACAGGCCCAAGTCCCATCCTCACAGCCCGGAGCGACGCCAGCAGCGAAAAAAGTTCGGCAGAAGATGTGGGCGAAGCCGCGAGGGGCCGCGACGGGTACATCGCGACCCCCGCGGGATATGATGACTGTACCTGTGCCGGCGCCGCCAGTCGATAAGGCCACACCGTCAGTGGGTGTCGAGGCGGCAGTGCCATTGACCTTTGATGATGGCGGTAGGAGGTCCTACGATCCGGAGCCAGATAAAACAAACACATTGCTGGGGGTGAGGGGAGTAGTACCGTGTGTACCGGACCGTGAGCTGTGGAGGGAGTTGGCCATTCGTGTGGCAGACGGAGCGTTCAGGACACCGTGGGGTGGTCCGTCGATGGGAGAGGAGCCTCGGCTGTCGTCACCCTACCTTCGCGCGCCGAGCCCGGCGGAGGCGCCCGTGATGTCGCCGAGGTATGTACCGGCATTGTTGATTGGGAGAGAGGACATACCTTGGTCGCCGGTGATGTTCAAGGGCCATAGTGCGATGCCGGTAGGGTGGGACTTTTGGTGTGAGCATATGTTGGAGACACCGGTGAGGGCGCAGGTGTTGCAGGCACTAGGGCTGTTACCGGCGATCAGTGTTACGGCGAGGGGGGTGGAGTTATATAGGGATACGCCAGGGATGACCCGATTGCTGGCAAGATGGAGCACGCAGTCGCATACGTTCGTGACCGAGTTCGGGGAGATCGGGCCGACGTTACTCGATGTGTTGATGCTGACAGGGCTGCCGATACACGGGGAGGTGGATGCACGGGTGACCCGGCTGAGCGGGGAGGAGCGGTTGTTGCAGACGCAGCTACTGGACATTTTGGCGGAGACGAAGAGGCACCGGAAGGGGACGTACGGTGGGTGGCTGCGCCAGTTCTACGGCACGCCGCAGGCGAGGACAGGCCAGAAGTTGGGCAATGCTGCCCAGTTTGTGATGGGTCCGTATCATGGCAGTGATCGGTACGAGTTGGTGGCGTTTTTGGCGATGTTCTTATCGAGGTAAATTTTGTACTGTCGTGTGATTATTTGTAAATATATCGTATGTCCTGCTTGCCCTGTAAAACGTCAAACTGACATATGTTGCCGGTCGTTGTTTGCAGGTTTGTGTTTGAGGGGACACCTGAGGATGGCATTTCCCCGAGGGTGTTTCCCTTGGCCATTAGGATGGCGCAGGGAAGGCGGGTCGGCTTGGCTCCGGTGTACTTGGGCACGTTATACTCGCGGCTAGATCAGTTCGTGAATGACGTGAAGCGGTCGTATGGTCGGTATCAGGTGGCGACATACGTGGACTGGATGTTTTTGCAGAGGTACCTGTACGAGTGCTTTCCAGGGTACCGTCCTGACGGATACCCACTCGCACACCCGTCACCGACGATGGGGACAGTGACCCGTCCAGGCAGGTCGCGGCAGGTGGCGTTGTGGTGTAGCGGGTCTCGGGCTTTTGCTTGGGCAGGCATCAGGAGGCCGGGGTGCCCGTTGGCACAGATTCTAGACAAACGGGGGGAATGTGAGCGACGGCCCTATATGGAGATGCATGCGTCATATGGTACGCCGCCATGGCTGCACGTGCAGGAGGTGACGACAGATTTGAGCCGGAGAGGCGAGCTAGCGCCAGGACAGCTGGCGCTATTGGTCGCGTATTTTCCCGGCTGGCTCCCGGTATTGACAGATGATGGCGGGAAGCCCGCCGAGTGCTGCTATTATGTGGCGAGGTATTGCCCGGACCGTCTGTCGTTGGCGTTCGGGTACGATCTAGAGCCCCCATGCGGTTATGACAGCCCTTGGAGTGTGGCGACGGCTTTTGGGTATACACTATATGACAGAGCCCGCGAGTGGCCGGCACCGACGACAGAGTGGAGGCAGCCAGGGACAGAGGTGGCAGGGGCGGTGACCGCGGATTATGCGCATTGGTGGGAGCGACTGCGAGGGAGCTGGGCCGGATGGCTGGCACAGCCGTCAGGCACACGTCGACAGGTAGATGTGTTCGCATGTGACCGAGCCCTGAGTTTGATATCGGCCACAGTCGCGAGGCAGTGCGGGATGCTGTCACTGGTGACCGGGAGTTCTGTTCCGAGCTCGGAGAGGGAGGCGGAGGAGGATGCCGTAGAGTTGGGGGACGCGGCTCCCGGGGAGGACCGTGGGGAGGAGCCTATTGCCGAGGTGCCGAGGGTGCCGGGGGCCGGCAAGGGGCCCTTGTCGGCATTGCGAGTGGGGATGATGGAGACAGCTCGTCAGGCTAGTGCTGGTACCTCAGCCCCACACCTATCAGGGGCGAAGAGGCCGCGCGACGTATTAGAGGAGCTAGACTCTGAGGTTTGCTTCTGTCCTTTCTTTTTGTCGTATAAATATGGTTTGCATATTGCTCATAATCTGTGAACTGACAGCGGTTTTGCCAGGGGGACGAGGAAGAGGCGGTCGCGGGGGGAGCGAGGCCGAGACTGAGATCGCAGGCGAGGAGGCTATGGCAGCCGAGGCCGGCAGATTAGTTGACAGTGACGAGACCGAGGCCGTTGAGCTATTGACGGCCAGTGTGCCGAGGAGGGTGAGCCCATTGCCTGCTACGGAGGAAACGGTGGGGGCACTATACGGCGGAGAGGGGAGCGATACGGTGATGTTCGACATTGACGAGGACTGGTGGACAGGCATGGAGACGCCGGTTGTGGGAGGTGATGGTGGCGAAATGGCGGAGCCTGAGTCTGTTGTTGCTGCCTCGATTCGTGAGCGAGAGACACCGGTTCAGGCCGTGGTGGTGCGACGGCATGACACATTGCCGGAGTCCGTGGTTGAGGTCGGAGCTACTCTTCTGGCGATGCACTCAGCCACGATTGGGGCGCAGAGGGCGGGTGGGATGTCGGAGATTTCTGCAGCGGGCGGCAGTGGCGCGACAGTCGGAGATATGAGTAGAGGATCCTCGAGCGGTCAGGTGGATGTGGCAGCTTGGGGGGGCCTCCAGCTACCGGCGGAGACTGTGCGCCGGTTAGAACTGGTGAAGGCAGCGTTCCCGCAGACATTCGAGAGCGTGGTGGTAGAGAACCCAGTACTACGGATGTGGGTGTCTGCAGGGTTTATGGAGTGGTTGCTGCCGTTCGCCAGTGTGCCGTCGTCGGGTTGGACTGCAGAGTTCGTTGCTCGGTCGCTTTCAGAGTTCGCTCCGTTCACATCGCTAGGTATGCAGCTGGACTGGCTAGCAGATTTCTTTAGATCGAGGAGCGTCAGCCACGATATGGATGAGAGGCGTGCAGTCGTGGTTATGCGGGAGATGTTGCTGGAGCGGCGCCGCACAGGATTAGAGGCAGAGCGGTCAGAGATCACGGCAGAGTTGGCCGGGATTGACATGCAGGTGGCAGAGATAGAGAGACAGCTCGTCGATTTGCAGAGGCAGTTGTCCGATCTACAGAGGCGGCGAGGTGAGGTGGACGGGCGAGAGTCAGAGCGGTTAGGGCGACAGGCCGAGCTTGATGCTGGATGGTCAGAGGTACAAGCGGAGCGGGAGGTACTTCAGGCATTCAGCTCCCACCCAGTTGCATCGCTGTTGTCTAGACTTTCCTAGCTTGTACGTTACTTTGCCGTAGTTGTAGTGCTTAACGACGGCTAGTAAACGTTTGATGTATATGTACATATTTTTGATGGTCTCGGCTTATTGTATGTTATGTTCGGTTGCTCTCTTCTTTCTTCTCTCTTTTTTTGAATGTCTTGCTTGTTTCGGTTACTTGTGAATGCTCTCCCATTCCCGCTCGTAGAAAGTGACTTAGGAAGCATAGGTTGAGAATGAGTGCCAGCTGGGCAGAAGTTGAGGTAACAGCATGACTTTGTATTGATAGGACGCGGTACAAAACACCATTACACGACTAGTGTAGAACGCTACACAGATCAACAAAAAAATACAAGTCTGCAAGCAATGTCGCATGTACAAAAATGCTACGAGGGCGCGTTCTATGACGCGACTACACATAATACTTCTTCAGGTAGCGGCCGTTGATGGGGGCGGAGACCTGACCGTCGTCGTGGTTGAGCAGGAGGTACGAGCCATTAGTGCGGGCTTCGTGCACCGTAAAGGGCCCTCCCAGTTTGGCGTGAATTTAGGAGCTGACATGTTGGCCCGCACATGCTTGGCAGCTTGAAGAACAAGGTCGCCCTCGATAAACGAACGTGGCTTGACGGTCTTCCCATAAGCTTTCGTAAGCTGCTCATGATACTTCTTCATGCGGCGCAGGGCCGTGGCTCGTCGTTCGTCGAGGCCGTCAAGTGCCGCGAGCCGGGCTTCTTCATCTCCGAGACTGCTGCTTAGGGAAAGTCGAGCCGATGGTTCTGCGATCTCGGCAGGTACCACACACTCGTCCCCGTAGACGAGAGAGAAAGGCGTGGCCTTTGTCGCTGTGTGCATGGATGTTCTGTAGGCCCAGAGTGCCAGATTCAGTTGTTCGGACCATGACCGGTCGGCGTCATGCACCATTCGCGATAATACTCGTAGCAAAGTCTTGTTGGACGCTTCAGCTTGACCATTACCTTGCGGGTAATAGGGAGTTGATGTGGCATGGCTGATGTTGTACCTTTCCATGAGAGTTCGAACCTCTCGGTTAATGAATGGGGTGCCATTGTCAGATATAATACATCGAGGGATGCCGAAACGACAGATGACGTCGCGTAAGAAGTTGGAAACGGCACCTCCCGTGGCTCTCCGCAGAGGTACGGCTTCAACCCACTTCGTAAAGCGTTCAGTAGCAACCATGATCCATGAATGGCTTCTGGACGGCGGGTGGATGGGGCCGATGAGGTCGAGGGCCCAAGAATGAAATGGCCAAGGTGCTGAGATCATGTGCAAGTCGGATGCTGGCGAGTGTATCCTGTCGGCGTGCCGCTGGCAGGGTTGGCAGCGTCGGACATGCGAGATGGAGTCGGATTCCATAGTCGGCCAATAATACCCCAATCTTAGTAATTCTGCATACAGCTTCTGGGAGCCTTGATGTTCACCACAATCACCATTGTGTACTTCGTTAATGACTTTGACCACTTGGGCACCTTGCAAGCATCGCAGGGTGCGTCCCGAAAATCCCTTGCGAAATAACTCGCCTTCCGTCACAAAATACCTGACTGCCTTGCGCTTGATGGATCGTGCTGAGCCGCGGTCAGGTGGTAGAATCCCGTGGGATAGATACTGGATGAAAGGCTGGCGCCAGTCACCCTCGATGTCAATGACAAGAGCTTCGGCACCGTCGGGTGCATACAGGCACTCGGGACAATCCTTTTGTATATCCGAGGCGTCCTTGGCCATGGATGGCCAATATAATCCCATACGCTGGAGGCGACGATACAGAGGGGGACCGTCGAAGCCACAACACTTCTGGTGGCCGAGCTGTAATTTGTGTTTTGCCTCTTCCGGTGCCAAACACCTTGCTAGAGTGCCTCCGGGACACCGCCTGTATAAGACATCTCCCATCATTGAAAAGTCTGTAAGGGTGGAGGCATGAGCAAGAGATGGCGCTTTAAGTTTGTCGATGATAGGTTGCCTCCAATCGTCCGCAGTAACGTCCCTCGGGACTAGGTTCAGTGCTGTGCATGGTTCCATTCTCTTGACGATGGTTAGCATCCGTTGTTCACCATCGACCTCTATCTTTGACGCGATCGTGGCCAAGCAGTCCGCATGTCTGTTGTGGCACCTATTGTGATGTTCATACTGGACATGACCGAGTCTTCCTTCCAAGTGTTGCACCAAGGCACGATAAGGTGCCAAGGCTGGTTCTTTGACCGCGAACTCCCCGTCCGCCTGCTTCATGACCAGATTTGAATCTCCTTTCACACACAGCGCCTTAGCCCCCATACTGACGGCGATCATGAGGCCAATGACAAGTGCCTCGTATTCAGCTTCGTTGTTAGACACCGGGAATGCAAGTTTGAAGGATAATGAAGTGGTAACACCGTCTGGTGCCCGCAAGACTATGCCGGCACCCCCTTGCCGGAGGGGCGTGCCATTGGGGCCTTTGCTAGTGGCAGAGCCGTCGAATTCAAGCGTCCACAGTCCATCGATGTCGGTGATGAGGGCTGTCTCCTCCCCTGGCAGTTGATCCGATATCGGTTCACATTGTTGGCGTGGGAAGAAGGCCAGGAGGTCTGCGAGTGCTTGGCTCCGCAGAGCTGTAGGATTCTTGATAGATAAACCGAATTCGGCCAACAGCAGCAACCACCGTGTGAGTCGGCCAGACAGGGCGGGGCGTGTAAGCATGTAACGGAGCGGGTCAGCCTTGGTGACGAGTGTGATCTGATGCGCTAGAAAGTAATGTCTGAACTTTTGTGAGGCGTACACCAAGGCTAGACAGTGTTTCTCGAGCTCGGAGTAGTTGGCTTCGGGCCCTCTGATCACTCTACTGAGGTAATAAACAGGACGCTCGACACCTTCGACTTCTTGGGCAAGCAAAGCCCCGATGGATCTGGGTGTGGAAGTCAGGTAGAGTAGGAGTGGGATGCCTCGTTGTGGTACGACCATGGTTTGCGGTGACATGAGGACCGCCTTAATCTGTTCAAATGCTTGCCGTTGGGGCGCGCCCCAATTCCACGGTGCGCTTTTACGCGTCAAGTGTTGAAATGGCGTAATGAGCTCGGCCAGTGCGGGTATGAAGCGTCGGAGGTAAGAGACCTTGCCGAGGAAGCTCTTGAGTTGCTTTGTGTTCTTGGGGGGGGGCATTTCTTGGATGGAGGCTGCTTTCGAGGGGTCAACGTCGATGCCCTGTCGACTGACCAAGAACCCGAGGAACTTGCCGGAGGAGACTCCGAAGGCACATTTCAATGGATTCATCCGCATGTTATACTGGCGGCAACGATCAAAGACCGCTTGAAGGTCGGTGAGGTGATCACTTTCCTTCCTGGATTTGATAATAAGATCGTCGACATAGTCTTCCACAGTATGGTGTATCATGTCATGGAATATTGCTGTCATAGCCCTTTGATACGTAGCACCCGCATTCTTGAGGCCGAAAGGCATAACTTTCCAACAAAAATTACCCATAGGAGTGCGGAAGGCTGTCTTGGCGCTGTCGTCGGGGTTCATGCGAATCTGATTAT
>JAVXUP010001553.1:0-218081 GCA_033070095.1 Escallonia herrerae
CTAGGCTGTGTTCAATCACCCTCTTGAAAAGCTTCATAGTTTTACTCTTATGGTAGCCGGAGACCCCAAAAGAGAGGAGGGAGAAGGGAGAAACAATCACCAGGAGATATTGTGGCCTAACATGCCATCCGGCATGCAAATTTCTGTGGCATTCTAGAAAGACCACCAACTAATTTCTTGCCCAACTTGATAGCAGCATGATCTTAAGCACAACCTCCTGGATTATGCAACTCACATATCATCTGCTGGGTCCAACAATGTAAACCACCATGCTTACCACTCCCCCTCACGTGCAAGCTCGCGACTACACATGAAGTGAAAACACAAACAGAAAAAAGTCAAGATGCACAAACAAAATATGCAAATTGTATTACGATTATGGGGCTGAAAGGGGTTGCATTACCTAAAAGGAGAAAGCCCTGGTTGCAGGTTGAGAGACAAATCAATCAGAACCCAGAGAGGCGCAAATATAAACAGAGTGCAAACTGCACTAACATAATTGGGATCAAATGCAAGCTTGGAGACTTGAATCCAAGACCTTGCTATATCAGAGCTCTGTTACTCTGTTAAGCTATCACTGATACCAAAAAGCCTAAGCTGTTAGAAACAGATCTAACAATGTATATCATGCTTAGAAGACACCATAGAGGTCTATGCTTTCTGCTTCCATTTTTAAGTCTAAAGACAGCTTTCTAGATGTTTTCATTCAAGACACCAAAAAGAGTAAAATAAAAGAATAATCGATGTCGATTACCACCTGATAGTAAATTATAATACAAAAAGCAATCATATGAAGATACTTTCAACTTAATGGACATGTGTCTGAAAAGGCAAACTCCACTACTAAGTTTTAATTGAAATAATCCTGCATTACGTTACAATTAAGACAACCTCCAATTCCAACTGTACTTTAGAGGCCTCAAAAGCTTTATAAAAATTCACATAAATCAACTAATAATTGATTACACGATGCATGAATTGCAACAAGTACCCTTTGCAAGCTATCAGCACCTGGGGAAGAGTGTTCTCAGGATAGGCTCTTAATATGTATATTTAGTAGCTGAAGCACTCTACAAATTGTTAGGATGCTCCTTGCATTGCATTATTGCATTGAAATAATTGAAGTTCCCAGTTCAAACAACAATTTTACAAGAAACACCATTCTAACCAAGGAAAATTTGAAAATAACTATTTTAAATAATACTAGCATTGTCCATTTGTTTCGGACTTGGAAATTGGATGAATCTGATGCCCGGACACATACCTGGATTTACCAGACACCAGTTCATATATCATTTACTTGTACCACCTATAGTATGCATGAGGAAATATTGTTTCATCAAGTTGGAATAATACAACATTATGTTGATTAATTGATAGTAAACTAGAGGATGAAGATGTTTTAAAGTCTGATAACTAAATCTTCAATAAGGGAAAGATAAAAGATCAAATAACGGGAGAATACAATATTTCTGTTTCCAGACCTATGTTACATGGACTCTTCAGTATGCGTGAAATACCAGTGTCAAACACTCGACACTTGGACATGGGTATGGGATAGTGTCCGACAAATCTCATAGGATATGTCATTATGAACACTATCTTATAGTGTTTTATTTAGTTCGTTATTGCGTTGAGACAAGACAAGTTATCAACTTAACCCAAGTGCATGACAGAAAAAAACATTTCACCTTGGAAATAACTAAAAAGCAATAATGAAAATGAACATTTTGCCGCGTCCAAATGACTTGTGTTTTCAAAATTGGACGAATCCGACACTTAGACACGTATCCGATCTGGACACTCGTATCGAGTCCATGTAACATAATTCCAGACTTGTTTTTGTCCGTACTGTGTGTGATACAGTGCAGTCTCAAGAACAGAGAAAGCGAAATAGAAGGTGGCACAGAAATAGAGGGTGGCAAGAAGAATAGCAAGGGAATAGAGTGATTTCTAGGAAATGCATCTTTCTACTACTTTAGAAGTATGTAATAGGCATCCAGCTTTGAACGATTCACGCTCAAACCTTGCCTCCTCTATACAATCCTGATTTGGATATTTTATCACTTGAAATATTCTTTTTAACTTCATAGAAATTTAGTTTTTTATAACTTGAATAGACGTTTGAACTTCCTACAGTTTAAAGTCTATCTGTTTGAGTTTTACAGATGTAGCAGCTGATCTTAATAACAAGTAAGTCCATGCAGCAGAGACAGAAAATAGTTGTTGTAAGATGGATTCAAAGATAAATATCTGCAAACGATAAAAACCTTTTTTTTTACAATTAAAGGACTACAAAGTGAGAGGAAAGAAAGCAGAGGAAACAGACACTTTTGAAAATCTAGGACTCTTGGGCAATACAGTATCTAGATATAACTTAAAAAATGGGCCACATGGCGGCTGATAATTTCTGGACACATAGGAAAACATGACTAACGAAGCTTGAATGTTAACATATGATTTCTTTTAGGATACAAAAGAACGACTGCTGATGGAGGAAGGGAGGGTGGGGAAAAGGGAAAGAAAGAGAAAAGTGATTTATCAGGATAGTAAGAAAGGGGAAGCAGAGAAGAGTAATCACAACATGCATAGCCAGTCCTACATGAATTAATTTTTATCTTTGTATCCACAAAATGGGAGATTACTCACTAGTCACTACCATAGCAAATAAGCTTACAAGAAAAGTTTATGCATATGCGTCACCTCTAAATAAAAAGCATTGTTTCATCAAGTTGGATCATTACATTACATATGACTACCTTATACTTGGCTACGCGCCTGAATGACAGTGTTATGCCACAAATTAAAATACTTGCTTTTATACAAAAACTTCAAAACACATGTCTATATAAGCTCGCCTTAAGTTGCCTTACATGCCACATAGCCTACTCTAAGTCCTCAAAATGAGTTCGCCCTTTGGCATCATATTCACGAGCTTGACTTCATTAACTCGCGAATTGCACTCAATCTCGCTAGAAACTAGTCACGTCTTGCATTAGGACCAGACCACAGCCTGTATATGCTACTTTGTTTATTGATATCCTTGTTCCTCTCACCACAACTTGACATCAATTGCATTGAAAAAAGATTTCCCTTGTATTGGCTTATACAAGTTATGTGTCGACTTTAAAACAGATTCAACATACACATAAATATACCATCATCTCCAGGTTTGATTGACAAATGACAACATAAGTCAAGTTCGTGCACTCTTCTATATCTTCCAAAAATCAATTAAAGCCCCAGTTACCATCTCAATCCACATTAAGCTTGGCACAAGATATGATGCTAGCACTTCTAAACTCAAACAAGGCGCCCAGCGTAATTTCGGAGTCCACCCCCCTCTGTCCCATTAGGTTTTTCCCTCTTGACCTTTTTGCGAATTCCTTAGAATATTTAGTACTTGCAAACATTGAACTGAACCCAAAGAATAATAATAGATTACATGAGTATCGTGGAGCAAGTCGAGCTAGAATAAAATTTAAGAGTAGAGTCAATGATTACATATACTAAATCTATTTTAATGTATCTAATCTATTACAAGCGTGCCTAATCTATCAAACATCACAACTATCCACAAAAATGGGCCACGATATTAGCACTCCAACCCTCGAATCCGGCAATAAGCTTGGCATTTATAAGTTTTCTACTTTTGCCCACCCGCACACAACATTCGACACTAAGAAAGACATTGCAAACTATCACGGGATTCGACAAAAAAAGGTCTTACCTGGAGACTGCGCTTCAGAGCCTGCCCGCAGGCGACCGAGGCCCGGCAAGAGTGAACGGTGTTGAACTGGCCCACGTCGAGCTTCTTGTTGATCAGCCCAACCTGGAAGTAAATGCTGTCGGACGGCGGCAAGTCGACCCTGATCTCATCGACATCGAACCAGAACAAGAACCTCTGGACCTGGATGCCGCTGAGGTCGGTGATGGAGCCCATCTTGAGCTTGCCCGTGATTTTCGTCTCGTAGTAGACGAGGTAGTCGAACTGGATGTAGCATGGCTTGGGGAGGGTGACGGTGAAGGCGCCGTCGGAGGAGAGGGTGTAGGAAGTGACGGAGTCCGGTAGGAGGCCGGTGGGGAGGCCGAATTCGGGGAGGATATCGTAGACGGTGGTGGCGGCGGTGGTCGTGGTGAGGGCGAGGAGGAGAGGAGGAGGAGGAGGAGGATGGGGAGGTGGGTTTTTGGAGCGGGAGCCATGGTTGGAAGGCGGGTGAGAGATGGAAGGCGTCTGCATATGTAGATTGTCTGTGTGCGCAAGAGAGAGGGAATTTCTAGGAAAGCGGTGAAGAGGTCTTGTGGGGACTAGCAGTAGAAGACGGGGAATTAGAAGCCGGAGGGTGTTGACGGTGACTTTGCGCTGCTTCTGCTTCTGCTTCTGCTTCTGCTTCTTGGACTATGAACTAGTTGAACCGTCGGATTCGGGGGCAAGTCAGATACCTTAACTGCAATGTCAACCCATCATCATCGGGATTATTAGTCTCGGACCCTATCAAGAATTTTGAGTATCAGTGTGACAAGCGCCAATTTTCGACTATAAATATGATAATGTTCAGAAACTTTATCGTTTTAGTTTTAGTATTAAAACATTATTGTTAGCGAAACGTCAGGTGACAATTACGGTAAGATTTTAAAGGATTTTATTGACATTTTTAAGCTTGTTTGGACAATAGATGGTTGGTGAGCTAGTCCAATTAATCTCTTTATGAATTATTATGGTATGTGTCAGGCCATCTCATGAGATGGGCTCTTTTCTTTTACCATAGATTTTCTTGGGCCTTTTCCTTGTTTCATTTGTAAAACATAATGTTCGAAGACCAAACATGATCAAAATAAAAACTCTTTCTTTTTTTTTTGATTTCCTTGGAAGCGGCTCCATAGAACTTTCAAGATGTTGATTATGTACGGAATATGGTTAATCAAGTAAGACTATTTGATTAGGGAGCTTGATATGACATCAGCAGTTTATGAATGGACAGAGAGTATTACACTCTAGCCTCTTATAGTAAGTACGTAATAAGATAAGAAAATCTCGTAATTAATACTCTCCCCGTCCCTAAAATGTTGATCATATATTTTTTTGGGCCGTTTTACAAAAATTGATCACTTTCAAATTAGGAAAGATTCTGTAGGTAATTTTTTTTTACATATTTATTCTTTTTATATTTTTTTATTCTATTTATCTCACCACATTTAATTCTCTACCAACTCATTTTCTCTCTCCTAACCCACCACTTTACACTTTTTTATTCTATTTCCCTCTTCACATTTAATACTCTACCAACCAATTTTTTCTCTCATGGCCCACTCTCTTCCCCCGCTTTGGAAAGTATAAAATGGGAAAGATACACAATATATAACATAAATCTTTAATATACGTGTAAAGTCAAATGGATCGGTCTTTAAGAGACGGAGGGAGTAATAGGTTTAATTTAATAACCTATAATAACTTTTAGAATAAATCATTTTGGGAAGGAAGGTGAAGCGAAGGTGATAAGGTAGGTCAGTAATTGATATGAATCCATTATAAAAAGTCTAATTATAAATATTTGAACTATATGTTGCGTCATTGAAATTTCTTTTCCATTACAAAAGGTTAAATAATTTTAAACCCTCTATGATTAGTTCATTTTGACAAACGAAATTGTAAGCTTTTAAACTGAGCAACTAACTACAAGCAGAGCAATTATATCCAAAATCAAGATACCAAATTTTTTTTCTGGATGACCATTAAAAATATGCCATCCACGCGATATCACAGTATATTAATGATTGTGAGGACCTAGAGATAGTGGATGTAAAAGCGATATTATTGACAGTAGAATTTGGTGTCGACTGCAGTTTCACGGATGCATCTATTGAAGGGGATTCGAATGATATGATTACGGTACTTAAAAATGCGAAGGAAGATTTATGGACAATAGTTCTTCTAATGGATGATGCCAAGAAGATGCTTTTGAGATTTCAGAGACATGAATTACACTGGACTAAAAGAACAGAAAACGAGGAGGCCCAATATATTAGCGAAATATGCAAGGGTACATTCAGACTCTAAAATTTGGTTAGGAAGCACCTGATTTTGTAATGCCTCGTATCCTCAGTGATGTAACCGATGATGATAACTAATAGCGCTCGTTCATTTTTTTTTTTAAAAGTAAGCTCCGGAGCTTGTATGCCATTTAACCATTACAATTAAAAGTTAAAAAGGAAATTCTAAAGTTCAAGAAATTCTAATATCATAGTTAATACCTCTCATACTTAAAACTTTTCAATGCTTCATAATTCCGAGATAAGGGGGTGCAATGATTCTGATATTCACTTCTACATTGTGTCCTGTTGTCTAACCAGAAAATCAACTCCATCATAGGAACGAACAATAGAACATAAACTTATATCATTTCGTAGAATTTCGGGTGCTTGACGGAAATAGTACCTTATCGCCAAAATAACTTTGCTTGTACTAATAATTCAAATGATGCACGGCCCTAACCATGACAAAAGGAAAAAGAAAAATCCTGTATTGAGGGACTAGAGAGAGAGATCTGTCAAGAGTGTAATTAAGGTACAAGGATTTGAGAAAATGAAGAACAATTGTATGTGTGATTAAGCTCCTTTTGTTAAAAACCAGGCAAGATGTGAAACACCACAGTGATGAAGAGCCCAAGCTATCTCTATTCCCAGCCATTTCTTTCCCCTTCCACTCACTCGTCAGTTGAGCACTCGATCCTGTGCTAGTTGCATTTCCTTTCCCTGTGACCACACCAAGAAGGAGACATTCTAGTTAGGACTGAGCTGTTACGTGTCCTGCAGAAGCATGACAGTGTGTCTAGCACATCTGTTATGAGTTGAACTTTCTAACCAATGACTGCAGTAGGGGCACTGGCCTTTCCTTTGGTACTGTTGACAAAATCCTCAAATACTTTAGCATCTGGTGAGTGAGGTGCCAAGTGCAGGAGAGCTGGATTGTAATAGTCATTAGGTGAGTAATCGTGTAAACCAATGACTTTGTCCTCATAATTAACTAATGATATATAGACAACATGTCAAGATAATCCAGGCATGAGATACAGTTATGTTAATTTGGTGCACAATGGATGAATTAAGACCCTTGCAAAGCGCTAGTTACCAGTGTCCAGCCCACCTTCACAGATGCCAACCTGTTACTGTATCTCATTGCAAACAAGTTCAAGCACTCTGTCGCGACCAGAGTTATATGTGGGTATCAGATCAACTTCCTACAGTCCCTTTTCAGGTCCATGAATGAAGCAAAGTTAAAGAGTCCAACAAACCATACTCGATTTATCGATCATAGCCTCAACAGGTTCGGTCAATAGTCTAGTCATGAAACTTTGAAGTTTCGAGATTCCAATTTCTTGTAGCTCCATTTGGGACCCTCAAAAAAGTTGAAACGAATCGTGCCTAATGTCTCGTTTATCAACAACCTTTGATTTGTAATCAATAACACTGCAGGATTTCACGCATTGACAGAGTTTCTCTTGTGGAATAAATTGTGGCTAAAAGTAGCTGCAATAATTTTGCCAGGTCTCACAAACAAAACACCGGTGAATTTGCTAAATTGACATACTCATCTGTACAATGTCAATATGCACATGTAGCAAACAAGTGCTATTTAATTCTGCACTTTTTGTGTCGCTATAACATAAGCTTTCAGCGAAAAATACCACGCAGAAATATCTATTTACTCACCGGGGCATTCCGATATGTTAGCCGGGGCGTGACAAGCACCAGGGAGGCCTAAGGCAAGGGTAGCATTGATCTTAAGACCAAGGCCGGGATCATTCCGATCCTTCGCCAAGATGCACAGGCATATCCTGCTCTTTTGCAGGACTTGCTTGATCCCACCGCAACAGTCCAGCGTTGGAGCTTTTGCATCGCCACCTACGTAAGGAAGACAGGTCGCAAGCCCGACTAGCTGGTCTGCACACTGTTCTCTGTCTTTGTTCAAGTCCGAGCTTGCAAAACCAACCATAATCAACAGTAAAATGCATCGGAGTCCAGCTGGGGACACACACTTCAGCACCATTGTTTGTGGAGATGGAAAAGGAGAGAAAGAAGAGTGATATGAAGAAGATGGTACGACAGCTGCTTCATGCCCTTTATATACAACCTTCATACATAGTTTATTTTTAGTGAAATATCACATATACGGGTAATTACGTTTATAGCAACACCTATTACTAGTAATATGAAATTTTGAAGTAAGGATTAGTAATGACAGTGGTTTGCTACTGGATGTAAGGTTGCCTCGTGGACTAGCTACGACCATCGTTTGAGCGAAAAATTTCTTCTATATCGGCTTACAAGTAATTCTCGTGTAATATCGAATTCCAAGACTATACGCTAAAAATGTTGGAACCTGAAATTTTGATTTGTGTGCATGACAAGGACTTAATTGAAATTGAAATTGAAAACAATGGGTTGGAGTCGACGTAAGCGTGTTGGTTCATTGGTTACTTTCCGGGGTGTGGGTAGAGTTGTCAAACGGGCCGGGCGGCCCGCGGGCTGGCCCGACCTGGCCCCGTGCATGAACAGTAGCGGCCCCAGCACAGCGGGCTTGGGCCTGGGCCAGGCCTTCATTTGCTCCGAAAAAGCTCGGCCCGGCCCGAAGTCGGCCCGGGTCTGGTCCGGTCTGCGGCCCGGGTATGGCTCGGATCTGGCCCGGTCTGCGGCCCGGGTCTGGCCCGGTCTGCGGCCCCACTTGTTTGAATTTTTTTGTTTTTCCCCCCCTTTCTTCCACCCCTTTTCCAAAATTCCACTTTTACCCCCCCAACAGCAATATAACGGCTAGTTTGGGGGGTATTTTAGTCTAACCTATATTTTTCAACTCCTTTACACTCTTACCCTCCCCAACAACTATAAACGGATAGTTTGTAGGGGTATTTTGGTCTTTTGTGAAGTTTCTAAAATCTATAAATTCACACCATTTCTCTCTAATTTTTCACACCAATCTTCTTACTCTCTCTTACCTAAACATTCTATATTTCTACAAGCTTTGCTACTATTTTCCTCTCCAATTACTACTCTTGCTAATTACTACTAGTATTTACTAATTAGTACTCTTGTTTATTAATTACTAGTCTTGCTAAATTCTTTTTAATTACTAACTCTCTAATATTTGTTACTCGTTCATTCTTTTAATTGTTATTTCTTATTACTACTCTTTATACTTGTGTATTTAGTTACTCTTACAAAGTTTAGCTCGAAATATGGCTGGATTATTGAAGAAAATGAGGCGTGCATCGTCATCACGAAAAACATCATCATCATCGCAAGCACCACCACCAGCACAAGCGCCAGCGCCACGGCCATCACAAACACCAATCCAAGCACCAACACAACCATTCGTTCCTGGACGAATGAGTACAGGCTGTATGATAGATACCCAAGCCAATTGGGAGTTCAATCAAAACATTCCAGATTTTGAATACACGCCTGATGAAGACCCCCCGCATTATAGTCAAGGACGCAGCTCGGTTGGCGAAGCTACTACTCCGTGGCATAATCTCAACCCTATGCCTGGTCATGATGAAGAAGGGCCGAGCAATGCCTCCGGTAATGAGCCAGAAGTCCAAAAGGGGAAAAAAAGAAAGCCGAGTGTTGGAATCATTTCGATGTAGTTACGGTGGACGGCATCCGAAAAGCTCGATGTAAGTACTGCGCTAAATTATTTTCGTCTGGTAGTGGTAATGGACATCTTAACAGGCATTACCCTCTGTGTGCACCTCGACAAGGCCACGTCGAACCTACCCAAACGCAGTTATCTTTTGACGGTAAGTTATTTGTTTATAATCAGCGAGAGCAAAGAGACGGTCTCGCTGAATTTGTTATTCATGATGAACAAGCCTTTTCTTTTGCCGATAATCCTAAGCACTCTAGATATATGAACACATACGTTCAACCTTTGTACAAAAAGGTTCATAGAAACACAACTAGATCCGATGCACTCCGACAGTACAATGCTGCTAAAGCACGCCTTATCGATTATTTCGATAAATTTGAAGGTAAAGTTAGTCTTACTTCTGATATTTGGCAATCTCCTTATACTTTTGTTAGTTATTCTTGTGTGACCGCTCATTGGATTGATGTAGATTGGGTTATGCACAAGAGAATCATCGCTTTCGAGCACTTCCCTTATCCGCACGATGGAATGAACATTGCTATTCTTATATTAAAAGCATGCACCACATTTAAAATTAAGGATAAGATTATGAGTGTTAGTTTTGATAATGCTTCTAATAATAAAGTTGCTGTTGCAGCTTTAAAGGAGACGCTTCAACCTGTACTTAATGGTGAATTATTTCATGTTCGCTGTGTTTGTCACATTATTAATTTAATTGTTCAAGATGGTTTAGCTGCTGCAGGAGATATTCTTCTCAAAATGAGGGGTATGACAGCGTATGTTAATAGCTCGAGTCCGAGAACACAACAATTTAAAACGTTGTGTGTTCAATATAATATGCCTCGCAGGAGAGCAGTTACAGATGTGGTCCACAGGTGGAACTCTACATACCACATGCTTTTACACATTCTGGCATACCGAGAAGTCTATACGCATTTTCTACTAACCCAGTTCCCAGCCGGCTTGCCAACTCAAGAGGAATGGCAGATGGCCACATACCTAGCTGAATTTTTGGAGGTATTCTACACGTCTACCAATTTATTGTCTGGTACGTACTATCCCACCTCTCCTCTCGCTGTAATAGAAATTCTGAAGATGGCTACAATGTTAACAAAATGGAGATATATAGGACCCTTTAAGGAAATAGTAAAAGTGATGGATCAAAAATTTAATAAATATTGGAGTAAACTGCCTGTTATTTTTACTGTGGCTACTTGTTTAGATCCTAGGTTAAAGTTGCATGGCGTGAACGCCTCGATACAAGAGATATCGAAATTAATGTGCTACACAGCAGAGGAGACAACCGCATTCACAGCAAAAGTGAGCAAGAGGTTTGAGGACTTGTTCAACCTCTATCGTAATTCTGCTGACGTGCGCGGGCGAGCTACATCATCATCCACTGTTGAGAGGTATTATGCGCCATACCTTAAGGGCTTTGAACATCTAGTAGCAAGACAACTACCAGGTGAAGGTACTTCTAATTCGGCAGGTTCGTCTACTTTTTCCTCTTTTAATGAGATTGGTGTATATGCAAATACTGATCATTATTCTGATTTATCAATGCAAGAACAGGTTAATTTTAATTTGTTAAATTTTTGGAAACAAAATCAAAACATGTATAAAACTTTATCCCAAATTGCACGGGATGTACTGCCAGTGCAAGCCTCCACGGTTGCTTCAGAGTCGGCATTTTCAGCCAGCGGGAGGGTTTTGGATGACAGGAGGAGTCGTCTTAACCCCGAGTCGCTCGAGCTATGTGTATGTTGGAAGGATTATCTTGATGCGAAATACCGCGAGCAAGATAAACCGATTGATGATAGGAAGAGCAGTGACTCGGATATTGAAGTACTTCTGGATGATTAGGTAATTTGTTTTTATTTTCCTCTTTTGATCCTTTTGGTTGACGTTGCAGATTTCTTGATCTTTGATTGCTGATATTTTGGATAGACATGCATTATTATTTTGATTGTTAGAATTTTAAGAATAAATTTTTTCACAAAATATACTTTTTTTCCATATATATAAAATAAATTTTTACAAGCAAGATATATATTTTTTCGTATATATAAAAAAATAGGTAACTTCGCCTGTTTGTTTACAAGCAGCCGGTCCCAAGCCCGGATAAAAGGAGGAGGGCCTATGAATACATTTATTATTTTTCTATATAAATTGTTATGTGTTAAGATTTTATTAATAAAGCTCACCAAGAAGAGTATGAAAATGTTTAACATATAATAAAAAATATAATGGCTAACAAATAAATATGTATATACATACATACATATATATGTATATTACTTATAATGAAATAAAAGGATAAAGATTAGGTTCGTTAAATTGTGAATATTGCCTAGAGATGAAATTTAAAATTGAATAACAAGAAGAAAAAAAAAAGGGCCCGGGCCCGGCCCAAGCCCGGCCCTAGCTATTGGGCCTAGGGCCAGGGCCTGGACTGGGCCTAGGTTTGCCTTCGGCAGGCCCGGCCCGGTTGGCAGCCCCACTGGCCCGGCCCCGGCCCCGGCCCGGCCCCACAGCAAGCCCGATGGGCTTGGGCTGGGCCGGCCCAAGCCCGGCCCTTTGACAACACTAGGTGTGGGCAGATTGCAAAGTTCACATGTGGTCTAGGTGAATTCAATTGTTCTATGAGTATAGACTGGTCTATGGAGAGGGAACAACCAAGAAGACGTACCAATTTGTGAGTCACGATGAACAACATTATAAGTTTATGGGTCCATTATTTATTTCTAGGCAGGTGTGTCAAATTGTACTAGTTGGCATGCCATTTGATGTGGTCTTTCTTCCGTCACGTTCGATATATGGAATTCATTCAAATTTTCTATTTCTTCTAAACAGTATAAAAGAATTATAATTTCATAAGAACATGCCAATGTTTTAAGAAGGACCAACGCTCCAAGAAGGGACCAACAAAAACCTAAAGTAAAGAAGCAAGTAAAAATATGAAGACATTGCTCTCAAGTACTAGAAACTAAGCCAAAAAAATCATTCTTGCAACAATAACATTTTGTTAAACGAAATCTATCCCGATTTTCCTGACTACCAAGGGAGTAGAAAAAGAAAGTAGATCTAGCCGGCAAAACTTTCATCAAGTAATTAAATCCACAAAACAACCAAAAACTCTTTTAAGGAAAGGACAAATTCCCGACCAGAGGGATAACACATGAATTGACTAAGAAAACGATTATCAGACTGCACTCTGTTAGAGCTGCCAAAAAAAAAAAAAAGCAAAAAGGAACCTAGCAGGCGCCGAGGAATGTATCTCTCTTTTCTGCTTTTTATAGGAATCTAGCACCACATTTTCTGTTAAAATGTCCCCCAAACATTTGATAATTGTGGAACAATGGCTTTGACATGAAGTAAAGAGTCCTAGATGCCAAGTTATAGGATTTGGTATCCATATAATGAAGACTTTGTCAATTTTGTGTTGTTGCATGTCCTGCTGGATCACTTCTTCTTTTGTAGATCCATAAAATGTACGCAAATAGATGAAAACAGTGTAATAAAACTTGTACAGTTAAAATATATTTTTGTACTGAAAAAAATACATTCGTAACGGCAAAATAGAGAGAAAAACGCATATTAAAGGCGCGAATAGCATTTCATTTCGATTTTAATACAACGTTGCCAACCCGTGATGAGTATGGGATTAGAGGTAGGCAGCTCATCACTGTTAAGCATCCGTGACAAATTACGCTTATCCGTGAGTAGATAGCCATTTGTTAAAGTGATGCAGTGACAACAAGAGCTTGTCCCATCTAAATGGCCTCAGCAAACTAAAATGGCATGCTCAAGCTTTGGAGTTATACCAGTACTATTATAACAGTACTTGATTTGAGAATCAAGAAACCAAAGATTAACGGCTTCCTTCCATGTGATAAGTAGAAGTCTAACTTCAGTGTGCGTGAGAGAGAGAGAGAGAGAGAGAGCTTGTGATTAAGGAATACGGACTTTTATCGCATTGAATAGAAAGTATAAGAAAAATTCCTGCTATGTTAGTTGTAAAAAGATACGTATAATCTTGTATATAGTAACAATTATTTATCGTTGAATATTTTTAGTAGATTTCATTTAGTGACGCTAAAAATATTCTGTTAAGAATTGTCGCTCAAAGTCTAAGTAGAAAAGCTTCTAAAAATATTTAGGTACCATTAATTATCGCAATACAAGGGATTATAGATATTTTCTTACAATCCTAATAGCAGCAAAAAAATTTTCAAAAATATAATGTCTACCACTGCTTGAGCTTAATCAGAGTCTACAATCCGACAAGCTCGCTACCTATGTAGTTATCATCAGTACCTATTTCCTGACAGTTTTACTTACCGATTTCCTCAGTATGAAAGTTTGACCAACACTTGCACCTACCAAAAGAAAACCATCCAAACCCAGATGATCATCTCGGAGGCATTCCACTACATGGGCTGCACCACACAATCAGCATACTCGTGACACAGACGTGGTTACTCAGATCCTAATCATAGAAAGAGCACTACTCAATTAGACCATGCAAAGCAAGTCGTCTATCTTAACTACCTGCTTTAGGTCATATCTGCATTCACATTAGTATCTCAAGCAAATACTTTGCATGCTCGACCAAGTGCTACTACAAGCAATGCAACTCCTTCATATGGCAGTAGAGAAGACATAAAAAGCTTCATCTACCCACATGCAGCAACTATATCAGATAATTGTACAAGACGTAATACATAAAGCAATAAACAGAAACCAGAGGTGGAGAGCAGGCCGAAAAAACTCATGGGCAAGCAAAATAGAGGGGGTAGAATGAAAAGTGGGAAGAAACTTCCGCATGATGTCAATGCAACAAGCCATAAACATCAGGAGAGCATATACAATGGCAAAAAGCTATTAGTCTGACCTCCAAGGTATTTATTGTTCCTAGCATTATAACGTGACAGGGAGGAGAAAAGGTATGAAGGAACAGTATACCTACCAAGTGCTTCTCTCTTTGAGTTAGAAATATATCATCAAGTGATGATGTTAAATGCAACTAAACAGAGCCTAGCTATCCCAAATTAAGCATGCTTGGAGTTTCTCTACTAGAATCTCACTTTTCCAAGCTCAGAGATCAACAAGACAGGAATAATCACTATAATTCCTGGAGAAGACTACCAAGAAACAGAACATTTCAAGGGTGATTAGTTCATTCCATGACAACTTTTGCACCGATGGCTTTCATCTTCTCAATTATTTGCTCTCCTTCCTCTTTCGACACCCCCTTTTTAATCACAGCAGGTGTCTTCTCCACTAATTCTTTTGCTTCCTTGAGTCCCAGATCAGTGAAACTTCTGACTTCCTTAATAATCTTAATCTTTGAAGGTGCATCGTACGACTCCAATTTCATTTCAAACAGAGTCTTTTCTGGTTTCTTCTCCTCTTTAGCTGCTGTTGGTGCCTTCATTGCCATTCCAGCAAACGCAGCTCCTGGTTTCATTACCCCGATAACTGGCATCTCCTTCATTAACATCTTCTTCATCATGATTGAAGTGAGCTCTGCAACCTCGATCAACGTGAGTCCTGATACCTCATCCACGAGTTTCCACACACGCTCTGTTGGAGGACTACGATGCTCCGTAGGGTCAAAAGTTGCAGGGTCATAATCAGCTGGAAGCCTTCTTTGGTCGATCTCAACGTCTTCCTCCTCTTCTTCCTCTTTCCTAGCTAGCTGAGTGAATTGTCGAGTTAACCCATTTGAGTTTATTGGGTAGACTACAAGTGGGAGATAAGCAATGGGTTTGTTGCAAAACCCATTCGGCAAATGTTGCCTTAGCCTTAAAATTAAACTCATTTTCAAATTCCTAGGGAATGCTTTGAACCTCTTCAATGATAAAAAGACATAAAAAAACCCGAATACTTGAGCCACAATGAGCAAATCCACGACCTGAAATCCAGATGCATACAAAATTGGATTAGACCATAAGGTAGATTAAACCGTAGATATGTAGGTAGACATGATGATGAAAATCCGGCAACATACAAGCCAGATTAAAACGGAATCAATTTAACTTTGTGAATCACTCTGTCAAGGTGGAGAATGAAGGGACAGGGCACGCTGAGTTAATGACTACTAAGGCTTAGCTCGTTTGAGTTAGGCAAGTGTTCAAGCTTGTGTTCGGACGAGCTTACAATAGGTCCACTTCATACTCCGTTTCATTTTATTTGGTCATCCAATAAAAAGATGCTCAAACAGACAAAAAGAATGCAATCAATCCAACCTTTTAAAAAAACTAACTTGAAACAACAAATTTGCCAATTGGGGAAGTTGTTCCATGCGAAATCAAGTGTTGATCTCATCCCATATACTAGCATATATTTTGCAATATCGAACACCGAATCACAATATCAGAGTTAGGAGTGTTGATATAAAGAAAATTTGCACACATATACTTGTGTTTCTGTGCCACTATCTCCAGATATACATTGACACTCACACAGAGCTGAACAGAGAGAGACCTTACCAGAAGAATACATCGTTTATACCGATCTTATATGACCACATTTGAATGTCAACAGCAATGACCGCGAAAAGACTCTATTCCTCAGCCGGAGTTGTTGAGCTAACCAATTCGGCCATGGTCACCTATGTTGATACGTATAAGAAAGCCAGAGAAGCTTTGAGAGAGGGTATGAAGACGGCCAATTAAGGCAACCTGAACAAAGATGCTGAATAGTAGAGGGGCACGCAAAATCTGATTTGCCTGATCTAAGAGAGGGAGGGCAAAAGGTTCTTCAGCCATTGCCAGTTAGCCCCAAACATTGGTAGATATAAAAATGTCTCAAAAAAAGCTTATACTTAGTGTCACATGGCTATTCCATAATGAGGGCATATATTTCTGAAGTACTTCTAAGACACTTACATATAACTAATTTGCCTTTTCATACAAGATCACTTAATATCTTTAAAAGATATCCCTGTTGACAATCTAGTATTATGTAGTAGAACAGGAAACAGCTTCATCCATAAAAAAGAGGAGCCATCGGGATTGATTAGAAATCATGTGGGCTTAGACCGTGCAGGTTTCATGTCCAGCCGCTCATGCTTATATCCTTTCAGTTTACTACTATCATACTTCTTAGAATTAAAGAGAGGACAGAAGAACAGTAAACGGGACTTAACTACTTATCCCTTCAACTTGTTCTAAGCATATGAAGCGAGATATAAATCATAGCGGCTTCCAATCAAACTAATGCCGCTATCTAAAATTCTAAATTACGTGAAGCCAAGGCAAGGAGAAGTAGCTTCAAGAAGTGAAGACACAGATACGTCTATTAATCACATCAACGTGTTTTGGAACATATATTTCATCTAATCCACCTATCTATCTATATTCTCTTACGCTAAGGCTTCAAAGACCTATTCTCAGTCTCCTTTTGACATTACAAACATGAACTCTCATAGGAAAGGGATTCAGTTCCTCTTCTTTACACAGTCAGTCAAGACGTAGAACTGCAGAAGGCTACACTTCAAGATTATTTGCAGTACGTCGTACGTAGATTGTAGAACGTTAAACGCACATAAGTGAAGGTCGATAGATTGCTTAACAGTAATATATACATCAGCTCTGCCTTAGGTTACAAGACCTTACATCAAAGTGGTCAATTTGGAAGAAGGAACATTTCGGTACTATTTTACCCGATGATTTTACAAAATATACGGACAAAAATAAATCAAAAAGGACACTGTCCACTTTCCCTGTTGATCCGCACTGGGCATAAGTCAGGCCCATTCTCTGATACAACTACGTTAAGGGACGTGACATTTTTCAAGATCCACTTGTGACCATTTCAGCTACAATGAATCTTAGTGAAAGGTCTGCTAGAAAAAAAATCTTAATGAAAGAAGGAGGGCAAATACAGATTCCCACATCTTTATCAGCACGGTGTGGTTACAATCAGACCAACTAAATGAAGATTAAACAAAAACAAAATACCCCAAAGAAGTAGCTACTGATCATTAAGTCCCATAGTAGCTTGAATCTCACACACAAGCACACACACATGAATATATGGTAATATTGTTGAAACCCTAGATGGTTTTATCCAATTACGATATGGTAACTTTTTGAAAACCGTGATGGAGAGATACACGTTGCCACATCTTTTCTATTTGGACCAACTAAATGATGATTAAAGTAGACTGCAATAACCACAAAGAAGAAGCTAGTGATCAACAATTCCCCTGGTAGCTTGAATCTCACACATAAGCATGCAGACACACACATACAGCACGAGAGTATACGACAATTCATGTTCCGGTTTATCGATCAACCCCAAAGTTACGTCCAATTTTAGTCTACAGAACATAAGAAATTAAGTTTATTAGTTCTACAAATCCAACACTTGAGTTTTCGGCACTTCATTTCCAGGTTTATCAAACATACCCTAAGTTTGAAATCTAATTCCATGCTTTTTATATGTTTGTCACAACCCATTATTGCTAAAGATGTTTACTATATTTGGTGCTATTACATGAAACAGAATAGAAAAGCATCATAGCATGTGGAAATGGAGTTTCTTATCTCTCATAAATAATATCGTACTAGTTACAACGTTGTCAAGTCCTAATGACTTGTGATAGCATGTTATTATTACAAGAAATCATACTTATAGCAGATAAACTAAGCTACTCAGATTTTTCTCGTCTATCGAATTGTTTAGACCTAAACCTCACACGAGGATTTTTACTTTTAATCTGTGTTTAACATGGAAGTATCCAAACAAAACTTATTTTATCCAACATTTTTAACAATTGGAAAACGACAGAAGCTTTTTGAAGTGTTCGTACGTATGCATATTGTACATGTATAATAGGCCAACTTAACTATTTTCATTTTGTTGTCCAGTTCTCTTTTTCTCCATTATTTGTTCAGAAATTTTCTATTTGCATGAAGCTATTTGTGGGAAAAAAGAATTACCTTCATTATTTTTCTTTTGTTTAATTAGGAACATTACTTTGGTTATGCGGCTATGCGCAAATACATTGCAGCATTGTTATTAAAGGTGCAGGCACACCAAAGGCGCAAAGGGTTCGGGAACCTAGGCGCAAGGTGTAGGCGCAGGCCTTTTCAAACCGAGGCCCAAACAACAAATAATAAACTAAAGGAAACAACCTCATCATCAGTAACTGCATAATGTATCTTCTTCACAGCTGAAATTCCAGTGTTCTTATCACAACTATATACAGAGGCGAAGCAATATCTGAATCGCAGAGATAAGAATAAGGGCAGGGCTGAAAATGGAGATATAAAGAAACGGCGGCCGTTAACAAAGAGAGAGGAGCTAAGCGAGGGCATTCAGGCTCAGCCTATCTTCTGACGAGATTGATTGGCAATTCGGATTGATCTTTTCGTCATATACCGATTCCAAAACACATTAGAAAGGAAGGAGAGAGACGAACTTGGAGGTGGTCGGCGGCGAGAGTAGCAGCCGGCGAGTGAGAGCTGCAGGCAGCCAAGGAGCCTGCGGCGACTGGAGCAGCAGCAGGCGGCGAGGGGAGCCGCAGCCGGAGACGGGGCACAGTAAACAGCAGCAGCAGGCGATTGATTGAGGTTTTAGGTGTTGTTGTTTAGAAATTAATTTACGGTATGAACGAAATAATTAAGAAGTGCCCGAGTGGTTGCGGAGGTGTTGTTTAGAAATTAATTTACCGTATGGTTGCGGAGGTGTTGTTTAGGCGATTGATTGAGGTTTTCATTGTTGTTTAGAAATTAATTTACGGTATGGTTGAGGAGGTGTTGGTGATGGCGCTCGGTGAAGGAGTGCCGGAGTTGATCGCGCGGTGATGGGACTGTAGACCGGAGTTGTTGTCTGTCGGCAACATCAATCGGATGGTTACAATAGTGTAGTGGCACAATGACTTCGGCACGATGCTCGCAGAGGCTCGATGAAGGGGCATTTCGGTGAAGGCGCGGGGACCGGAATTAGTCGCCGGCGACAGCTTGTGCGGCCGGTAGTGGGGCTGCCGGGGAGTTTGGGGGGGGGGGGGGGGAGACAATGAAAATTAGGGTTTCAAATTTCTTAATTTTCAAATCAAGGTTTAAAGTATTAATTTAAAATTTTTATAAATTACTCAGTATATACAGTACAAGGGTAGTTTTGTCATTTTAAAAATACATATTGCTGACATCATTAAAAAAGTACACTTTTTGGATGGAAACCTGACGGATGGATACGGATGATACATTTGAAATACTTTTGGTTACGAAATGTTACATTTTGAAACTTAGTGTCCTTGACTGTAATTACCCCTAACCTCAGGGACATAGATGTAATTAGCCATATTATATATATATATATATATATATATATATATATATATATATATATATATATATATATATATATATATATATATATATATATATATATATATGATCGTGATCCATTGCTAGCTCTAGCACTGTTACTAGTGCTGTTTGGCCGTCCGCTACATAATATAGCGGACGAAATTGGCCGTCCGCTACATTATATAGCGGACGGTGCTAGCGCTAACAATGGATCACGATCCATATATATATATATATATATATATATATATATATATATATATATATATATATATATATATATAACTAAAGAATGTAATTGATAACTTTATTATTATTAAAAATCACAAAACAATTGGCAATGCATAATCATAACCTAGATACTTTCTCGTATAGCTGGCCACACTTGTTGGATATATATATCATCGTTAGCTGCATAGGCTGCTAAACTAGTCATCTTATACAAGTGTTTTTATGCTCCCCTGCCCTGTAGAACAACATCTACGATGGTTTATACTTGCAAGATACATTTAAAAACCAATAGCGAACCTGCGTTAGGATGTTCAATGTTACCCGCACTGAATATTGGTCTATACGTTAAGATGCTCAATTTTACCCGCACTTGGTTCTTAACATGAGTAATATGAGTCAATGGACAGCATAACATCCTAGCGAGTAGAGATGTCAAAGGGCCGGGCTTGGGCCGGCCCAGCCCAAGCCCGTCGGGCCTGCTGTGGGGCCGGGCCGGGGCCGGGCCAATGGGGGCTGCCAACCGGGCCGGGCCGGGCCGGGCCTGCCGAAGGCAAACCTAGGCCCAGTCCAGGCCCAGGCCCTAGGCCCAATAGCTAGGGCCGGGCTTGGGCCGGGCCCGGGCCCTTTTTTTTTTTTTTTCTTCTTGTTATTCAATTTTAAATTTCATCTCTAGGCAATATTCACAATTTAACGAACCTAATCTTTATCCTTTTATTTCATTATAAGTAATATACATATATATGTATGTATGTATATACATATTTATTTGTTAGCCATTATATTTTTTATTATATGTTAAACATTTTCATACTCTTCTTGATGAGCTTTATTAATAAAATCTTAACACATAACAATTTATATAGAAAAATAATAAATGTATTCATAGGCCCTCCTCCTTTTATCCGGGCTTGGGACCGGCTGCTTGTAAACAAACAGGCGAAGTTACCTATTTTTTTATATATACGAAAAAATATATATCTTGCTTGTAAAAATTTATTTTATATATATGAAAAAAAAGTATATTTTGTGAAAAAATTTATTCTTAAAATTCTAACAATCAAAATAATAATGAATGTCTATCCAAAATATCAGCAATCAAAGATCAAGAAATCTGCAACGTCAACCAAAAGGATCAAAAGAGGAAAATAAAAACAAATTACCTAATCATCCAGAAGTACTTCAATATCCGAGTCACTGCTCTTCCTATCATCAATCGGTTTATCTTGCTCGCGGTATTTCGCATCAAGATAATCCTTCCAACATACACATAGCTCGAGCGACTCGGGGTTAAGACGACTCCTCCTGTCATCCAAAACCCTCCCGCTAGCTGAAAATGCCGACTCTGAAGCAACCGTGGAGGCTTGCACTGGCAGTACATCCCGTGCAATTTGGGATAAAGTTTTATACATGTTTTGATTTTGTTTCCAAAAATTTAACAAATTAAAATTAACCTGTTCTTGCCTTGATAAATCAGAATAATGATCAGTATTTGCATATACACCAATCTCATTAAAAGAGGAAAAAGTATACGAACCTGCCGAATTAGAAGTACCTTCACCTGGTAGTTGTCTTGCTACTAGATGTTCAAAGCCCTGAAGGTATGGCGCATAATACCTCTCAACAGTGGATGATGATGTAGCTCGCCCGCGCACGTCAGCAGAATTACGATAGACGTTGAACAAGTCCTCAAACCTCTTGCTCACTTTTGCTGTGAATGCGGTTGTCTCCTCTGCTGTGTAGCACATTAATTTCGATATCTCTTGTATCGAGGCGTTCACGCCATGCAACTTTAACCTAGGATCTAAACAAGTAGCCACAGTAAAAATAGCAGGCAGCTTACTCCAATATTTATTAAATTTTTGATCCATCACTTTTACTATTTCCTTAAAGGGTCCTATATATCTCCATTTTGTTAACATTGTAGCCATCTTCAGAATTTCTATTACAGCGAGAGGAGAGGTGGGATAGTACGTACCAGACAATAAATTGGTAGACGTGTAGAATACCTCCAAAAATTCAGCTAGGTATGTGGCCATCTGCCATTCCTCTTGAGTTGGCAAGCCGGCTGGGAACTGGGTTAGTAGAAAATGCGTATAGACTTCTCGGTATGCCAGAATGTGTAAAAGCATGTGGTATGTAGAGTTCCACCTGTGGACCACATCTGTAACTGCTCTCCTGCGAGGCATATTATATTGAACACACAACGTTTTAAATTGTTGTGTTCTCGGACTCGAGCTATTAACATACGCTGTCATACCCCTCATTTTGAGAAGAATATCTCCTGCAGCAGCTAAACCATCTTGAACAATTAAATTAATAATGTGACAAACACAGCGAACATGAAATAATTCACCGTTAAGTACAGGTTGAAGCGTCTCCTTTAAAGCTGCAACAGCAACTTTATTATTAGAAGCATTATCAAAACTAACACTCATAATCTTATCCTTAATTTTAAATGTGGTGCATGCTTTTAATATAAGAATAGCAATGTTCATTCCATCATGCGGATAAGGGAAGTGCTCGAAAGCGATGATTCTCTTGTGCATAACCCAATCTACATCAATCCAATGAGCGGTCACACAAGAATAACTAACAAAAGTAAAGGAGATTGCCAAATATCAGAAGTAAGACTAACTTTACCTTCAAATTTATCGAAATAATCGATAAGGCGTGCTTTAGCAGCATTGTACTGTCGGAGTGCATCGGATCTAGTTGTGTTTCTATGAACCTTTTTGTACAAAGGTTGAACGTATGTGTTCATATATCTAGAGTGCTTAGGATTATCGGCAAAAGAAAAGGCTTGTTCATCATGAATAACAAATTCAGCGAGACCGTCTCTTTGCTCTCGCTGATTATAAACAAATAACTTACCGTCAAAAGATAACTGCGTTTGGGTAGGTTCGACGTGGCCTTGTCGAGGTGCACACAGAGGGTAATGCCTGTTAAGATGTCCATTACCACTACCAGACGAAAATAATTTAGCGCAGTACTTACATCGAGCTTTTCGGATGCCGTCCACCGTAACTACATCGAAATGATTCCAACACTCGGCTTTCTTTTTTTCCCCTTTTGGACTTCTGGCTCATTACCGGAGGCATTGCTCGGCCCTTCTTCATCATGACCAGGCATAGGGTTGAGATTATGCCACGGAGTAGTAGCTTCGCCAACCGAGCTGCGTCCTTGACTATAATGCGGGGGGTCTTCATCAGGCGTGTATTCAAAATCTGGAATGTTTTGATTGAACTCCCAATTGGCTTGGGTATCTATCATACAGCCTGTACTCATTCGTCCAGGAACGAATGGTTGTGTTGGTGCTTGGATTGGTGTTTGTGATGGCCGTGGCGCTGGCGCTTGTGCTGGTGGTGGTGCTTGCGATGATGATGATGTTTTTCGTGATGACGATGCACGCCTCATTTTCTTCAATAATCCAGCCATATTTCGAGCTAAACTTTGTAAGAGTAACTAAATACACAAGTATAAGAGTAGTAATAAGAAATAACAATTAAAAGAATGAACGAGTAACAAATATTAGAGAGTTAGTAATTAAAAAGAATTTAGCAAGACTAGTAATTAATAAACGAGAGTACTAATTAGTAAATACTAGTAGTAATTAGCAAGAGTAGTAATTAAAAAGAATTTAGCAAGACTAGTAATTAATAAACAAGAGTACTAATTAGTAAATACTAGTAGTAATTAGCAAGAGTAGTAATTGGAGAGGAAAATAGTAGCAAAGCTTGTAGAAATATAGAATGTTTAGGTAAGAGAGAGTAAGAAGATTGGTGTGAAAAATTAGAGAGAAATGGTGTGAATTTATAGATTTTAGAAACTTCACAAAAGACCAAAATACCCCTACAAACTATCCGTTTATAGTTGTTGGGGAGGGTAAGAGTGTAAAGGAGTTGAAAAATAGAGGTTAGACTAAAATACCCCCCAAACTAGCCGTTATATTGCTGTTGGGGGGGTAAAAGTGGAATTTTGGAAAAGGGGTGGAAGAAAGGGGGGAAAAACAAAAAAATTCAAACAAGTGGGGCCAAAACCGGGCCAAACCCGGGCCGCATACCGGGCCAGCCCCGGGCCAGATCCGGGCCGCAGACCGGGCCAGCCCCGGGCCAGATCCGGGCCGAAGACCGGGCCGCAGACCGGGCCAGACCCGGGCCAGACCCGGGCCGGGCCAAACCCGTTTTCGGGCCGGGCCGGGCCGGGCTTTTTCACAGCAATGGACGGCCTGGTCCAGGCCCAGGCCCCAGGCCCGCTGTGCTGGGGCCGTTACTGTTCACCGTCGGGGCCGGGCCAGCCCGGGCCAGAACCGGGCCGGGTCGGGCCAGCCCGCGGGCCGCCCGGCCCGTTTGACAACACTACTAGCGAGCCTATATGCACCTTTGAAAAGTGTGATAGCATGAGTTGAGTGGTCACTGAATGCCCATCGTTTCGGTGACAAAGAGCTAACGTCATGGTTGTTTTGATTTGAAGCTACTGAACCTATACCCACCTGCTTACATCCTTTGTTAAACTGATATGCTAGTCAATTACAAGTAACTTGAGGATCGGTGCAAATGTAATTATTCAAAGAAAATTGAAGGGAGGACCATTCTTATTGACTCGGGTTCTATTGATCGAGTAGGACCCTAACAAGAAAAGATACGAGAGTTATTTTACGAATTGAACAATTTTTTGACTAATTTGAAGGTTTGGAAAGAATATTTTATTATCAGGATTATAGATAATCTCATTTTGATGTTTTCAAATAAACCATAAAGATATAATCGAAGGAGGAAATCTAAGGGGCCAAGCAATCAGCCAATATGAGAAGGTTGTCCGCTAGTATGCGTGGGGAATTATAGTCATAGGATGAGAGCCGACCAAGCTGCACAAAAGCGATATCATTCTAAAAAAGATAACTAATGGTTCCAATACTATTTTCACGAAAGACATAGATTACTGCTACTAATTTAAAACGATGTAGAGAGATACGCAAGAGGAGTCTCTCAAAAAAGGTCTGTTGAGAAGTACTAGAAATTTCGAATGCGATATGAATAGGCAAAAGATAACTTACCAGAGTTTCAAAGGAACAGAGACTGCTAAGTTGGAGTGTCTTCGTCATGGACAAGCTACGTGTTATTCTACTAATAGAGAGCTTGATAGGTTGAGCAAACGAAAGAATATCCATTTTTAGGTGAGTGTCAGACCCTTTGATCATAGCAATCCGCCCTCCATATGTGACTATCGAGGATATCATTACTAATGTTTGTGAGGAATTGAAATTCACTAAATCAGTGATGCATTCACCACTTACCATAAACTCTGCTACCTTGGTCACTAGGTTGTGATTAGTCTTTTAAGCACAAAAAGATATATGTTGAAGAGAACTGAGTAAGCTGGTAATCTTCCCTCGATCTTCCATTGTGTACTTACAACCGTAATCCTAAGAAAAAAGTATCCCTTCCAACGATAACTCCCCTTCCATACCCAAGAAAAGTTTCATTGGCTTGTAGAATTAATGAAAGAGTTACCAAAAACACATATATAACGAGCTAGTTTAAATAAACACATGAAATTCAATGAGTCATTTGTTTTGAGCCTAATTCGAGATAGACTTGGCATCTAAGGCTCGAAAGTGCAGTTAAGCTCATGAGTTCTTAGGGTCGAGATCTCAACCAAAGATCATGAAGTCACCGCATCGAAATAAATTGTGCACTTCTGCTTCCAACTTTTTTCTGGGTATCAAATGTAAATGCATTGCGGTGTTAGGATCTATTTTCCAAAATTTAAGTTATATTTTCGATGCTGCCCCTCAAATGTGGTCAGTTTTTTTTTCTAATTTTTTTGGTGGATCAAATACATTAAAAAGAAAATTTCAACAGGATGGTAATATCTTTTCTGAATTGTGATACATTGTGCTTGGTTGCTCGGCAGAGCAAATATTCCAAAAAAAAATTCCGTAAAAGAAACTATTAATTACCTCAAGTCTTCCATGAGTTCTGGGGATCCAAAAGTTATTCAGGCTTATTGTTTGGCTTTGAATTAACTGACTTGTTACTTAAGAATCTAGATTTTCACTGACTTTTCGTCAGTAAAAAATTTAGCAACAATTATTAACTTATGAGCAAGAGATAGGAGTAGAAACTAATTACAGAAGCTATTTGGGAAAATTAGGTAGTACCCAATTTTTGTTTTGGCAAACCACAGGAGATCCATAAATATCGGAGGCCTGAAGAGGCTGGCAGGAGACTCTTGGCTTAAATACGTGCATCACATCTAAGCTCAAAAGCTATTGGAAAAATGAATGACACCATTTCATAGTAAGACCAAAGTGGCCTTCGTAGGCACAAATGCTAATTTTTCCGTCGCTAGAGTAAAATCTTGTCCAACGCAGCTACTTTTTGCTATTACCCTTTGCTTAAGATCTCAGAAACGAAATAATTGTGTCCTTAATTAACCATCTCTAAAGCATTGAGTAAATATCGAATTTGCAACGGTGTAATCTTCGTTTCGCTTGGTTACCATGTACACACGGGATAAATCACGAAAATTCTTCAACGTCTGGCATTACTTGTAATTACATTCGAAAAAAGAAGGAAATTGTGTACCACCAAATAGAAGTAAACTGCATATTTCAGAATCATCTTCTAACGAACAGGAGGAATTAACTTTGATTGTGGCAGTAATAAAAGCAGGCACACTCGGAGCCTGAACAATATCCATGAGCAGGCTGATTGGATTGGCTGCTTCCATGCTTTTGCACACACTTTGTATTGCAGTCTGTTGCGTTACAGCCGCTTCCTAGATCTTCCACACAAATTTTGACTTGCCCCCGTGCCACCGTTACCTTGTTTCCTGCAGTTCAATTATACATGAAAAAATATTAGACTACTTAATAGGCCTGTATGCTAACATCAACTGTAGTGATTGCAACACGGTGCTTCACTCTTATCGTACGCTTCATCGAATTACTTGTCAACTAATGATTACAAAATCTTACACGTGTCGATATAGCAAACAAGGTGTTTATTCATCTCCATCAATGCTTGGTACCAAGAACAAAGTAGCAACACTAAGAAGAATGCACTTATTGATACATGTTAGCTTCGTTATGATTTTCCTCCTTTGTAATATGGAAGTGACTTAGAAACAGTATTTGTACGCTCCTTTATTTTGTGTATGTGTGCACGCGGGCGCGCGGGTCGGGTGGGGGTGGGGGCTTCATAAGGTAGATTTTCAGTCTCAGATTTTACCAGAAATGATGAAGAGAACAAGCACCACTGTACCAACAAATAGACTCTTCATGGTTCTGCTTCTAATATTTTAAGGGGCAGAATGACGCTAATTGAAAAAGAGAGTGTTTTGGAGAGGTCATCATATGCAAATTTATAGGAGAGACAAGGTGATTTAAATGACTCGACTTGAGATTATTTCGGTCTTTTTCACCGGCGAAAAGCCCTGCTAATGCTGAAGGAAATATGTGCTTTATTGTGCCTGATTTCTGTATATCATCCAAAGAGGGAAGGCCTGTAACTATCAGTACTTTTAAGCAAAGTCTGACCAAATAAAATTTTATTACCATGCCAGTACTCTGCTTCCCTTAGATGCTTAACTATTTTCCAAAGCAGCTGTCCCATCATCATCTTTTATTTCCATATTATGAGCAACATGATTCTGAGTTCGTTTTAGATTGATTTTTAAAAGCATATTTTGATTAAGTTTAGTTTTTAAAATTAGCTTTAAGTATTTTGCTTATAATAGATTAAAAGTTATTGAATGTGTGTGGATAAAGATGCATTAAAGTAAGTTTAGTGTGACAAATGTATTATAGAGTATTCAATTTGAAAGAGAATATTTAATGTGTGTTCACACGTGAGGATATTTTAATAATTCTCTTGGTCAAATTTGATTTTAAAAAATTGATTAATTTAGAATCAAAGAAAATGAGGATTCTGATATCAATCAATTTTGAGCACATTAGAGCAGATTTAATAAGTTTACTTTTTTTTTTACCAAACATTTCAAACCTATTTTAATCTGAATTTAATCAGGTTTGACCATTGTAGAATCAATTCTAAACACCCTCTTACATAAGCAAACACGGCATGAAGATTTTGGCCTTTGACTCGTGAATTACTCGTTGTTTTAATTTCAATAGTTGGCCCTCTTACGATTACTATTCCAATAATAACTTTTGATACATAATGCTCCTTAGTTTTGTACTTTGATTAAATTTTTTCTTTTGACTTCACCAAAATTTTTAGGTCAAACAATCACAGATTAAATGTGTAATGTTTGACAAGTCGAGTAAGCGTAAAAATAATCAGAGAATTCAATGTTTATATGGTTATTCATATTCTGGGAGTTCACAGATAAGGAAAGATGGGAAAATCTAAAGAAATGGAGGGAATTATGTTTTGTGGAACCAACTCCATTACATGGTGTATAATTAATACTCCAATTTTTAAGAAAAAAACGTGTAGCATTACCAAGTTTTAAGTAGTACTATTAGAGGAAAATACACAATTCATGTAGAAGAATGTAAAGTAGTATAACCAAGTGTTTCAACACTAACAACTTTTTTGCTTTGCAAGATGTTCAAGTCAATTACGTACCGTCTACAAATTGCGATTGACTCCTGAATCTTCTCCCATTAAGTTTTGAAATTTTCATTCATCGAAAGATGAGAAAATTGTTCATCAAACTTTTAAAAATCGCTTGCACTTGGAAATTGAAGATCAGGTTGGTGATCTTTTTAAGATAACAGTAGACAAATGAACATTGATATATCATTGAATGGTATCACACAAGACGTTTCCGTGACTCGCATGTTCTTTGTTTGTTTAGAGAAGATGGTTACACCAATTATACTAAGCTCTGAATAAACAGATGAAGCTCAACTCACGGGTTGACAACATAGTAGTCGTCTTGACAACAATATTAGTTCCACAAAGCAACTAGTATGGCTTGATCCCTGCAGCCTGACGATTCATCTTCTTCAACGAAGAAAGCAACTTCGCAGGAAACCCTAAACAATCACGGGTTGCCTCATGACAAGGCCTTAACAGCCATGAAACTGAAGCTTTAACGAATCGGTTTCGAGAAGGAAATCACCCATGGCGGAAACTGTCACAGGTAAATTGGACAAGGCGCCTGAAAAGTTTTGTGGAGCCATTAAAGGCGCCAAAAGTTAGGGTTACAGCATAAAAGTTTTAAAAAGTTATGGGTATATTACAGCATCAAAAGTTTTAAATACTTGGAATACCGCTTTCGGGGTCATGAAGTCATTCAACAAATTCAGAATGCTTAAGGGTTTAATTAGGCATAACATAAGAACAATATCAAAAAAGATTTGTTTAATTGTTCCAACACTAAATTGAATAGATTTAACTCATGCTTTATCCACTACATATTATATGAATATCTTTATTTATGTTAGATTAATGGGTGCGTCTATTTTTTACACCTCTCATGCTGGTCCACAACTTATTTTGTGGCTTATAGATATAACGTGGCAAAATATGGTTAAAATTTCTCTAGATTTGTTTTCAAATATCACAAGGTTTTAGTTCTACATTATTTTATTTATACATCATATATATAAGGAAACTTGTTGCATACTATGGTGTTTCTACTTTTAGCCAACGCAACTGAATAGAATATCGTAGAACCTTAGAATAATTTAATTAGTGATCGTAATTTAATCAAAAACAAATTTTAACATCTTTATTTAAGTTATTCATGTATGTGCACATTAAATTGAATAACTTATGAAATATCAGCCTTAACAATCATTGAAATCTTGCATAGGAGTACGAGTAATGAATTCTTCAATTGGTAAGAAATATATGTAGAGATGATTTAGAATCCATAGTCATGGATATCCTACTCATTTTGTTTATATCTTCCTAGAAAACTTCTGTAATCTCATTATGGAATTAAAGTTATGGAAATCAAAGAGCTAGACACTTTCTCTAGATTTGTTTTCAAATATCACAAGGATTTAGTTCTACATTATTTTATTTATACGTCACATAAGGAAACTTGTTGCATACTATGGTGTTTCTATTTTTAGCCACCACGACATGAATAGGATATCGCAGAACCTTAGAATAATTTAATTAGTGATCGTAATTTAATCAAAAACAAATTTTAACATCGTTATTTAAGTTATTCATGTATGTGCACATTAAATTGAAATAACTTATGACATATCAGTTTAACAATCATTGAAATCTTGCATAGGAGTACGAGTAATGAATTCCACAATTGGTAAGAAATATATGTAGAGATGATTTAGAATCAATAATCATGGATATCCTACTCATTTTGTTTATATCTTCCTTGAAAAATTCTGTAATCTCATTATGGAATTAAATGAAAATCAAAGAGCTAGACATGTTCAAGCTATAAATATTGCTCGGGGTTATTTGACTGCGACGAAGTGCCTGAAATCATTCCTCCCTGAAATCATTCCTTAAAGCTTGTGCAACTGAAAAAAGCTATGGTGAAGGTTTCATATACAATAATATTGTTAGCCATCCTCATGGTTTTTGCATCTGGTCTCTCTCTCTCTCTCTCTCATGATGCAAAAACATATGTTTAATTTCAATCTCACTCAGACACACGTATGCTCTTGCATGCATGTGCACCGTCGGAACGTGAACCATATGCAAGTACGCGATTTATAACCTGAATATGACACGCAACGTCTTGTTTTTAGGTTTTTCTATCTCAAAAATCTTTACTTCCAATTTCACTCGCCCACACACACGCGCACGCACACACACCCGTTCTCCACCAGGATGGTGTATGCATATTTTTGTAATCTCGATATGACTTTGTGACATTTTGTTTCCAGGTTTTTCAGTCTCAGAAAGAGTGCGAGGGCCTAGAATGATGTTCGACCGGATATATTGCAGAACAGATGAAGATTGTAACGAATATTGTGGGAAATTCAAAGGCGTCTGTGTCCTGTATTCCGATATTCAAAGCTGCGAGTGCATACCTCACCACAAAAGACCACAAGAATCATGACTAAATGCTATTTCTTATGTGTTCCTTGGAGAATTTTGGTGTGGTTTTCAAAGCTAGTGTAACTCCAATGTTGTTATCTCAAAATTAATAACCAACAATTTGCTTGGACGCAAGAATTTTTGTTTAACATCGCCGATTCGCTAGTTTTTCACCTTCTGTAACTTGCCTCGTTCTTTCTTCTTGTATGCACAAATCAACAGCCTTAAACTCACCACAACTTATTATTGCGCAATTTTCTTTCAAGGATGAAGGTCACAACTCTATTGAGATTGCTTCTAGGCACCTCTGAAAATGAAGGAGCCAGAAAGTGGCTTGAATTTTTAACACGAGATTGTGCCAAACAAATGCTGTTGAACTATGTTATATTTATCTCCAAACTTGGTTTTTGAGATTGTGCCAAGTTAGGCTGTTTTTGAGATTGTGCACAGGAGCAAGTTGAGGGGATTTATATTGTTTTCCCTAGTATTAAAAGCATTATGTTATAACTGACATACATATGCGTATATATATTTCACTCAGTTTATAAGCGTCAGTTTGAAATTAGTTTTTAAAGCAAATTTCTGATCAAATTATAATTATTCTTAATTTTTAACAAAATAAATTTTAAACGATGGAAGATGCTTGAATAAAATAGTAAATAATTTAATAACAGATTATAAGTATTTCATTTAAAATATCACGTAAATTTGAAACCTAATAGCATTTCAAAATTTTCTATAGCCACAAAGGTTCCATACCATATAGTAGATGGAGGATGGCTTGAAATAGATATATTACTACTATTTTAAATTTTAAGCATTTTGTAATTCTTCATTAGCGATATATCAACCTATTAAGACTTTTGTCTAATTATTATGTTCATAAAGATAATCTATAATACGAAAAGATAACACTGTATTTTTTGTATACATATAAACACACATGCGCGTATATATACCAAAAATAAAATTACATATAAAACAAAAGTAAGTTATCTATATCGTAGTTAAGTCAGATTCCAACTCGATCAATTACCTTGGTACATCCAAGATGAATGACTTGTTAAACATGTTGAATCAAAAATTTGATAAATGATTTGCTTACTCTTAAGGATTTGCGCAATCCTATTTAGTCAGACAAGAAACATCTTAGTATACAAATTCGATGTGACATATATAACAATATAAAGTCCAATTAAAACATATGATATCTGGAAAATAAATATACATAAAGTTTATCTTTGACACAATATTTTGTCACGTTATCTTTTAGTCACAAAATAAGGTGTGGCCGAGCATGTGAGGTGTAAAATTTGTGCTCCCACAAATCTAAGATAAAAAAATGTATCTATGTACTCCAATATGGTAGATAAAGTATTAATTAAATTCAACTCATTTTACGTTGAACAAATTTAGTACAAATATTTTTCTATGATGTTCTTTTGTTATGAGTAATTAAATTCTTAAGCACTCTAAGTTCTACCTTATCGACATACCAACATATTGTGACTTTATGTCAACTTTTTGTAATCTTAAAGACACTCTCTTACATAAAAAAGAAACTAGATATTTAGAAGATAGAATTGCGTATTAAATTCAACAGTATATTAGTTATGTTGTAATTAAGGTAGTCTCCACCATAGATTGAATATCTTAGTATATTTGAATGTAAACCTAACTTAGTAAGCATATTTATTGAATAATCCGTTAACTTTTTGATTGAATTTGTTCTATATTTTGCTTACTATGAGGTTTTAAGCTATCCTATTTAGTCATATTGGTTAAACTTTTTAAACCTTATATATTTGCATTATTCAATAATGCACTGATCTTATTATTTTTATGTATACTTTTATTAGTAGATTGTATTTGCTTCTAAAAGTACCACATCATCCTTAATTAATTAGTCATGTTGATTTACGTTTATAAGTCATATCTTGTCAAAGAAACATACTTCAAACTTTTATTTAAGAAAATTAAATCAACCCGTACTTTATGTTATGGGCATGCCATTGAAATGTACAGATTATTTTTAAAAGATACTTACACAAGCACAATAAAAATATCCCTTGGCGTAACAAATGGATCTCAATATATCCGTCGGATTTTTTACTGCAGGAGTCTGCTTTTTACTCAAAATAAATTTCTATATTTGTTCCTCAATATGGGTACCAAATTAGAATTAATTAGTTGTATGGACAAAAGACATTATTTATTGATATTTTACCACAATCGTTAATTTCATCTGTTAAAAGGAAGTGCACCCATTTTAAAAGAAACATGCTACGTTTGGTGAAATAACCATGAAAATATAGGTTATGCAATATATTTTATTACGCAGTTTAAAGCTTTAAAATGATATGACTATTTATTTGATAGAAATAATGAATCGTAAATTGTAATATCCCAGATTTTTGGGTACTTTTGTAAATAATAATGAAAAAATATTATGATTTTGAACGATGAAATGGATCTTAGAGAGTTTTCTTGTGAGTTCTTTCAGTGACAAAATTAATATTTAATAGTATTAATGGCTAATGTGATTAGATTAGATATTTAAAAAAGAGATTTTGACTTGAATTAGGATTTTAAGTCATGTTGTGATTAAATAGTATTGGGGACTTAAACGAGAGAAAAGAGAAAGAGCTGGTACATTCTTTTGGATATTCAAGCAAAAATGAAATAATTAATTTAAGATAAAGAGGAGTTTTTTGACGTTATATTCGTTACTTTGTGATAAGAGTTTTTATTCATTCTTAATTTATTGATACACATCAAAATTGTTTGTGTCGTTGTTAATCCATAAATTGGTCCCGTTTTCATTGGGTTCAGCATCTTTTTATTTCTCGAATATATACCGTTTGCAAAATGGTTCTCAAGGACACATCCTTTCATTCTTAATTCATTGTTTAGTTTGTAAAAGAAACTATGAACTAACCTTATGTCCTCTAAGAGCATTGGGGATCGAAAAGTTATCCATGCTTATAGTTTGGCTTTATATTGACTGACTTTCTTTTTTAAAAAACTGGATTTTCACTAACTTTTCAACGTTAAGAAATTTAGCAACAAATGTTAACGTTTGAGCAAGAGATGGGAGTAGAAACAACCTTTCCCTCTTTGATATGTACATGAAGCTATTTGCGAAATTCAGAAAGTAGCCATTTTAAAATTTTGTAAATAAGGGAATTGCATACCAATATGTAACAAACTTTACAAGAGTTTAACACGACCACAAACAACATACTCTGGTGGACCCTGGAGAAATCACAACCAAGCCAAGATAGAGCATATTTCTACGCTTGTACTTTTTAACTTGTCAAAACCTAAAGGTTTACAAGTAAACGTATCTCGATAGATTTAGATAAATCCCAGCAAAAACATTTTTTTTCTCTCAAACAAGGAGGACCAAACGATCCACGATCGGCTAGCTTTCTTACCCAATTAATCTTGCGTCTTCACACCTTTGCTCTTTCCTTCAATCCACCGAAAGGCTATAACAATCATCCAGTTGGAGATCAAATCACTACAGTTTCTGTTGCTCTCGCTCCGACAATGCATTCCTTGATGCAAAAACTTGACTGGAAAACAATTATGATCCCGCATCAACACAAAGGTCGCCTAGTTAATAACCTGACTACCACCAAATCATAGGAGATCAATAAATCGAAGGGCTCAAAAGGCCGGGAGGGTACTGTTTCCTTAAATTCGTGCACCTCAGAAACGAAATTGTCCAGCGGTGCTACTTTTTTTTGCTATTACCCTTTGCTTAAGATCTCGGAAACGAAATTGTTGCGTCCTTTACCATCTTTAAAGCATTGAGCAAATATCAAATTTCCAACGGAGTAATCTTTAATGTTTCGCTTGATTACCACGTACAACGGGATAAATTAGACAAATTCTTCAATGTGTAATTACATTTGAAAAAAGAAGGACATTGTGTACCACCAAATAGAAGTAAACTGCAAAATTTAGAATTATCTTCTCAGGAACAGGAGGAATTAGCTTTGATTGGGGCAGTAATAAAAGCAGGCACATTCAGCGCCTGAACAATATCCATGAGCAGGTTGATTGGATTGGTTGCTTCCATGCTTTTGCACACACTTTGTGTTGCAGTCTGTCGGGTTACACCCGCTTCCTAGATTTTCCACACAAATTCTGACTTGCCGTCGTGCCACCGTTACCTCGTTTCCTGCAGTTTAATTATACATAAAAACTTATTAAACTACTGCATAGGCCTGTATGCAGTTTAATTACCTCGTTTCACTTTTATAATATGTTTCATCGAATTACTTGTCAACTAATGATTGAAAAAATTTACTTGTATCGACATAACAAACAAGGTGTTTATTCATCTCCATCAATGCTTGGTACCAAGAACAAAGTAGCAACACTAAGAAGAATGCACTCGATCATAGATACATGTTAGCTTCGTTATGATTTTAATTTCCTTCTTTGTACAACAAGGCAGTGACTTAGAAACAGTATTTGTATGCTCCTTTATTTTGTGTGTGTGGGCGCGCACGCGCGTGTGGGTCTGGTAGGGGGTTCAGAAGGTAGATTTCCAGTCTCAGATTTTACCAGAAATGATGAAGAGAACAAGCACCACTGTAGCAACAAATAGACTCTCATGGTGATGCTTTTAATATTTGAAGGGGCAGAATGAGGCTAAATGAAAAAGAGTGTTTTGGAGAGTACATCTAAGCAGCAGCTATAAGGGAGAAAGGTCGGAGGGACATCAGATGCAAATTTATAGGAGAGACAAGGTGATTTAAACGGCTCGGCTTCGGATTATTTCGGTATTTTTCACCGGCGAAAAGCCCTGCTAATGCTGAAGGAAGTACGTGCTTTATTGTGCATGATTTCCGTGTATCATCCAAAGAGGGAAGGCCTGTAGCTATAAGTACTTTTAAGGGAAGTCTGACCAAACATTATTAACGTGCCATTGCTCTGCTTCCCTTAAAAGCTTAACTATTTTCGAAAGCAGTTGTCACATCATCTCCTTAAATTCCAAATTATGAGAAACCTGATTCAGAAGACGTTTTGGATTGATTTTTAAAAACAGATTTAATTAAGTTCAGTTTCTAAAATTAATTTTAATTAATTTTAATTATAAAAGATTAAAAGTTATTGAAGATGTTTGGATAAAGATGCATTAAAGTAGATTTAATGTGACAAAAATATTATAGAGTATTCAATTTGAAAGGGAACAATTAATGCATGTTCATATGTGAGGATATTTTAATCATTCTCTTGATCCAACATGATTCTACAAAACTGATTAATTCAGAGCACGTTGGAGCAGATTTAATAAGTTTACATTTTTTTTCACCAAACGCTTCAAACTTGATTTAATCTGAATTCAATCAGGTTTGATCATTCTAGAATCAATTTCAAACACCGTCTCATATTAGCATAAGATTTTGGCCTTTGACTTGTGAATTAGTTGTTGTTTTAATTTCAGTAGTTGGCCCACTTACGATTGTTATTCTAATAATAACTTTTGATACATAATGTTCATTCACCTAAAAGATGAGAAAATTCCTCATCAAACTTTGTCTGAAAAAAAAAAAGAAATAAAAAATAACTGCTTGCAGTACTTGGAGATTGAAGATCAAGTTGATGATCGTGTCATGATAAAAATAGACAAAGTGATCATTGATGTATCACTGAATGGTACGGAGTATTACACAATTACGAGTTTCTTGTCCAAGAAAAACACAAGGAACACTAGGCTCTAAGGCTTCGTTTGACAAATTTTTTTTTTGGTTTTCAGTTTTTAAAGAGCAGTTTTTTAAAGAGCAGCTTAATTTTTTTTTTTTATAAAAACAAGTGGGTGTTTGATAACCCCTTTTTTTTTGAGGTTTTTTTTTTTGGTGTTTGGTAACCCTTTTTATTTTGACTTTTTTTTTTGGTGGTTTGCGGTGGCGGTGGTGGGGCGTAGCGGTGGTCGACGGTGGTGGTGGTGGTGGCCGACGGCCGGAGGTGGCTGCCGGCAGTCACCGGCGGTGGTGGCCGGCGGCCGGAGGTAGCTGCCGGCAGTCTCCGGCGGTGGTCGCCGGCGGCCGGAGGTGGCTGCCGGCAGTCACCGGCGGTGGTGGCCGGCGGCCGGAGGTGGCTGCCGGCGTCTCCGGCGGTGGTCGCCGGCGGCCGGAGGTGGCTGCCTGCAGTCTCCGGCGGTGGCTGCCGGCGGCCGGAGGTGGCTGCCGGTGGTCGCCGGCGGTCGCCGCCGGCTGGAGGTGGCTGCCGGCGGCCGGCAGTCTCCGGCGGTGGTCGCCTGAGGTGGCTGCCGGCGGTGGGAGGGTGGTGGTGGTGGTCGAAAAAAAAAAACCAAAAGTGAAAAAAAAAACCAGTTTTTGGAGTTTTTTTTTTACTCTGCAGTTTAAAAACTGATTTTTTAAATTGAAAAAAAAATGGTTACCAAACGCTCTTTTTTTTTCAGTTTTTAAAACTGAAAAAAAAAGAGGGAAAAAAATTTTGTCAAACGGGGCCTAAGTATTGACAAAAGAAAAGAAAGTGGAACTATTGACAAAACCTATTTCACAAACAGCAATGCAACCCAGTGTTCCAATCAGTAGTAGATGAATTTTTAGGGCAACTAATCAGCATTACAGGAGGATCACCGAACCAGGTAGGGGTGCAACTTGGACGGGTTGGGTTGGGTTCCAACCCAACCCAAGAAAATCAAACTTTTTAAAAGCCCATCTTAAACCAGCTCAACTTGGGTTTTTTGCAAAAAAAGCCCAACCCAACCCAACCCAAGTAAAAATGGTACGGGTTGGGTTTTAACCCAACCTAACCCGACTAACATCTATTTAATTTTTTGTCTTTCATTTTTTAATGAGTAATTTTTCTCAATAAGTCTTGTTATCGAAATACTGACGTGGCTTGCATTTGACTTATTAGATAATATATTATTCTTTGATTTATCTTGTCAAAAGATAAAATATTTATAATAAAAAATTACAAAAATTAAAAAAATTAAAACAACAATACAACTAATAGAATAGAATACCAATAAAAACTTAAACGTAAAACGCATCGTTAATCTTCAAATTTACAAAATTCACAAATCTTCATTCTTCAAATTACAAAATCCTTGACAGTATAACTAACAAATTACAAATTAGATCCTCAATCTTCAAATTTATAAAATCCCAAATTCAATCCACGCAGCAGCTCACCGGCAGCAGCTCATCCAGAACGAGCACCAGCACCCATCTACACGATGGGCACGACGATTGCGAGCCCAGCCATATGTCGACGATTGCCTACTGTAGGAGGCAGATCTAGTCCACCCACTGAGACCAGCAGCTCTGTCTTGCCTCGCCTTCATTTCCGCCTCTGCCACCGGTAATTAGTCGCCCTTCCAGAACCTCGTCACCACCAGCACCCATCTACACGATGGGCACGACGATTGCGAGCCCAGCCATATGTCGACGATTGCCTACTGTAGGAGGCAGATTTCGTCCACCGACGTACTTCGCCGTGAATTCCACTTCTCAGATGAGTCGTAGGTGATCTTGGGGAGTGACTGGAGGATCTTCTTGAGGCCCTTGTTAGTGTAGGGCTCGCGGCCGAGGGAGCGGCCACCGGTAACTGCCTTCGCCGACTTTTGGGGAAGAAGGGATTGAAAGAGAATTCATTCTTGGTTTTTTTTGTTGGGTTAAGATGGGTTAGATTGGGTTTAATGGGTTTGGCCCAGTTTAGTGTCATTTAAATATTTACCCAACTCAGACCAACCCATTTTTAAATTGGTTGGATTTAGTGGGTTAAACATTGTCCATATATAAGTTGGGTTGGTTAAAACCCATTTAAAACCAGCCCAAGTTGCAGGCCTAGAACCGGGACAAACCATTTACATTCAGGAATTGGAGCTACGATCACCATCAATACTAATTAATAATCAGCAGCGCTTACGGATCACAGCAGGCCTTTTGTGCATATCTCGGTAACCAAAGGCTCTCTTAGGATTCGCAGCTGCAGACCTTTGGCGAGGAGCTTTCTGGCAACTCGAGGGTTTGCAAGCAGGGAGATTATTCAACTCGATCACCTGTATCTTCCTGCTGCGCTTGCGGTCAATCTCCTGCTGGTATCCTTGGTGCAACTTCCTCTTGCTTGCTTCCAGCTTGAGCCGATCCGCTTCTCTATCTAAACCCATACGAGGCTTCCCTACTTCGCACCTAATCTCGCTAATCTCCACGTCCCGCTGTTGCTCTCTTACAGAGTCGGTGGTGATGTGCTGCAGCGGAAACTCTTCTTTGATATCCTCATCGACGGTGGAAATATCTTCGATCTTTTGGCCCATCGATTTGAGAAGAGGGTCATCTCCATCTCTTGGGTTGTTCTTGAAGAGCAGCGCCGCTATGCGGTCTCTATGAAACTGAAACTCAACCGGGTAGTTCGAAGCAGCGGTGTCGATTACCCATTCAATCAGCCCAAACAGATTCTCGTGAGGGGTAATCACCCCACCATCCTCCTCTTCAACCCGCAGCAAATCGTTCACACTCTTTCCCTTTCCCATACTTCAAAACCCCAAATCTACGTGCATTTTTCGGTTGTCAAGCAAAACCTTACAGAAGACAGAGTAAAGGGGCTCAAGTGCTTTGTATGCTCATATATAGTAAGGTTTTCCATATACTGTAAGGAGTTCGTTGGTGCAAGTCCTTCTGTGTTCAGGTTTTGTTGCTTACGGCGCAAGCACAGTTTTGGATTAGGAGTCGGACTAAGAAAAGCAGATAGCTAAGAGAAAAGCTTTTAACCTTTAATATCTTGACCCAAATTGCTTCATAAATTAATGCTAAGAAAGTGTCCCAGGCACCAAAGATTAAAATAATACTTGGCTAAATTTTTATCAACCTTGTCATATAGAGTAATTCTAATCTTAATCAACATCAGTATACGTGATTGGGTTTTTTTTTCTCTCGATAAAGAAGTAATTTATTTTTAGTTGAAAGTCATACATCAAAATAATTGGACCTAATATGTTTATGATTACAAATTTAACAACGTAAAATCATGTTGAACACTAAGTCCCGTCATTGAGTAATACCTGGTATAAGTTGGATGTACCAAAATTAACACACATAGTCTGATAACTTTTACACTCGCGCATAAAGCATCGATATAAACACCCTCCAAAAAGTCTAACCGCACTAAACCAGCAATATCCCTCATTTCCAAGCATGCAAGCTCCATTATTGCACCTCTCACTGAAGACACTCTACTTGTACTCCTAATTCGAACATACTTGTTCTAAGTTTTGTTCGCAACAACAAGCTCCAATGTACGACACAAGTTAAAGCCATATAAGAGCTTTAAAACCGTTTAAACTAAGACAAAAGCTAAACCAAACCCAACACTTACATATCACCCGACTGAGTGAGTCGCACTGAATTTAGCCTACCTTATTGGACGGATGACTCACTGAGTCACTATGAACACCACCACTGAGCCAACCCTGCCATGGTTCGTTGCCGAGATCTACACATGGATGCCAAGATTTGCTCATCCCTTTATGATTGGATGCTTGTATCGCTACATACCATTCCATTCTTCTATCTTGGTCGAACCATTAATCCCACTGCCAGCAACTGTCACCGTAATTGAACTACCTAAAAAGAACCATTGACACTATCACAACATCACCCACCAACAACACAAATAACTACCATGCCAGCTAAAATGATGCTACCATTACTCGAGCAGTCTAGCCAGGAATATGCATACACCTTCGGCCACCAGCAAGATTTCACAACAGTCTACAATTACAAATCAACCCAAAGAGAAATATTGTCCGGAAAACTAAATATTGAGATATATCTTTAGCAATCTCAATGTTTGTCTAGATTTGAGCAAGTTCAAATTGAGAGATTGATTAAAAAAAGTCATACCCACCACCATTCACATAGAAATAAAACCCAAACCTAATTCTTTCCTCCATTTCATATATGTCATATAAACGGTATGCTTCAAACACCCCAAAATATACCGAAGCTTGCATAATTTTGAGCTAGGCCTTTATTCGTGTTTTTATCTAGTCTAGAGTATAAAAAAGATGAAGCTAGTTGTTTGGCGTGTAAAGAGGTTATTGTTGTTGGTGGTGGAAACGATGTTCTTACTTTTGAGTTTGGTTGTGGTTTGGTTTTTACTTTTGAGTTTGAAAGTGGAACTTTTGTGACCCGTCAATCTCCACCAAAGCTCCCAACTTTAAATTTTCCTATTGTTACTAGCACATGTTGGGCACACTTGATCGCGGTTGGGACCTATTTACAAGTTAGCAAATGTTCTCAAACTTCAACGCTCTTGTCCCGTTCAATTCAGATTATGCCACGTGCATCCCATACCGTTACTTAACATAAAATACCTAAAACCTTACTTTTTACACCTAAAACCAAAAATCAAAGATTTGGGTGCTAGAGTTCCTCTTATGCATAGGGGGTTCAAAATTCCCTTCGAGCGGGTAGAGGATCAACTCGGCTAGCATTGAAGGTTCTACTTGCAGCATAATGCTCCTTTCTTGGATAGGCCGCCTGATGGCACCCCTCAATGATTACAATTGTAACATCATAAAACGATGTTGAATACTGAGTCACTATCATTCAGTACACCGGTATAAATACTTTTGGATGTACCAAAATGAGCATAAATAGGTCCAATAACTTTCAAATCATGCATAAAACATAGATATAAATACTTTCCAAAAAGTATATTAATTGCACTAAACCAACAATATCCCTTATTTTCAAACACGCAGTCTTTAATATTGCAGCTGTCTCGCTAGAAAGACGACTTACTCCTACTCCAAACTCAAATAGACCCATTCAAAGTGTCACCCACAACAAGCTCTAATGCACGACAAAAACTGAAGTTGTTAAAACTCTTCAAAACCATTTAAACTAAGACAGAACTTGAACCAAACCAAACACTTATCACCTAACTTAGCGAGTTAACTGAACGACTCACTGAGTCACTATGAACACCACCATTGAGCCTCCCTGTCATGGTTCCATGCCGAGATCTACGCATGCATGCCAAAATTTGCACATCCCTTTATGATTGGATGATTATATTCGTAGTACCATCCTAAGATTAGAACTTCAGATTTTTCAGATCTATGATTTGGAACAAATCAATGTGATCGATCAAAACATCGATCCACAATATTGAAACCAAAAGCCTTGCATGCTGCCACATATAAACCAAAGAGTCCACCACACCAATATATTTCAGTGACACAATCTGCTTCGATTGCCTTAAAGATCGACATAATAAAAAATGAGAAATGACAACAAAAAATCAACAGAAAGCAAACCTCTAATTAGGATGACCAAAAGAAACCAAAATCGCTCATCAGGAGGGACAAAACCTTAATAATAGGGAAGAATAACAAATCAAAGAAGAATGGAAGGAATTAGGAGGTGAATGAAAGAGAGAGAGTTGGAGCCCTTCCAAAGATTTGTTAGGAGTCAAAATTACTACTTTCAAACAATAGCAACTACTTGACCAAAATTTTAGTACATATGATAAGGTTAGGTTAACTTACACACGATGTATCTTAGTCTATATATCAAGGTTCTCTTGTGTACTTTTAAATAACCGTTCAACACAGAGAATTTTCCCCGCACTTTCGTCCTTCTAGCAGGAGGTTCTTTCATGTAACCTTCACATTTGCAAAACCCAAGTGGTTTTCAAACATTACATATTGCCCTTTTACCATTGCCTGTCCATTTTATGGTACTTAAAATTTATTATCCAGTTGTATTTGTAAATTACCAGTTACTTTAATTAAAATCTTAAGCTTGTAGAGAATGAGTCCAACAATGTATTTCATACTTTAACCCCCCCTCCCCCCCCATCCCCCAACACAATCTGCAACCCCTCGATCTCATGTATAAAGACAAATTGAAAATGCAGCACTAATAAGTGCATGAGTAAATAGTGTGCAAATTGCACTATAGTGAAGCGTGGACCAAATATGTAAGCGAAAAGAATCGAACCCGAAGACCTTGCCAAACAAGAGCATGCAATTTTGTCACATACAACAACATAAACATCTGAACCACTTATAACATTATTTACATCTTTTTTCCTTATGATGCATATCCATGTAAATCTTTTTCGCAAGCTTCTATTGTGAAATTCTATTTCACAAAAGATGTTCAGTAAGTATGTCACTTCACAAGCATCTTGATTACATTTTGACAACCAAAAAGAAATTAAAATTGTGTACCACATAAATCAAACATACATTGAATTTGAAATGAAAGTTATAACGTACTCAAAATTATAGGTAAGTAGAATTACTTTTTTGGTCATAATCATAGAATTTGCATAACCCAAGTCTCCCACCCCATGAGACCCGAGCATGTGCATTGCATGCCTTTCCCACACTTGAATAGGGGGTAAAGCGTGCAATCAATAAAAAGACAAGTCATGCCAAGTCTAGCAATTCGACACTTGTCAACCCTAAAGGCCATGTATCTTGAGGTCGCAATGCCCTATGCGCCATCATGCACACCGCCACCACTAATTAAAGAAGCCTTTGCTGCCGCTAGACTACCACCTTTCATCGATCATCAGAGGATAGCACCACCAACCGGAGCTCCACCATCTGTAGGTAGATCAAAACACACATGGCCATTGGACTATCCCCGCGAGCACCATCATTGCAATCCACAGTGCCCATTAATTCAAACCTCCCCCCCCCCCCCAACAAGACCACCAATCACCCTACTCACCACTATGCCAGTTGATATTGAGAATCTAATCCCAACAACCAATCGAACCAAAAGTCATCGAGATCGAGGGATCGAACAGGAAGTGAAAGGGGAAGAAGAGAGATTGAAACCTAGCCAAAGAATTTTTTTGTGCCCTACCACCATGGATTGATCCACTACCACACAACCCTTACACCCCAATGCACGAACACGGGGGAAGACCATTGATCTTCAACACAGGCCAACACTGACAAAGAATACAAGCAACCCTTGCGATCTATCCACCACTACCACGAACAACCATCCCTGTCATATCTTGCACCGTCAACGGGCAATCTCCACCATCAACCACAGATACAATGTAGCATTCCGGAATTTTGGAACGTTAGTCACTCGCTCGATCACTCACTCTAAGACAATGATAACCTCATAATTAAATGGACAGCATCGTCAGAGTAGCTAAACCTTTAATCGAACCAATAATCATACTCTCAGTAAATAGTCGTAAATGATACATTAACCTAAGTCTGAATTTTTTTAAAATAATAATAATAATCACCCACGCATGGGTTAATCTGAGCAATACTGAAAACTTAATATCTCTTTCCCTCACTCAGATCTAATCCTCACTCAATGCTATCTATTATTGGATATCACTTGCGGAAATGAAGTCAAACGAGGGTGAGCTTTTGAGAGCTCAGTAAGGTCGCTCAAATAAAGAAATTACGAAATAATTTACAAATGTAATGCAATGATGGTTTAGTTCACTGATACAATTCGATGATGGTTTCTAGAGTTTTCACAATGATTAATAACTAGTTCGATCAGATATCAATAGAACTTTCGGATATGAAACAAACGATCACAAATACTATTGAACATGAGCAATAGTAAAGCCATACAGGCAGTGCAGAGAAATCACTTGGCAAAGCAACAAAGGCGATACTCATGAACACTGACAATTACATATGCACTGGCTAGTCCAACAATGTACTAGCCCACACCAAGACACCGACTAGTACATACTAATACACCAAATCCTCCAATACATACTAACTCCCGCGCAAAACACACCAATGCAGAATCTCATGTCAATATGCAGAATGCAATAATCGCCAATACAACCAATAAATCGATGCCTAACGAGTAATAAATATTGAGCATTGATGAGGATTTTCAATAAATGTGTAAGGCTCAAAACATGACATTAAAGGCGAACGATGCATATAACAATTATAATAGAGTTCAAAGAAAATTCCATAACAATTCAAAAAAAATATTTATGAGGGCAAATTGATGAATTTTGGTATCGGACAGGAATCCCTTGCCTCAATTCAAGCTTTGAACTGCTAAACAACCTCGATCCAAAATCCTTTGAATTAACTTAGGTCGGGCAAATTATTTATTATAACAAACTCTAGTCTCAAAACATTATGAACCCAATGCTAATTTCTTCAACGTTGCTTGCTCTCTCACTTTAAAATTAACCCAAATCGAAACGGGTCCCACGTACGTCCAAACCTAGCTAAGAACCCCACACACTCCTTAAGGCGTTATGATACTCCCAAATTCATATTAAATCCTTATAAAGTACTTTCAGGGCTTAAAACATTATAAAATGTTAAAACGTGAATTTTGTGAATATTTTTGAATAAAAATAATTTTCTTAAATACCAGAAAAGCCCAAAAATAGCCATTAATATTTCTAGGTCAAAAGAAAATCCCTTGATTTTTATAATAGCCTTAAAATGTGTAAGAAAAATACTGAAACTTAAATCAGGTGAAAGAAATTATTAAAAATGTTTTTAAAAAATTCAATGTGCGCAGAAAATGCGATACGACAATCTTATAAAATCTCCTCTAAACATTCTGAAATTTTAACTGAAACAAATCAAAAATTTCAAAATTAAATAAGTCTTTAAGAAAGTTCAAAAACGGATTTTAGAAGTTTCCAAAATTTCATAAAATATAAAAAATATCAAACAATTTCAGAAAATTCTGAAAATTTCTTAGAAACTCTAAACATTAAATAGCTTCTCGACTGTAAATAACTTTGGCCGGAAAAGTGCCCAGAGACTGCTCCACGCGCTCCCACGCACGATGTACAGGTTACTGTTCACCATCTTCTTCAGCGTGAACAGTTGTAACCCGAGAACAACAACCCTAATTTTTGTTTTCTCCATTTTGGCTTCATTTTTCTTGCTTTTATTCGGTCCTATGACACTCTAATACATACTATAACATCAATATAAGATCCATGATAAAAGTTGAGGGGTTTAAAGCGAAAAAAACGTGCGTGTGTGTGTACACGTGTCTATACACATATATACACTGAGTGGACGGTTTTATGGGGCGCTTACCTTATGGAATCCTCCTTTGAAACACAATCTTCGATCTTCCAACTCTAATTTCGATCCAATCTCTCTCTTTTCTACTCTCTCTCTCTCTCATATGTTAGAAAAGAAGAAAAATAGGGGAATGACTGCTCCCATAATGGTGTTATATATATAAAAACCCTAAAGTAGAAATTACCAAAAACTTCCCAGACTTCGGTAATTTTCAAAATTTATCCAAAACTTTTTAATATTACGAAAATGCCCAAAACACTATTTACGATAAATTAATGTGCTAAGTTAATTTTACGGGTTTTTTCATAATCATGTTTCACTAATCGTCGCTAACAGTCGTCAATAAATACATTTATGCTAAATAAAAAAAATCGTTGCTAAAATTTGTAATTAACCCATTAATTTATATCAGGGTATTACATACAACTACAACCATCACCCGAAGTTGCCCAAAATCTCCATCAACCCCTAAATCTGCCACACCCCGCACAAATCCATACAAAAACAACCAAAATTGAAGACCACTAGCACAAGGGAAGCCACAGTGGTGGTTGGCCTGATGCCAATAAGGTTAGACTGAAAAAGGGTGTTTCGAAAGGGATGATAATAATGCTAGAATGGACTATAAGCCTAAAAGGTTTAGTTATAAAGTTTTGTTTAGATAAGCTCTATACTATAGAAAATAATTGCTTTGATCCGAAACAAGTTTCAATATTTTGAACAAAATAATACTCCATCTGTCCCATAAAATCGACCGGTTTTTCTTTTTTCACTATGCAAATTAAGAAAGTTTTATCATGTGTTTTTACATTTATACCCTTTCTCTAATTTTCTTACTTACTTTTTCTCTCCTCATTCACTTTATCCATCTACCCCTCTAATCAACTTTGGACTGTCTTTCTCCACTCTCTCCCCATCCACCTTGAGCTCTCCGCCATACCCATTTTCCTCTTTCTTCTCTGATAACGAGGACCACCACATCGTTGTTTCTTTCTCGACCAACCACAGTCACCCTTCGACCCACCACCCGTCACCCCGTTAAACAACCACTAGTACGACTGCCTCCTTCTAAGATTCAAGATTTGAATTTGTCATCACCAACATGTCTTTGACCACCACCACCACCACCCCCACCCCTTTTAACAACCACTAGTAATGTTGCCTCCTTTAAATTTCAAGATTTAAATTTTCGATCTAAGAGACGACCTTCAAACTTAAAATTTGGTTAAATCAACTTAGATGTGATTTTTGTCAAAGCTATATTTTAGTTTTTAAAAGTAGTGGTGATGTTTGAGTATCTTTAACGAGGTTATTATTTGGGCAATACTGGTGATGATTTGAGGCTGTGGTAGTGGTTTTATGCAAATAGCAAGCTGACTAGGCGAGGCAGTGCCATAATAAGTGTTCCATAGGTGATGAACAACGACTTAGGCGGGATGCCTATGCAAACGACTAGACAAGTGGAAACGTCTAAGCTAGTGTTAGCAACCCTAAGGCATTGTAAGTCGTCTTGACGAGAGCCCTAATAGTACTGTTGATGCTGAATGCCACCAACTAAGAACGTTGATTCTGCTCATTAAAAAATTCGGCGTTATTATGGATCCATAAAAAGAAACAAGTCTATTAAGGGTATGGAGATGGCTAAAGGGTTTTCTTCCAAAACTTTGTTATGAATTAGGTTCGCGGGAGTTTAAACCTTTGACCATGATATAAGTCAATAGGTTGCAACATTATCAATCAAAAGCTTAAACTTGTAGACAAATGGTAAATCTTTCAAAATTCTGGACCTTCGGTTTTTCAGAGAGAAAATTTTGAAGAGCATAAAGCTTTTGGCAATAGAATTCTCGAAAGAGAAACACTTAAAAGGACCAAGATAAGGGTGATCCATCAAGATAATGATATATACAAGTCATTGAGACATAGAACAAGAAACACAGATGTGTGACTTACTTAATATGTACGATTTAACTAATACGCGTGTAACTCAAATGGGATCAATCTTTTTGGAGCAAAAAGAGTATGTAACAAGTACTTATATTGTCTCTAGTACTTTCTAATGACTTTTGAGGCAAGGAATTAAAGTATGATAGTCAATAAATTAATTTGCTTGCCCTACCGAATAACTATTCTTTAGAAGAAGATGGGATTTTGTTTTCAAAGTTGTCAAAAAATGATAATCAATAAGTTTTGGCTACTTTCACTAAATTTTTAATTTCCATTACTTTTTGCCGATGAACTCTTAGCGACAGAAATTCTGTCGCTAAAAGTTTGTCGCAAATACCTTTAGTGACTGTAAATTTAGTAACGGTAAATTCCATCGCTAAATATTTTTCGAAATTATTAATTTCAGAACAATAAAATTTAACTAAAATAAAAAAGATTATATTTAGCGATGAAAATTCCGTCGCTAATGAACTTATCGTCCCGTCAACAAAAGTCGATCTTTTTGGGATGGATTTTCAAATTCAATCGCTAAACTTTTAGTGATGGGGTTAATGACAATGGACTTTTAGCGACGAGGTGTTCGTTGCTAAAAGTCTTTTGCGACGTCCGTTGCTAAAAGTCCCTTTTTTGTAGTGATATTACTGACATGGCTAAGCAAATATTCATTTGAAATGTTACTTAATGATGTAAAACAAAAGCTCAAAGACGACACATATCCAGGGACGGAGCCCTAACGCGGTTTACTCATCTTTTCTTCAACTTACAGTTCAAAGAAATTAAAACAAACTTATGTACGCAAATATTGCATAACAATCGCATGGACAACCTAACTAAGCCTTCAATTTTGTATGATACAATAAGATGTTCTGATATATATATATATATATATATATATATATATATATATATATATATATATATATGTTTTTAGCTTAATAAGTTAGTAATTCCTTCAAATAGTGATTCATGACGAAGATTAAAAGAGACTGAAAAATTCGTGATTTGGTATTGAAAGCCTTGGTAGATTGCTTGAAGTTGTTACAAAGTATCTAGCATAACCAAATATTTATATTTTATTTAAGTTATTCATGATTGTATTTTGGCACTCATATTATTCTTTGTAGCTCAAAACAAGTTATTTATAGGCAAAATATCTCCTACCAAAGTTTGTATTATTAAAAAAAAGTAGTTATATTTTTTGTAAGTTGTTAATCTTTTTTTTTTGGTTGCATCACATGCGATAACTGGTATGTATAAATACACTTTTTAGAGCTTTATAATGCATTGTATTAATTGACCCAAGCTTTTTTCGAGTTCCTGGGCTATAAGATTGATAGTGATAATAATAATAATAATAATATAAAATAATCAAACCGAGAAATGCAATGAAACACGAAAATAGCTTATTTACACGATACATCATTATTTTATGTTTCCAATATGATATATGATTTATAAGAACTCTATACCCGACATTTCAGTATTGCTGAAAATTTTCAAATATTATTTTGGATGTGATACTTAATTCTACATTAATTAAGGCCCCGTTTGACAATTTTTTTTCTTTTCAGTTTTTTTAAACTGGAAAAAATAAGCATGTTTGGCAGACACTTTTCGTTTTTTTTTCTTCAGATTAAAAAACTAGTTTTTAAATCAGGGCTGTTTTTGAAAACTCTAAAAATGAGTTTCGGTTTTCAGCTTTGGTTTTTATTTTGAGACCACGATCACCACCACCCTTCCACCACCGGCCACCGCCACTGTCCACCGCCAGCGGACAGACAACCACCACTTGCGACTGCCGGTGGCTGACGGCCACCGCCGGCCGGCTACTGCCACAGCCGACGACCGGTGCCGACGACTGCCGGCGCCCAGCAGCCACCCCGGCGACCATCGCTGACACTTTCGGCTGCATGCAGTCGCCACCAGCGGCGAACGCCGGTGGCCGACAGTCACTGTCGGCGACCACCGCCTGCCACCGCCGGTGGCCAACCACCACCACGCCCCACCAACAGAAAATGTGTATTTGTTAGTCTGGATAATTACTGTTAATTAGATGATAGTTATTTCCTAAATGTTTGAGATAAATACATCTCTTAGGTGTTTGAGATAAATACATCTTTATCTCCTACGTGTTTGAGGTAAAGCCTCTCTTTAATACTATCTCTATATAAAGGCTAGAGATATCCTAAGAAAAATAAGTGATGTATAATAAGTCACATGACAATCCTTTTCTCTATCGCACTCTCTCTAGAGCAACACCGAGCTTTAGGAATTGGTTTGTGGGTGAAGAACTCGACTCTAGTAGCCATTTTCGTACCTGCAATAAAGATCAAGTGTGTTTGAGGCTAGTAACAACAATGATCCTTCGTCAGAATTTTAAGGGACTTCGTACGGTATGTTTTCGAACCCACTACGTATTACGTAGTAAGCGCATTTAATCATTTTAACGTTGGTATCAGAGCATGATTACTTGTTGATTCACCTTTAACATGCTAGAATAAATTATATGCATATTGTGATTTTTTCTAGATACATATATGAGACCCATCAAGAAAAATTAAAATTTTTTAGCATGTTATTCTGAAAAATAATTATATGTTTTTGTTCTCCTATGGTTGAGGATGAACTTCATAAAATTTTGTGATTATTAGATGCATAATTTGTGAGAAATCGCGATATTATTTTTCAAGAAAACTGTATTTTTTTTGAGTTTTGGGACTTTCGGAATATGATATTCAGTTTTTATCATGATAAATTAGTACAGAGTTAATCTATGTCACATAAGCTTTTCAACGATATATGGTACGTATTATTTGGCTTAAAAACGAGAGAGATATGGCATCTCGAAGTTGGCCTCACGGCATGGCAGTGACTGGAAATTAGGGTTTTCTAATGAAGATGATGAGCACGCGCTCCACGCTCCAAGGACGCGCGTCACACACCAAGACAGCCAACCACGCGACACACCCTGCCAAGCCGCGCCGCCACGCGTAAGCCAAGGCTGCTGCACACACGGGCCAGAAGCTTGTTCACGCTCAACACGTGCCCCATGCCAGCTCCTTCTACATGTGCACGTGGACACACGCGCCTGCTCCAAGAAAGCCCAGACATGCCCTACCGCATGGCGACATGTGGAGGCATGTGCAGGCTATTTTTTGGTCGGTTTTTGTCACCGTTGGTGAGTGGAGCTCCACCTTGGCCCGCTAGTTCTTTTTGTAACGTTAAATTTACCTTTATACCATCTGTGTGTATTTGTTTTAATTTTTAAAAGAATTTTTCTATAGAAATTAGCTTTAAAATTTTATTTTATACACATAATTTTAATCCAGAGAATATATTAGGGCTAAATTTACTGTTTATCATCTTTTAAGAATTTATCTCTCGTTTTTGGGCTATTTGTGAGTATTGTGATACTTTTGTGGTCCCAAAAAATATGAATAATGCTCAAATATTATTTTTTACACTTCGTGGGCAGAAATAAATCTTTTGGAGAGTTATATGACATTTATAAAATTGTGTCTTATTTGTTACATGATGCCTTGATTTGTGTTATGGTTTAAATATAATTTTATTGAGGTATATTTGTTGGGCTTTGGTAAGCCCACATTTGTTTTTAAACCCAATTTCAAGGCCTTCGCGACCGTTTTTCTTGGAAAGAGGATGTGGTTTATTCATCCATTTAATGTCCCTTTAACTTGTTATTTGAGCATGCTAGTTTTAGGTTAAATGGATGGATATTAGATTGACATTCTAAATAAAGTTATGTATTTACTTTTGTTTTAATTTATTAGAATGTCAATAGGGCTCAATGCAGTCTTTGCGCACTTTGTTATATGGTGCAACTTTTATATTGTCCTAAATTATTGTATGGATGATTTATTACATTGTGGATTATATGATGATGAAATTTATTGCAAAAAATTACTTGAAAAATATTTTCCCAACTCACATACATGGGAGATGATTACGAGCATAGCGAATTTTCGATTTCAAGATGTGAGTAAGGATAATATTTTTTATTTAAATTTTTTGAAATAAATAGAAGGATGTCTAAGTAATGTCTTATCCTTGCACAAACTAATGTAGTAAATAGAATGGCCACCAAGAATGTCATAAATAATCTCGTTAAGAATGAGAAACTTAATGGAGATAATTATGACATTTGGCACAAAAAGATGAAATTCATGCTGAACTAACAAGAGCTTGAGGAGCACTTGACTAAAGTGATGGTCGCGCCAATTGAGGGGTAACCCCTAAGAGACCATGTTGCCTACCAGAAATAGAATGAGAAAGATCGTAGTGCGCGCTATACCTTGTTGAGCAGCTTACAAGTGATCTAATTGGGTAGTTTGATGAACTTCCAACTTGTAAATCTTTATAGGATCAGCTCAAGTTCTCTTTTGGAGGAACCTCAACTACGTGACTTCGTAGCCTTGTGATCAAGTTTGAGGAGTACACAAAAGACTCTAAGCATACCATGAGTGAATATCAAAGGATGATGTCCAATATGATTGGTAAGCTAAGGGATGCTGGCTATGCGCTCACAAATGAGCAGCAAGTCAGAGCTGTCATAAGGTCCCTTCCTGCCTCATCGGTCAATATGAAATAGATATTAACCCATAGTGAAAATATTAAGAACTTTTCTGATGTTTCACAGCATGTTATCTTTGAGGCTGAGACTCGAGACGCTAACAAGACCCTCACTTATGTCGTCCAAGAGGGATCACGCAATGTAAATATCAAGTGCCGAAGACAAAGTAAGAAAGTCAAGAAAGGCGAGGCTAGCACTTCTGCGCCAAAAGAAATAAAAAAATAAAGAAACGCAAGGGGGTTTGCGCAATGCAAATGGCAAGCGCTGATGTTTTCCTTTATTTTTAGGGGTAATAAGTTGGCATCTTTTTGAATGATGTTTTGTTCAAACATAGTTTTCGCATGGATAGTCTTTTTTCAATTGGATTTAATTGATTCTCAGTCCTCTTATTCTTATGTGGTGAATGATAATATTGTGAATGATTCTACCACCTGGCATGCAAGACTTGGTCACATAGGGCAAGATAGAATGACTCGTTTAGCTAGAGAAGCCCTTTTGGGCCACTCGCAAAAGTCAATCTACAAACATGTAAGGTTTGTTTGGCTGATAAAGCATGCAAGAAGCCTTTTAGAAACGATCTGAGAGCAACTCAACCACTTGAGCTAGTTTACTTTGACATATGTGGACCTACGAGCGTAAAGGCACGCCATGGCGCCTCTTATTTCCTTACACTGATAGACGATTATACACGATATGGTTATGTTTGTCTGATATCTCACCGCTATGAAGCTTTGGACTGTTTCAAACGCTTTGTAGCAGAGGTGGAGAATCAGAAAGGGAAGAGTTTAAAAACTCTTTGCACTGACCAAGGACGCGAATATTTATCAGATCACTTTAAGAAGTTTTGTGAGGAAAAAGGGATACGCAGGCAAATTACTATTCCTAATACTCCATAACAAAATGGTGTTGCAGAAAGAAGGAATAGAACATTGTTAGATATGGTTAGGTCTATGATGATGCAAGCAAACCTTCCAATATCTTTTTTTTGGGGGGGTGGGGAGGGAGGGAGGGAATGGATGCTGTTTTGACTGTAGCCTATATACTTAATCGTGGGCCTTCACAATCAGTTAAATTCACCCCATATGAGCTTTGGAATGGCCAAAAGCCAAATTTGGATAATTTGCGTCCATGGGGCTCAGCAGGTTATGTTCACAGTACTTTTCTTAAGTATGAAAAACTAGGGCCTAGAGCTAAGAAGAGTATCTTTTTAAGGTATTTTGAAAACTCTAAAGGCTATGTGATGTATGGTGAACATCCAAATGGTGGAAGAACTGAAATAGAGTCTCGTGATGTCGATTTCATAGAGAGTAATTTTCCTAGCATTGGAGACGCAAGTAAGAATCTTGACCTCTGTGAGTTATTGGAGGTTGAAGCCACTTTACCATCTCTAAGTGAAGGTGGGGAATTAGTTTCTCATCCGGTTGTCGCTGAAGATAGTATAAGTGAGTCTCAACCTAGTGGGAGCATCTCAGACAGTGGGAGCACACCACCAAGACCATTAGGTCAACAAGATTCTCATCTGCGTAGATGTGCATGGGGAAGAGTTCCATGTCATCATTTTGAGATTGACAGAGAAATTCTTATGTGTACTCTAACTGATGAAGATGAGCCTACTTCTATGGAAGAAGCCCTATCTTCACTTGCTAGTAATGAGTGGATGGTTGTAATAAATGATGAGTTGAGCTCAATGGTGAAGAATCAAGTCTGGGAGTTGTTGACCTTCCGCCAGGGCGTAAGACTGTTGGAGAGAAGTGGGTTTTAAAAGTCAAGCACAAGGCAGATGAGTCAATTGATAAGTATAAGGCACGTTTTGTGGCGAAAGGCTATACCCAACAGCGGGGTGTGGACTATGAAGACACATTCTCTCCCGTGGTGAGATTTGCTTCAATTCGCTTGATCCTAGCTATTGCCGCCCAACAGGATTTAGAACTTTTTCATATGGATGTTCAGACTGCATTTCTCAATAAAGAACTAGATGAAGAGATCTATATGGCTCAACCTGAGGGTTTTGAAGTCAGAGGACATGAACGCAAAGTTTTCCATCTCAAACGTTCTATTTATGGTCTCAAACAATCGTCTAGGCAGTGGCACTTTAGGTTTCATCATGCCATTACCTCTATAGGTTTTGAAATGATTGAATAAGACCATTGTGTTAACGTAAAACTATCCAAGAAAAGTATTTGATCATTTCTTTGTATGTAGATGACAAAAGTTGAGGACAGCCACTAACCAGTGGCTGTCCTCAACTTTTAAGATGAAGGACATGGGAGAAGCTAATTATGTGCTCGGGGTTAAAATCATATGTGATCGTCCAAAAAGACTTCTCGATTTTTTCTCAAGAGACATACATGACATACATCAAGAAGGTCATTGAACGATTCTGTATGCATAACTCAAAATCCATAGACACTTTAATGGACAAGGCGTGTACTTTAACCACAAACCATTGCCCAAAGAATGATGAGGAAAAGAATCGGATGTCCAAAGTGCATTTTGCTGCTGCAGTAGGGAGTTTAATGTACGCTATGCAGTGTACGTGTCCAGACATCTGTTATGCCGCTGGAATGGTGAGTCGTTATCAGAGTAATCCTGGACCCGCTCATTGGAATGCGGTGAAGAGGATTCTTCTATATCTACGTGGAACTGCTGATCTCGTCCTGTGTTATCATGGTGGAAACTTGAGACTGAGATAATACAATGATGCTGATTGGGGCAGTGATAGAGATGAGCAAAGATCCACTTCAGGTTATGCATTCATAGTAGGAGGTGAGCTACCTCTTGGGGCAGCAAAAAAAAAACCAGACTCGCATCGCCCTATCCACAATGGAGTCAGAGTATGTTGCTTGTTCAACAGAAGTCCAGGAAGCTATTTGGTTAAGGTCATTCTTACAAGCTTTAGGGGTTACAGCTCATGCAGACAAGGTTGTCACTGTTCATTATGACAATACAACTACCCTAGATTTTGTAAAGGACCCCAAATTTCATAGGAAGGCCAAACACATAGGCCTTTGTTATCCCTTCATTAGAACTTTAGTTGCGCAAGGAGAGGTGACCATGAAGCATATACCTACTGGCAAAATGGTGGCTGATCCTTTGATCAAGCCTATTGCTAGAGATGTTTTCCTTTCTCGCATTAGGAGTATGAGACTACGTATGGTTTGATATATTTATGGCATCTTATGTATTTGACATTATTTATTATATTAAATTTTCATTCATTGATTTGAGTTTATTTTGGAATGAATCGATAATCTTTGTGATTACATATACATCCTTATTGAGAGCGTCACCAGGCTTCAATTGACCCACTCACACGGGTAATTCACCTTGGCACTAAGATTAGCGAGCAGGATGAAACATAATTGTCTTAGGCATCAATAGGGAGAATAAGATGATACAGCTTATGAAGCAAACATGTCGCCTTAGTTGGAGCTAAGATGAGACCTAAAAAGGTAGGTCGATCATAGAGTATCTCCACAACTCTATGTAGTCTGTTTACAGCCGAATGTGAGATTTCAGGCAAGTACTATGAGAGTGACTGGGCTAAAAAACTCAGGTTAGGCGCTTGTACAGCGATTAGACTCAGATTCGTATGACGTATTTTATTGTATATTTATGTGACACGCCTTTACGGGTTACGTCATAGCATGCAAATCATACTGCATGTGCTAAATGCAGACCGACAGTGGAAGTGATGAATGAATCCCTGCTTTGTCACTGTGTGAGCCACTTGGATCAAAATATTTATGATCCCATGTAGTAACTTTTTCACCTTAGACTATGTCATGAAGAGGAAACTCAATGTCGCTATTTTAGCATGTACCCTTGGATCATGGATGATACGGTCTCGCGGGGCATGTCTAAGAAAGCGGTTAGGTCTAATTGGAATGACATGAGGGCTTTGGAAAGAAAGTTCAATATTACACCATGTTGTGTGATTCATAGCCCGGGTGACTTTGTCGATTTTTTGTTTCGATATGAGTCATGAATACATAACATATGAAAGGTTTAACACTGCTCACTATGAGGGATTTGAGAGTGTTGAATCTGGTGTAGTTGAACTATCTGGGGTACAATTGAGATTTTTTTTTGGAGTGATGTATTGTGTTAGTTTGGTGATAACTTAATACAATACTCCTCAACTGGACATCCTTTCTCGTAAGTCACACGTTCTATTTCCTGTATGATGAGATGAGTGAACAAGAGATAAGGAGGGACTGCACAATTTATTTGCCCTGTGTGTGGGCGAGTGGAAGTTGTTAATAAATTGGGTCAGTGGACCCATTATCCGTCCACTAATAGATAATGTGTATTTGTTAGTCTGGATAATTATAGTTAATTAGAAGATATTTATCTCCTAAGTGTTTGAGATAAATACATATTTATCTCTTAAGTGTTTGAGATAAAACTTCTCTCTAATACTATAGGCTAGAGATAACCCAAGAAAAATAAGGGACATACAATAAGTCACATGACAATCTCTCTCTGTTGTACTCTCTCTAAAGCATCACCAAGCTCTAGGATTTGGTTCGTGGATGAAGAACTCGACTCTAGTAGCCGCGATAAAGATCAAGCGTGTTGGAGGCTAGTAACAACAACGATCCTTCGTCGGAATTTTCGGAGACTTTGTACGATATTTTTCGAGCCCACTAAGTGTTACGTGGTAAGCGCATTTAATTGTTTCAACAACATGAATAGAAAAAATCTACATTACTAAGCCTTATGCCATTCCAAAACCAATTTGAAGCATCTTAGGCTTGTATTTAAGCGAGATACTAGCCTATGAGGACTTCGTTCAAACTATATATAAAAAAAATGCTTTAACATAAAATAATGAACAGTAGAATTCAATAGGAAAGCTAGATACTATTTTGAATTCATATTTAACTTTTATAACCTTATGTTATATAAAATATGAAAAACTATTTTTTTGATAAGGTCCTTAAATTTAACATTTGTTAACATTTCGATAAAGAGTCTATCCAATATACTAACCTGGATAACATATAGTAATTTCTACTGTGCATGAGACATTTTTGCTGTGCATAAAACTACCAATTATATGTAAGGTTTTAAAAGTTTAACCAACATGGCCAAGCAAGAAAGGTCAAAAACCAACATATTTTTAGATTTTTTATGCAATTTATTTTTTAGACATCTAATTTTTCGTTTTCACATAGGAGAATGAATTTAAGAACATAAAAGTTTAAATAAAGTCATAAGATTCAGGTATATTACGAAGGTAATAAATTGCATGCTTCGCTACAAGTGCACTAGCGGTTTGAGATGAAGAAGGATTGGATACTTGGAATACCGCTTTTGGGGTCATGAAATCATTCAACAAATTCAGAATGCTTAAGAGTTTAATTACTCATAACATAAGAACAATATTGAAAAAGATTTACTAACACTAAATTGAATATGTTTAACTCATGCTTTATCCACTACATATTACATGAATATCTTTATTTATGTTAGATTAATGGGGTGTCTATTTTTTACACCTCTCATGCTGGTCCACACCTTAATTTGTGGCTTAAAGATATAATGTGACAAAATATGGTTACACTTTCTCTAGATTTGTTTTCAAATATCACAAGGTTTTAGTTCTACATTATTTTATTTATACGTCACATAAGGAAACTTGTTGCATACTATGGTATTTCTATTTTTAGCCACCACGACATGAATAGGATATCGCAGAACCTTAGAATAATTTAATTAGTGATCGTAATTTAATCAAAAACAAATTTTAACATCGTTATTTAAGTTATTCATGTATGTGCACATTAAATTGAAATAACTTATGACACATCAGTCTTAACAATCATTGAAATCTTGCATAGGAGTACGAGTAATGAATTCCACATTTGGTAAGAAATATATGTAGAGATGATTTAGAATCAATAATCATGGATATCCTACTCATTTTGGTTATATCTTCCTTGAAAAAATCTGTAATCTCATTATGGAATTAAATGAAAATCAAAGAGCTAGACATGTTCAAGCTATAAATATTGCTCGGGGTTATTTGACTGCGACGAAGTGCCTGAAATCATTCCTCCCTGAAATCATTCCTTAAAGCTTGTGCAACTGAAAAAAGCTATGGTGAAGGTTTCATATACAATAATATTGTTAGCCATCCTCATGGTTTTTGCATCTGGTCTCTCTCTCTCTCTCTCTCTCTCTCTCTCTCTCCTGATGCAAAAACATATGTTTAATTTCAATCTCACTCAGACACACATATGCACTTGCATGCACATGCACCATCCGAATGTGTACCATATGCAAGTACGCGGCTTATAACCTGAATATGACACACGACGTCTTGTTTTTAGGTTTTTCTATCTAAAAAATACTTATTTCCAATTTCACTCACCCACACACTTGTGTGCGCGTGCGCGCGCACACACACCCGCTCTCCACCAGGATGGTGTATATGCATATTTTTGTAATCTCAATATGACTTTCTGACATCTTGTTTCCAGGTTTTTCAGTCTCAGAAAGTGTGCGAGGGCCTAGAATGATGTTCGACCGGATATATTGCAGAACGGATGAAGATTGTAACGAATATTGCGGGAAATTCAAAGGCGTATGTGTCCTGTATTCCGATATTCAAAGCTGCGAGTGCATACCTCACCACAAGTGACCACAAGAATCATGACTAAATGTTATTTCTTATGTGTTCCTTGGAGAATTTTGGTGTGGTTTTTAATGCTAGTGTAACTCCAATGTTGTTATCTCAAAATTAATAACCAACAATTTCCTTGGACACAGAATTTTTCGTTTATCATCGCTGATTCTCTAGTTTTAGCTTCCGTAACTTGCCTCGTTCTTTCTTCTTGTATGCACAAATCAACAGCCTTACAGTCACCACAGCTTATAATTGCGCAATTTTTTTCCAGAATGAAGGTCACAAGTCTATTGAGATTGTTTCCAGGCACCTCTAAAAATGAAGGAGCCAGAAAGTGGCTTGAATTTTTAACACGAGATTGTGCCAAACAAATGTTCTTGAACTTTGCTATATTTATCTCCAAACTTGGCTTTTGAGATTGTGCCAAGTCAGACTGTTTTTGAGATTGTGCACATGAGCAAGTTGAGGGGATTTATATTGTTTTTTTTATGTTATAACTGATATACATATGCGTATATATATTTCACTCAGTTTATATGCATCCGTTTGAAATTAGTTTTTTAAAGCGAATTTCTGATCAAATTATAAATATTCTTAAGTTTTAGCAAAATAAATTTTAAACTATGGAAGATGCTTGAATAAAATAGTAAATAATTTAATAAAAGATTATAAGTATGTCATTTAAAATATCACGTAAAATTGAAACCTTATAACATTTCAAATTTTTCTATAGCCACAAAGGTTCCATACCATATAGTAGACGGAGCATGAGTTGAAATATATAAATTTTATCCTGAAAAAAATATGAACCAATTTTTTTTTCTTGGTGTTCTGATATTACTACTAATTTAAATTTTATAATTTTTCATTAGCAATATATCAACATATTAAGACTTTTGTCTAATTATTATGTTCATAGAGATACTCTATAATATGAAAAGATAACACTGTATTTTTTGTATACATATATACACACATGCACGTGTACATACCAAAAATAAAATTACATTTAAAACAAAAGTAAGTTATCTATATGGTAGTTAAGTCAGATTCCAACTCGATCAATTACCTTGGTACATCCAAGATGAATGACTTGTTAAACATGTTGAATAAAAAATTTCTGTAATCTCATTTTGTTTATATCTTCCTAGAAAATTTCTGTAATCTCATTATGGCATTAAAGTTATGGAAACCAAAGAGATAGACATGTTCAAACTATAAATATTGCTCGGGGTTATTTGACAGCGACAAAGTGCCGGAAATCATTCCTTAAAGCTTGTGCAACTGAAAAAAGCTACGGTGAAGGTTTCATATACAATAATATTAGTAGCCCTCCTCATGGTTTTGCATCTGCTCTCTCTCTCTCTCTCTCTCTCTCTCTATGCAAAAACATATGCTTAATTTCAATCTCACTCAGACACACGTATGCACTTGCATGACGTGTACCATATGCAAGTACGCAGTTTATGACCTGAATATGACACGCGATGTCTTGTTTTTAGGTTTTTCTATCTCAAAAATATTTACTTCCAATTTCACTCGCTCACACACTTGCGTGCGCACACGCGCGCGCGCACTCCCGTTCTCCACCAGGAAGGTGTATGCATATTTTTGTAATCTCGATATGACTTTGTGACATCTTATTTCTAGGTTTTTCAGTCTTAGAAAGTGTACGAGGGCCTAGAATGATGTTCGACCGGATATATTGCAGAACGGATGAAGATTGTAACGAATATTGTGGGAAATTCAAAGCCGTCTGTGTCCTGTATTCCGATATTCAAAAGCTACGAGTGCATACCTCACCACAAGTGACCACAAGAATCATGACTAAATGTCATTTCTTATGTGTTCCTTGGAGAATTTTGGTGTAGTTCTTAATGTTAGTGTAACTCCGATGTTGTTATCTCAAAATTAATAACCAACAATTTCCTTGGACACTAGAATTTTTGTTTAACATTGCTGAATTGCTAATTTTAGCTTCTGTAACTTGCCTCGTTCTTTTTTTTTTTCATGCACAAATCAACAGCCTTACACCCACGTAACAACTTTTAATTCCGCAATTTTCTTTCCAGGATGAAGTTCACAAATCTATTTAGATTGCTTCGAGCAAGTTGAGGGAATTCTATATTGTTTTGCTTAGTATTAAAAGCATTATGTTATAACTGATATATATATATATATCACTCGGTTTATAAGCGTCAGTTTGAAATTAGTTTTTAAGGCAAATTTCTGATGAAATTATAATTATTCTTAAGTTTTAGCAAAAAAAATTTTAAACTATGGAAGATGCTTGAATAAAATAGAAAATAATTTGATAACGGATTATAGGTATTTTACCTAAAATATCATGTAAAACTAGAACCTTATAACATTTCAAATGTTTTTATAGCCACGAAGGTTCCATATCATATAGTACACGGAGCATGAGTTGAAATAGATAAATTTTATCCTGAAAAAATATGAGCCAATTTTTTTTTTGGTGTTCTTATATTACTACTAATTTAAATTTTAAGCATTTTATAATTCTTCATTAGCAATATGTCAACATATTAAGACTTTTGTCTAATTATTATGTTCATAAAAATACTTTATATTATGAAAACAAAACACGGTATTTTTTATACTTATATACACACACATATATACAGAGAATAAAATTATATATTAAAACAGAAGTAAGTTATCTATATTGTAGTTAAGTTAGATTCCAACTCGATCAATTACCTTTTGATAGATGATTTGCTTACTCTAAGGATTTGCGCAATCCTCTTTAGTCACATTTGTTACGCCTAGAAATATCATAGTATGCAAATTCGATATGAGATATATAACAATATAAAGTCCAATATAGTGGATAAAAAAATTTGAGAGATATAACGAAAAATTTGCGCTGCCATAAATCTAAGATAAAAAAAATGTATCTATGTACTCCAATATAGTGATAAAGTGTTAATTAAATTCAACTAATTTTATGTTGAAAAAATTTAGAACAAATCTTTTTCTATGATGTTCTCTTGTTATGAGTAATTAAATTCTTAAGAACTCTAGTTCTACCTTATCGACATACCAACATATTGTGACCTTATGTCAACTTTTTGTGATCTTAAAGACACTCTCTTACATAAAAAAAGAAGCTAGATATTTAGAAGATAGAATTGCATATTAAATTCAATAGTATATTAGTTATGTTGTAATTAAGGTAGTCTCCACTGATAGAAAAGGTGAAAGAAAAGAAAATTATATTAGAGAGCATTCATAAGTACAATGAGGCTTTTATATAGGTAAGAGAAAACTATCCTACCAGAAACAGAAAAGATAATCATATATAAGTTAGGAGAATTCTAGAATGTTGTAGACATAGGACAATAGGGAAAGGTAATTACCATATTAATTTATACCATCTAACATCCCCCCTCAAACTCAAGTTGGTAGAGACGAACAAGCTTGAGTTTGGAGTGTACTCCAAAGCAGTGTCTTGATGCCAGTTGCATTAAGTGAGATCCAAGTTTAGACGAATTTCATGTATAGAGTTCGGCAATGTGAGAACAAACAAGAGTCTCGGAGCGAAGTCCGACAATCATCAAGGTTTTCGGGTGAGGTCCGGCAACTAAGAACATATCAGGAGTCCCGGGGTGAAAGTCAGATGACCATAAAGTCTCGGGGTGAGGTCCGAAGAATAAGAACAAGGCAGGAGTCCTAGAACGAGGTCCGCAGACTAAGAACAGAGCAGAAGTTTTGAGGCGAGGTTCGACGACCATAAAGGTCTCGGGGTGAGGTCCGGAGATAAAGAACAAGATAGGAGTCCCAGAACGAGGTCCGCAGACTAAGAACAGAACAGGAGTCCTGGGCCGAGGGCCGAAGACCATAAAGGTCGCAGGGTGAGGTCCGGCGACTAAGAACAAGGCAAGAGTCCCAAAAAGAGGTCTGCAGACTAAGAACAGAACAGGAGTCCCGAGGCGAGGTCCGAAAACCATAAGGTCTGGGGTGAAGTCCGACGACTAAGAATAAAATCAGAACAAGATAAGACGGGATCCATTGCAGGAACTGAATGAGAGGCATGGTGGCATGCTTGGCAGCATTGTGATTAATGGAGGGAACGGAAACTTATGGTGGCGTTGGATTAGGATTTGAGCTAAAGGAAATCGACAGAGGTAACTGAAGAAGGAAATAATAATAATTTTTTTTTATCAAAAGTTGATGAGTAATAAGAGCAGGCGATGGCTAAGGTTTTAACATAAGCGAAGATCACTGTATAGAAAGCGCAAGAAAGAAAGACAAAGATTCTAAACTTAAGAAGAAAAGAAGAGCACGAAAAGAAACAAAAGCACATGAGTTGGCAGTGCGAACGGCAGAAGGCTATCCGCCGGAGTTTGCGAAAATAGTTGATAGACTGTCAAACCGTCAGATCGTATGGCTGATACCATGATCAGTTACTATCTACTCTAAAAGTTTAAACTATTAAAGTGTGAGCCCAACAATGTTATCATGTTTAACACTCTCCCTCATGTGCAAGCCCCCGATTGCACGTGGAGAGATAAATCAAGTCAGAAATAAATACCAAAGCTCTGATACCATGTTGGAAAAGGTGAAAGGAAAGAAAATTATATTAGAGAGCATTCATAAGTACAATGAGGTTTTTATATAGGTAAGAGAAAATTATCCCACCAGAAACAGAAAAGAGAACCCTATATAAGTTAGGAGAACTCTAAAATGTTATAAACTTAGGACAACAGGGAAAAGGTAATTGTCATATTAATTTATATCATCTAATATCCACCATAGATTGAATATCTTAGTATATTTGAATGTAGACCTAAGTTAGTAAGCATATTTATTGAATAATTTGTTAACTTTTTGATTGAATTTTGTTCAATATTGCTTACTATGAGGTTTTAAGCTATCCTATTTAGTCATATTGGTTAAACTTTTTAAACCTTATATATTTGCAACATGGAATAATGCATTGATCTTATTATTTTTATGTATACTTTTATTAGTGGATTGTATTTACTTCTAAAAATGTCACATCATCCGCAATTAATTAGTCGTGTTGGTTTATGTTTATAAGTCATATCTTGTCAAAGAAACATGCTTCAGACTTATCTTTATAAAGTATACATCACCCTGTACCTTATGTCATGGGCATGCCATTGAAATGTACAAATTATTTTGAAAAGATACTTACACAGGCACAACAAAAATAGCTCTTGGAATAAGAAATGGATCTCAATATATTCGTCGCATTATTAATTGGGGGAGTTTGCTTTTTACTTTAAATAAATTTCTAATATTTGTTCCTCATTATGGTTACCAAATTAGAACTAGCTGTATGCACAAAAGACATTATTTATTGATATTTTACCACAATGGCTAACTTCATCTGTTAAATGGACGTTCACCCAATTAGAAAGAAAACATGGCTATGTTTGGTGAAATAACCATGAAAATAATGGTTATGCAATAGATTTTATTACACAATTTAAAGCTTTTAAATGATATGACTATTTAATTGATAGAAATAATGAATCGTAAATTGTAATACCCTAGATTTTTGGGTACTTTGGTAAATAATAATTAAAAAATATTCTGATTTTGAATTATGAAATGAACCTTAGATAATTTTTTGGAGTCCTTTCAGTGACGAAATTAATATTTAATAGTATTAGTGGCTAATGTGATTAGATTAGATATAAAAAATATTTTGACTTGGATTAGGATTTTAAGTTATATTGTGATTAAATAGTATTGAGCACTTTAGGGGGATAAACGAGAAAGAGCCGGTACATTCTTTTGGGTGTTCAACAAAAAGATAATAATTGATTTAAGATAAAGAAAAGATTTTTTTTACGTTATATTCGTTATTTTGAAGTAAGAGTTTTTATGCATTCTTAATTTATTGATACACATCAAAATCGTTTGTTTCATTGTTAATCCATAAATTGGTCCCGTTTTCATCGGGTTCAGCATCTTTTAATTGCTCGAATATACCATTTGCAAAATGGTTCTTAAAGGACACGGCCTTTCATTCTTAATTCATTGTTTATAGTTTTGGGGATCGAAAATTTATCAATGCTTATAGTTTGGCTTTATATTGAATGACTTTCTTATTTACAAAACTGGATTTTCACTAACTTTTCGACGTTAAGAAATTTAGCAGCAACTGTTAACTTTTGAGGAAGAGATGGGAGTAGAAACAACCTCTTCCCCTTTGACATTTACGTGAAGCTATCTGCAAAATTTAGAAAGTAGCCATTTAAAATTTTTGTAAATAAGGAAATTGCATTTCGCTATGTGATAAACTTTACAAGAATTTAACACGACCACAAAGAACATATTGATAAGAGACTATCTGGTGGGCCCTAGATAAATTACAACCAAACCAAAATAGAGCATATTTGTACACTTTAAGCTAATATACTTTATAACTTGTCAAAACCTGAGGTTTACAAATAACCGTAGAAAATAACACCAAGATTTTTTCTTGATAGAGTTAGATAAATCCCAGCAAAAAGCTTCCTTACCCAATTAATCTTGTGTCCTCACACCTTTGCTCTTTCCTTCAATTCCCCAAAAAGCTATAATAATCATCCGGTTCGGGATCAAATCACTACAGCGTCCGTTGCTCTCACTCCGACGATGCAAAAACCTGACTACCGCATCAATACAAAGGTTGCCTAGTTAATAACCTGACTACCACCAAATCATAGGAGATCCATGAATCGGAGGACTCAAAAGGGTGCGAGGGTACTGTTGGCTTAAATTCGTGCACTTCATCTGAGATCAAAGCTATTGGAGAAATGAATGACACCATTTATACGGCAACTAAAGCGACCTTCATAGGCACAAACTCTCTCTCATTAGACTAAAATCTTGTCCAACACTGCTACTTTTTTTTGCTATTACCCTTTAGAAACGAAATTGTTGTGTCCTTTACCATCTTTTAAGCATTGAGCAATATCAAATTTCCAACAAGTAATCTTTTTCGCTTGGTTACCACGTATAACGGGATAAATTACACAAATTCTTCAATCTCTAGCATTACTTATAATTACATTTGAAAAAAGGAGGACGTTGTGTACCACCAAATAGAAGTCAACTGCATAATTTAGAATTATCTTCTCGGGAACAGGAGGAATTAACTTTGATTAGGGCAGTAGTAAAAGCAGGCACACTCAGAGCCTGAACAATATCCATGAGCAGGCTGATTGAATCGGTTGCTTCCATGCTTTTGCACACACTTTGTGTTGCAGTCTGTTGGGTTACACCCGCTTCCTAGATCTTCCACACAAATTCTGACTTGCCCTCGTGCCACCGTTACCTCATTTCCTGCAGTTCAATTATACTAGAAAAAATATTAGATTACTAAATAGGCCTGTATGCTAACATCAAGTGTACTGATTGCAACACGGTGCTTCACTCTTATCGTACGCTTCATCGAATTACTTGTCTACTAATGTTACAAAATTTTACACGTGTCGATATAGTAAACATGGTTTTTATTCATCTCCATCGATGCTTGGTACCAAGAACAAAGTAGGATAGTAAAAAATGCACTCATTGATACATGTTAAGTAGCTTCGTTAAGATTTTCCTCCTTTGTAATATGGAAGTGACTTAGAAACAGTATTTGTACGCTCCTTTATTTTGTGTGTGTGTGTGTGTGTGTGTGTGTGTGTGGGCGCGTGTGGGGGTTCAGAAGGTAGATTTTCAGTCTCAGATTTTACCAGAAATGATGAAGAGAACAAGCACCACTGTAGCAACAAATATACTCCTCATGGTTCTGCTTTTAATATTTAAAGGGACAGAATGATGCTCTTTGAAAGAATGTTTTGGAGAGTGCATCTAAGCAGCAGCTATAAGGGAGAAAGGTTGGAGGGTCATCAGAAGCAAATTAATAATTCTCTGATTTCGCAAAACTAATTAATTCAGAATCAAAGAAAATGAGGATTCTGATTTTAATCAGTTTTAAGCACATTGGAGCAGATTTAATAAGTTTACCTATTTTTTTACCAAGCACGTTATAGCAAATTTAATAAGTTTACCTATTTTTTTACCAAACACTTCAAATCTGATTTAATTAGGTTTGAGTATTCTAGAATTAATCCCAAATATCCTAAAAGAATTAGTTCCAAACGGACTCTTACGTCTACAAATTGCAATTAACTCTTGAAACTTCTCCCGTTACGCCTTATCTTTTGAAATGTTCTTTCACCTAAAAGATAAGAAAATTGCTCATCAAATTTTCTCTGGAAAAAAAAAAACTGCCTGCAGTACTTGGAGATTGAAGATCAAGTTGGTTCTTTGTTTGTTTAGAAAATACGGTTTCATGTCTACTCGCTTCGTTCTTTGCTTGTTTGAAAAATATGGTTCCACCAATTACGAGTTTCTTGTCCATTTTACGGAGATACAAGAGAAACACAAGGAACACTAAGCTCTAAGTAAACAGAGATGAAGCTCAACTCACGGGTTGACAACAATAGTAGTCCCATAAAAGCAACAAGCATGGCTTGATCGCTGCCTGATGGTTCATCTTCTTCAACGAAGAAAGCAACTTCGCGGGAAACCCTAAACATTCACGGGTTGCCTCATGACAAGGCCTTAACAGCCATGAAAGCGAACCTTTAAGAATCAGTTTCGAGATGGAAATCACCCATGGCGGAAGCTGTCACCGGTAAATGGGACAAGGCGCCTGGAAATTTTGTGGAGCTATTAAAGGCGCCAAAAGTTAGGGTTACAGCCTTCATTGATTTAGCCAAGGGAAATCAATAGACACTGGCTCTTCTGATTGGTTTTTCTTGTAGAGCAGGTTTTGCAACCTAAAACGCCTAAAACATACGTGCAAAAAGGATAAAGAGAAAAAAAAAATCCTTTCTTAACCAAACAATCACTACATGATGTTGCTCTTGCTTTCCCTGAAGAAAATCACATAACCAAATAAAAGAAAGTGGCACTATTGACAAAACCTATATCACAAACAGCAATGCAACCCAATGTTCAACTTTGGGAGTTCCAATCAGTAGTAGATGAATTTTCACTGCAACATATCCATCAGCAACTAATCATAAGACCCAAACCGGCAGAAAACAATATGATGACCTCTTTTGAGCAAGACAGAACAAGAGGATCATTGAACCAGTTCAAACCATTCACATTCAGGAATTGGAGCTACGATCACCATCAATACTAATTAATAATCAGCAGCGCTTACGGATCACAGCAGGCCTTTTGTGCATATCTCAGTAACCAAAGGCTCTCTTAGGATTCGCAGCTGCAGATCTTTGGCGAGGAGCTCTCTGGCAACTCGAGGGTTTGCAAGCAGGGAGATTATTCAACTCGATCACCTGTACCTTCCTGCTGCGCTTGCGGCCAATCTCCTGCTGGTATCCTTTGTGCAACTTCCTCTTGCTTGCTTCCAGCTTGAGCCGCTCCGCTTCTCTACCTAAACCCGTACGAGGCTTGCCTACTTCACACCTAATCTCGTTAATGTCCGCGTCCCGCTGTTGCTTTTGTGCTGAATCGGTGATGATGTGCTGCAGCGGAAACTCTTCTTCGATATCCTTATCTGTGGTGGAAATATCTTCAATCTTTTGCCCCGTCGATTTGAAAGGAGTGCCATCTCCATCTCTTGGGTTGTTCTTGAAGAGCAGCGCCGCCATGCCATCTCTATGAAACTGAAACTCAACGGGGTAGTTCAAAGCAGCGGTGTCGATTACCCATTCAATCAGCCTAAACAGATTCTCGCGAGCGGCAATCACCCCACCGTCCTCTTCTTCAACCCGCAGCAGATCGTTCATACTCTTTCCCTTTCCCATACTTCAAAACCCCAAATCTACTATTGAATTATCGGTTTTCAATCAGTTGCAACACGTAACAGAAGACAGAGTAAAGGTTTTCAAGCGATTCGTATGCTCATATATAGTAAGGTATTCCATATACTGTAAGGAGCGTGTTGCTGCAAGTCCTTTTGTTTCCAGGTTTTGTTGCTTACGGCGCAAGCACAGTTTTGGATTAGGAGTCGAACTAGGAAAAGGTGATGGCTAGGAGAAAATCTTTTAACCTTTAATATCTTGACTCAAATTGCTTCATAAATTAATGCTCAGAAAGTGTCTCGGGTACCAAATTGGTTAAAGATTAAAATAATATTTGGCTCAATTTTTATCAACCATGTCATATAGAGTAATTCTAATCTTGATTGGTCAACCCCCCCCCCCCCCCCCCCACCCCCAATAAAGAGGTGATTTATTTTAGTTGCAAGTTGTACATAAAATTAATGGGGCCTAATTTGTTCATGATTACAATTATAACAATGTGAAGTGATGTTGAACACTAAGTCACTGTGACCCAGAACGTTGGGTATAAATTGGATATACCAAAATGAGCACATATAAGCCCGATAACCTTCACATTCACGCGTAAAACATCGGTATGAACACCCTCCAAAAAGTGTAACTGCACTAACCTAGAAATATCCCTCATTTTTAAAGCATGCAAGATCCACTATTGCAGCTGCCTCACTGAAGGCTCCCTACTCGTACTCCCAATTCGAATAACCCTGCCATGGTTCGACACCGAGATCAATACATGGATGCCAAGATTTGCACATCCTTTTGTGATTTTATGCTTAGATCTGTACATACCGTTCCTTTCTTCTATCCATTTCGAAGCATATTTCACGGCCAGCAACTGCCATCGTTATTGAACTGCCTAAAAACAACCACCAACAACATCACCCACTAACAACACAAATAACTACCTGCCATCTAAAATGACACTACCATTACTCGAACAATCTAGCTAGGAAAATGCATACACCTTCGGCCACCACCAAGATTCCACAACAATCTAGAATTATGAATTAACCCAGTAAGAAACATTGTCGGTAAAACCGAACATTGAGATATATTATTAGCAACCTTAATGTTTGTCCGGATTTGAGCAAGCTCAAATTGAAAATGATTAAAAAAATATATAAAAGCAACATCCACGTGGAAATAAAATCCAAACCTAATTGTTGGGTTAATTGTGCTAAATACCCTTGTGATTTGGGCTAATTACAAAGGCCTCTGTAATTACAAAAATTGCAAAGACACACCTGAGGTGCCAATGTTGTTGCAATCATTAAAAAAATCATCCAAGTTAATGGAGCGTGATCTTCACTCTCTTAAGAAGTGCGTTTGGTAAATTGAATACATTAAAAAGACTAAAATACCCTCACTTACTTTTTTCTCTCCCACTAAAGTCCTAATTTCTTCTCCAATCTAACTAAACCCTAAGTAGCCACTACAAAACCCTAGCCGCCACCCTCAACCAAAACCCAAGTCGCAATATCTGCCACCACCCAACCCTGACCACTAACCATGACCTTGTGTTGCCTTGCAAGCCCTTCATCAACCCAGCGCCAAGTGCATCGTCGCCACCCACCATGAGCGTTACATCGCTAAGGCCGTCATCAGCTGAACCACTTGCACCCGCCAACCCTGCCATCAGCCCCAGCCACCTGCGCCACACCCAATCATAACCCTAATCGCACGAACTCATTTCTTGTGCGATTGAAGCCCTAGATCTGAGTTTGTGCAATTTGGGTAAATCAATCATATCAAAGCCTATTCCACAACTAGATCTCGTCACAATAAAACTTGGCAAGAATGGAGAAGAGGGCGTTGTAGCAATGGATTGGTTTGGCGATGAAAGGGAAGGCGATGGGTTCAACGGGGTTGTGGCAGTGACCAGAGTTGGGGCTTGGGTCTGTGGCGGCTACGGGCATGGCTGGGTAGTGGTGGTAGGGGCTAAATGGTTGTGATGAGAGAGAGGGCTTGTGGTGATGAGGGGTGGGGCTTGAATGTCAACAGGTGTGGCTAGGGTGGTGGTGCGGCCCCTCTAGTCAAGACTTCTTTCTGCACACAAGCAAAATAGGGTTTATATACATAGGTATTTTGGATAATTTATTTGAATCATTATAGAAACCGTCGGATGCAACATTTTTACGATCATAGGTGCTCATTTACAATTTTTGTAATTACAAGGGCCTCTTTGCAATTAGTCCAAACCACAAGGGTATTTTATGCAATTAACTCCTAATTGTTTCTTCTATTCACAATCATCATGTAAACGATATGCGTCAATTTTCAACTAAATTTAATGAAACACTCCAAAATGCATCCAATTCTGCAAAATTTTGAGCTAAACACTCCAAAATGTATCCAATTCTGTAAAATTTTGAGCTAAGCATCTAAAGAGGTAATTATGGTTGGTGTTGGAAACAAGGTTCCTAATTTTGAGTTTGGATTTAACTCATAATCAGATCTTGGTGTAACTAAGAGCTCGTTTGGGATAGATTCTAAAAATCAGATTTCAGCTTAAATTTTAATCAGTTTTCAAAATCAGACCTAATTTACTTTAAGCAGAATCAGTTTGCTATTTGACAAAATTAGTTGTATGCTAGCTTAAAGTTACAAAAAGTGTTTGGATCAACGTACTTAAATCAACTCTACTATGACAAAATGACCATAAAGTACACTTAATAAACAAATTTTTAATATCTATATTTAGAAAGGTAATATTAACATAGCTTTCATTTGTAAGTAACTATAATATGTTAGCACATGTATTATTCATCTAGAACTCTTCTCATTTATCTCTTATCTTGTATCTTCTTATCTCTATCTTTTTTCCTCTATCTCTTATCTTGTATCTTCTTATCTTTATCTTGTAGCTAGTTTATAGCCTTAGTGTACTCTCTTATGTTATATAAATTGTACTCTGTAAATGCAATTTAATACATCAGAATATTTTCCAAATATCCCAAGTTTCTACATGGTATCAGAGCCTATACCGATGTGTCATCTTCTTTAACCTCCGTTGTTGCTGCCACTAGTCCTTCCTTGGTCACCTCCACTCATACATTTTATGTTAAACTTACCTCTAAGAATTACCTAGCTCGGAAAACCCATTTCCTACCTATCTTGAATTATCAAAATCTTCATGGACACATCGATGGTACCTTATCTCCTCCTCCCAAAACTATTGTCTCGCCTACTACTGAAAATCTGCTTATTCCTAACCCGAAATATGAAGCTTGGTACAATAAGGATAAACAACTTTTGTCATGGTTATTCTCATCCCTTACTGAAGAAATCTTTCCATATATTATTGGCCTCTCTACTTCCCAAGAAGTCTGGACTGCATTGGCTCACTCTTTTGGTTCAGTGTCACAAAATTTTCAACTGCAACTCTACATTGAATTACAAGAGCTAAAGAAGAACAACTTGTCAATCTTTGAATATTTGCATAAGGCTAAGTCCCTGATGAGCTTAGCGCAGCTGAAAAATCGGTATCTCCTGCTGAATTTAATGCAATTATTTATTGAAACATTGGTTCCGACTACCATAGCATAATTACAGCTCTCAATCTTTAATTTGCCAAGAACCAGTCTCTTTTTATGAGCTGCACAGTCAATTGGTGGCCCGTGAAATTCTGCTCAAGCATTCCTTGACTCCCACGGCAAACATTGTTATCAGAGGCTCTTTTCCCCTTCTTCCTACTCCACGACCCTCTTCTACTTTTAAGCCTCACACCAACTCACAATGTAAAACCAGCCCAGCAACAACCATGGGCGGTGCAATCGGGGTCCTTGCCAAATTTGTGGTTTGACTAATCATATTGCTTTCACTTGTCACAGTCGCTATGCTCCAAGGCAGCAAAATTAGTCTCCTCGCAACAACAATTTTCAGAACCACAATTTTAATGCTTCTGCAAATTATTCTAATGTTATGCCACCTCTCAATTAGTTTTCCGATACTGCAGCCAATCATCATCTCACCCCTGATGTCAATGCTTTGAATGCTGTCAATGAGTATACGGGTAATGATCAAGTCCATGTTGGTAATGGCCAAGGATTGCAAATAACTCATACTAGTAAGGCCTCTATTCTCTCTAACACTCGCAAGCTTCATTTACGTAATGTTTTATGTGTCCCAAAAATTATTAAAAACCTTCTTTCAGTTCAACGATTTACTACTGATAACTCTTGTTTCTTTGAAATTTGGCCTAACCATATTGTGATCAAGGATCAGTGCACTAAGAAGGTGTTGATGGAAGGGCCAAGTGAAGCTAGAATTTACTTGCTGCGTCAACCAAAGGTAGCTATGGCAGCTTCGGCACCATCGCTTGATGATTGGCACATGCGGCTAGGGCACTACAATATTCAAAAATTAAATTCTTTGGTTAGGAATAATTTGGTAGCTAGTTCTTCATCAACTATTTCTCCTTGTTCTAGTTGTTTAATGGGAAAGATGTCTCGATTGCCTTTAGCTTCTATTGATCATCGTAGTTTAAAACCTTTTGATATTATTCATTCTGATGTTTGGGGACCTGCCCCTATTTTATCTCATTTAGGACATTGTTATTTTGTGATATTTGTTGATGATTTTTCCCGTTTTACGTGGGTCTATTTTTTGAAGAATAAGAGTTATGTTTACTCGGTTTACTTGAATTTTGAAAAATTAATTGCAAGGCAATTTGGCACTCATATAATAGCTTTCCATTCCTACTGGGGAGGGGAGTTTCAAAAATTACGCCCCTATTTTCAACTCAAAGACATTACCCATCGCATTGCATGTCCTTATACCCATGAGCAAAATGGTGTTGCTGAACGCAAAATTCGACATCTTATAGATATCACTTTAACGCTTCTTGCTCATGCACATTTGCCATTAAAATTTTAGAACTATTCTTTGGAACAAAGTGCCATGATTATCAATGTTTTACCCAGTAATGTCATTAAAAATCAATTGCCTTATCAATTACTTTTTCAAAAGCACTCAAATTATTTAGCTTTCAAACCTTTTGTATGTGCTATTTTTCATGGTTGCGCCCTTATAACTCACAAAAATTTTAATTTCGTACTCAAAAATGCATTTATCTTGGTTGAAAGAATTCATACGTCTCGAATCTAAGAACACAGCTGTACCTAGTAATGGCAGCACCAACCTTCCCACTCGCATACCTGGTGATTTCACCCATAGCCACATCCAAACACTTCCCACAATCCAGCTTCGATATATCCGGCGTGCACTGTTCCAACCCATAAATCTTCGAAAGGCTCGTGTCGTTGACCACATCAGCCGCATACTTCCGTACAACGCCTGATGTGGCTCGCTTACGTAAATCGAACAGTAGATTTCCCAGCACTTCATTGAACTGGGCCGGATCCGTCGCGTCATCCACTCTAAAACCCATGGCAACATAACCATCGTCCATGGAGCCGAGTATGTTACGGCTGGAAAACCTCAACATGCATTTGTCTTTATTGCTGAGAAAGGCTTCTTTCTGATTAGGACATGCCTTGGTGATGGCTTGACTAGAGTCATTGAGGCAGCTGCGGCAGCTGGTGATCTCCTCATCGCCTCTGCAGAGTGCGAGAGCGTAAACTTGGTCCGCGTTTTGGCCGAAGGAAGCGTTGAAGAAGCCGTCGGAGTTGAGGTCGGAGCTGTTAGAGATGGAGGAAAGGAGGGTTTTCAGGTTGGCTGCATAGGTGCTGTTGGTGGTGTAGTTGCCGCTATCTGAACAGCGCGCTGGGAATATTGGCTGGGGAGTGATGAGGCTGAGAATGAACAGGAAGCAGATAGTTAGTCTTGGATAGTCCATGCTCTCGTTCTCTCTGTGTGCTCGCATGTTGGGGTATTTAGCAATTAGCATTTTGGGTTTCAGATCTACTGCAGGTATCCCCTCTGAATTGTACCATGACAGAAGGTTCCACATCATTTTCCTTTTTTTCTCTGTTAGGTTGTAATCGAGGAGACATTCGTATTGAAAAGTCTTTATTAATTACTAGCCAGTAATATGTGCCAAGCAGGAACTTGTGCCGAGCACACGGGACGGTTTTATTAACAGTAATTTATTTTAATAATTTTGAATTGTACAAAAAAATTTATTACACAATTTTCTAATGCCATGGTTATTTTATAAAAAATAGTCACTTTTATTTTTGTGGTGAACTTCCTTTTAATAAAAAAAATTAAGCAATGTCCTTGTACATATTTGCTCATTCTGATTTGGTAACTATATAAATGAACAAAAATTAGAAAGTTATCTAGTACACAAAAAAGAAAAAAAAATAAATTTCACCGATAAAAATATGCGGAGAACATATTGAGATCAACTTGCTATTACATAAGACATTTTTATTATTTTCTAAGTATCTTTTAAAAATAATTCGTACATTTCAGTGGATTGTCCATAACATGAACTACATATTAGTTTAATTTTCATGCATAGGAAAATTTTTCATCCATATATTTTCTTATAGCATGTGATTTATAAAAGTTAAGCAACACAAGTAATTAAATAAAGGGTGATGTGACATTTTTTTTATAAGTAAATGAAATATAACAATAAAGTATACAGAGAAAATAATAATTATTGTCTGAGGTAATTGTATAAAGTTTATAAAAGTTAACTAAAATGACTAAATAAGATTTCTCAAAACCTCAGAAATTTTGACCTCATGTTTCTTTTTTCTCTAATAGGTGGAGTTATTAGTATTGAGTAATTGTTTGTCACGCTATTAACGTATAACGAACGATATAACGTCTTATTCCTTTATATTTGAAAAAATATTTGTTACTACGTAATTGACGATGAACAACAAATGAGGAAGCGTCAAGTATCGCCGGTCGAATTCAATTAAGGCCTAAAAATAAACATGTTTGTAGTCAAAACACGCAGTTGGGACCAGTTTTCTTGACCTCCGGAATCACGATTTTGGTGTTGGAAAAAAATAACCTGCAGTTGAGTGTATACTGGTTCATGTTGGTTCAATTTTTTTGACTAGGTCTGTGACTTTGCTGTGCTTTCATACAAGTTTGAAGACAAGGGAATGGATATTTGACCAAGACGTGAGTGGTTAAGGACAAGCCACATGCCAGGTTGAGTCCCACCGTTGACCATGATGACCTAACATTAATCTTTTCCCTGTTCTTCCTTCTTTGTCTGTGGTAAACGGATTTTTATTTTCAAAGTCAAGTGTCTTTTAGTTATTATTCTATAACCACTTTAGTCATTATTGTGAAGTTCAAATGTTAAAATGTAAATATCATTTTTCTGTTTGTTTGTAAGTTGGATATCAGACTAACTATGAGGAATGAGCTAGTTCTTTTCCTCTTTTTTGCTTTTTCGTTGGGGTGGGGGGTCGTCAGGGACTATGATCCAAGTTTAGTTGGTTACTTTCTTGTGTTATACAGTGTGGTGGAATCAGAAGTTAGTTTGGGCGGAGGCTAAAACAAGTTATTAAGCATTTAAGGGGCCGCAAGAATAAAGGTGAGTGAATTTTTAAAGCAATTTGTATAACGGTAATTTCATTACATACTTGATAAAAGTTGCACCGAGTACTAAGAAAATCAAAAGTTAGATATGACCTACTCAGAGTATTATAGTTCCTTTTTCTTGGTCGTCTCAAGCTCTATTTGATAATACTTTCAGTTTTGATTTTTTATTTTCAAAAAATTAAAATTAAAACCAATTTAAATTATATATATATATATATATATATATATATATATATATATATATATATATATATATACAAGTGAGTGCTTGATAATTCAGTTTTTATTTTGAGTTTTATTTTATTTTGGTATTTGATTACCTAATTTTTATTTTGAAAATTTTCTTTAGTGATGGTTTGCGGTGGCGGTGGTAAGGCGTGGTGGTGGCCGACAGTAGTGGTGACTGCCGGCCAACTGCAGTCGCCTACCGGCGATGACCGCCGGCTGCCGGCAGTCGCGGCGATGGCTGTCTTTGGCGATGGCTGCGGCCGTCGGCAGTCGTCAGCGGTGGTCACCGACGGTGGATAGTGGTGGTGGGCGGTGGCTGCTGGCAGTGGGAGGGGGTGGTGGTGGTCTCAAAATAAAATTAAAAATTAAAAATCGAAACTCATTTTTAGAGTTTTCAAAAATAACCTTATTTAAAAACTGATTTTTAAAACTGAAGAAGAAAAAAAAATAAAAAAAAAAGTCTGCCAAACACGTTTAGTTTTTTCAGTTTACAAAACTAAAAAAAAATTCTGTCAAACGGACGTTAGAGTTGTTTTAGCGTGGTTGATCTTTTACGCGTTGAGGTTTTGATGGACTAAAAGTCTTGTTTTGAAACTGGCAGTGACGAAGTGTCTAGTTTGGAAGTATTTGGAAGTATTGAGGTACGTGCCACTTGGAGAATCTGGATAGATAATGGGCAGCAAGTGGAGGATGTGATATGTCTGTACCCTTAGTTGCCGTTTGACGAGATTTTTTTTTGTTCTTTTTTTTTTCAATTTTAAAAATTAGAAAAAATGGGGTATTTGATAACTCTTTTTTTTTTCAATTTAAAAACTTACTTTTTAAATTGTAGAGTAAAAACAAAAAGAGGTAAAAGCTCTTTTTTTTCACTTCAAATTTTTTTTTGAGACCTCCACCACAACGCACCCACCGCTGCCTGGCAGCCACCTCCGGCCGCCGGCAGCCACTACCGGTCAGTGGTGGGCGATGGCCACCACCGCCGGCAGCCATCACCGCCAGACAACCACCACCGACAGCCACCTCCGGCCGCCGGCAACCACCACAGGGCGGCCACCTTTGGCAACCATCACCGGGCAGCGGTGGGCGGTGGCCACCACCGCAGGCAGCCACCGCCCACCGCTGCCAGACAGCAACCACCGACAGCCACCTCCGGCCGCTGACAGCCACCACCGGGCGGCCACCTCCGGCCACCGGCAGCCACCACCGGTCGGCAACCACCTCCTGCCACCACCGCCGATAACCACTGCCGGCGCCTGTTGCGACCACCGCCGGCCACCACCAAAGTTGACCACCACTACGCCCCACCACCGCCATCGCAAACCATTACAAAAAAAAAGTCAAAATAAAAAAAGGTTAGTGAACACAAAAAAAAAAAAAAGGGTTATCAAACATCCATTTGTTTTTGTAAAAAAAAAAAATTAAGCTGCTCTTTAAAAACTGACAACTGAAAAAAAAAAAAAAAAAAAAAACTGTGTCAAGCAGACCCAGTTTGTGTGGCTTTAGTCTTTGCATGGTGCGGGTCTTGAAGGTGTTTGAATTGACATGAATTTACTTACCGTAATCAAAAGGTTGTAGGAAAAAAGAAGTTAGTAGGTCTCTCTATTCACATAAATAGATTCGTCAGGCAAGAAATCAAGCTAATTGAAGCAAAATTTGTGGTGATGCAAGGACAAAAGTTTCTATGAAACGATTCCAATGAAACACGCTGGAAGATGAGACTCGAGAAGGCTAATTTAATTATGTACAGAGAATTTGACATGTGTTATCTTCATGTTTAAAATACTACGACGTGTGACTATATAATATGTTGTGTAATACTATAATGCAGTTTAACTGTAACTATGTCAAGGGGCCGAGATGGCCATGTAATCGTATTTCAAAATATTAGCAATCTATCTTTTATCGTGTAACAATATATATTAACAATATATGTAAAAGGAGTTTTTATCTAAATTGATGTTTGAGTGCTACATTCTTAGCCATTTGATTCTTTAATTTTCATCGTCAAGTGTTTTTTTAATTTTTTATCGTATAGCCACTTTAGTCATTGTTATGAAGTTCAAATGTTAAAAGTGAAATTTAAGTACTCCACTATTTTTAAATTTGACTATAAGTTGACTATGAGACTATTATGAGGAATGAGCTAGTTCTTTTCCTGTTATTCTTTTTTTTTTTTAAGTTGGCTATGAGACTATAAGTTGTGATCTGTTGAATGCACTGAACCGAATTTTGGGTTCTAATTCGTGCCATATTTAACCTTCCTTTTCTTTTTTCCTTTTTTTTTTGTGCATTTCTTGTCCCCCTTTTTTTTTTGTCTTTTCAGTACCCTGTTTTTTTTTCTTAACTGATTTTTCATGCTTAAACATGTTTTTATCTGTTTTTTTTTGGCATATTTCAATATCTTCGCTTTCATTTTCTAATGAGTAGATTTGGGTTATATTCATCACGCAACGTTCATTTGACATCAACCACATTAAAAAGAGAGTAATTACCAAAAGGGTAGGACTGTTACTAGAGTAATTAACGGAAGGCATAATCGATCAAAAATAATTTACAACATTCTTACTTTTATAGGTAGTATAGATAGTATAGATAGATAATCTGTGATACAATCAGAAGTTATTTTGGGTGGAGGCCAAGCAAGTTTCTTAAGCATTTAAGGGACACAAGAATAAAGGTGGGTGAATTTTTAAAGCTGTCTTTTTTCTTTGTACAATGGTAATTCCATTACATACTTGATAAAAGTTATACGGAGTATTAAGAAAATCAAAGGCTAGATATAACCAAACTCAAAGTATTAACATTAATCCCTATCTTGGTTGTCTTAGAGTTGTTTCGACGTGATTAAACTTTAACGTATGAAGGTTATCGTGGACTAAGTCTTGCATTGAAACTGGTAGTGAAGAAAATTGAGGTAACACTTGGAGAATCTGGATAGATAATGGGTACCAAGTGGAGGCAGTGATATTTTTGTAAGCTTAGTTTGTGTGGCTTCAATCTTTGCATGGTGTGGGTCTTGAAGGTGCTTATCGATTGACATGAAGGCTTGCATTGGGCACAAACTCGTAGATAAGAAGCCTCTCTCTCTTTTCCAAGCAGAAACCAAGGAGCCTAACCAAATTCTTGTGCTGAAGCTTTGCCAATAACGAGACCTCATTTTTGAATTCCAGTTCACCTTGTCCTGAATTCTTTGACATTCTTTACTGCTATTTCTTGTCCATTTTGAGTCTTACCCTGAAGATCAAGCACAACCAACATAATGTGAAAATATGAACTTTAAACTACCTTCACAATTTCAAAATGTCAATTTCAGTGAAGTTGTAGACACAAATTTACAATACTGCTTGTTACCTTGTAAACAACATCAAATCCACCCTGCCCAAGCTTATTAGCATCAGAAAAGTTGTTCGTCGTAGCTCTTACAGTGCCAAAGTCAAAGTACAAGGATTCTACACCAATAATTTCCATCGACAGCTTCACCAAAAAAGAAAAGTTACCATAATAATGTATAGTCATCTCAAATATTTTTAATCATAATTGATTAAAATTCCTCTATCTCGAGTACCGGAAAAAATACAGATAAAAAGATTTATATGCAACATATGGACAATTATTAAAAGCCTAAAGTTCATGCTTGATTAAAATTAAAATAAGTTTCTCATTGATGTGTGCCCGTGTAATTACATCAGCGAAACCAATTTGTTTTATTATGCTCTTAGGCGCAAAAATGTGGGCTCCACATGTGGTTCCCACGGTGGAGACCATCTGTGTAGGAATATAGGTCTCATGGGAAGGTCTAGTAACGTTTCTAAGGCCAAACTCAACCACATAACTGTTTTGTACATAAAATTTTATGTGTAGGAATAAAGGTCTCAAAGGAACGTCTAGTGACGTCTCTAACTCTCCACGTGCTAGGCTCACTAAAAAAATCTTTTGGGCCACATGTGAGGAAGCTTGTTTAGAGATATAAATTTCATATTGGGTACAGAATATGGTGGCCTAAAAGATTTTTTTTAGTGAGCCTAGGACGTGGAGAGTTAGAAACGTCACTAGACCTTCCCTTGAGACCTATATTCCTACACATATGATTTCCACCGATGCGGATTCGAAAAGGTGGGATTGTGGTTCGAAGATGCCGAATCTACTATATTTGGAGGATGCATATTCCCTTCGAGCTGTGGATTGCTTCGAATCGGCCTTGGGAGGACCCCCCCTCACCTTCTATGGCTCCAATGTTGACCGCGGTAGTATTGTAAACTGCCACCCTATGCGGCCCAAGGCTCTCACCTCCGTTTCAGTGGGAACGAGGGATCTGATGCAATTCCTTACATCTTCTAGATCTGGTTACCCCTTAATTTGGTACCCTCAAATACGGGTAACCCTTTTGTTTACTTTGTTTTTCTCTAAGGCCATGTTGGCCATTTTCGAGACTATCTGTTTGGATGCGATTGTCTCTGTCTTTCCAAGAATGCCCATTTGGGTATTGTCTTTAGGCTGTAATGCTTAATTTTAATTAATGCAACTTGCATAGAAAAAAATAATAATAATGCCAAACCCAACCACATAACTGTTTTGTGTAGAAATTTTTATGTGTTCTGTGGTCTTATGGTTAAGTGCTCCATTTATTTGGAAATATAACGATTATATCGGTGCTTTATATAGTGCAAGAAAGGAATTTTTCTTGTGAATGATGTTGAGGTACTCTACCCACTGAGTTGTACTTTGAAGGATCGAGAGAAGCATGCATTACCAGACAAACAATTTGTACTACACTTAGATCATCTTTTTTGCTTTTGAGTTGTAAAATGAAATGAAGCCTTACTTTTTTGGAGTCACAATTAGTGCCAAACTTACTTTCAACATTAATATTATGCTTTCGCTTCCTTAATCTTAGAAAAAGGCAAAGTAAGACCATTATCAACACGGCAGAAGCTGTAGTAGTGATAATTGTCCGGGATTTGTTGCTACTGTCTCCTGCAATAACATAAAATTCGAATGAAATGGCGAATTTTTTAATTACTCAACTACCTATTGTACCTCACTAAAAGATAAAATGTAACCATGACTCCTCATTATTACCTATGTCCACGAGGACTAGCCCTCTGTATTGCAGCACCCCTAATATATTAGCAAATTGTCATTATATCATGCATTTTATCGATAAAAGATTGTCAAAATAAATACAATTAAGAACCACGACAATATACTTTTAGTGATAATCTTTTACCACTAAAGTTATTACAGTAAAAATATTATACAGCAGATGATCCATATAGTATTCACATTCATGTGTCCTTGTGCCATTGTATAAATGGGTCATCCAAGTTACAACATAGGGAACCTCTTGATCTTGTCGTACTCTTTCTTGAACGAAATTCTTATTATCACTGGTCAACCTCTGACGTTAAAGACGTGATAAAACTCTCCACCTAAAGCCATTTCTAAAGAGGTACACTTTAGAGTTTCAAACGAAACTAAAAGGCCGCAGCCACATCTCTAAAAATCGTTGTCAATGTACCCTAAACGCTAATTGTCACTAATGCATAACTTTAGAAATCTGGCTATGGAAGCCTTTGAAGGTTGAAGCGAATGTGCGATGTCCCCAAGGTTTCCAAGACTCCATTCCCATGAATGGTCCATATAGTCGAAATAGTGTGAACATGAAAGTAAACTAGCACGTAGCGTACCAGAGGTATCGGTTGATAGCGGAGGAGGAGACTGCGATGCCGGTGGTGCCGGTGCATCAGCCATAGGTTGAAAGAACTTGTATGTCTCGAATCTAAGAACACAGCTATACCTAACCATAGAAGCACCAAGCTGCCCACTAGCATGGATGGTGATGCTATTCATAGCCACATCCAAACACTTCCCATAGTCTAGCTTCGATATATCCGGCGTGCACTGTTCCAACCCATAAATCTTCGTAAGGCTCGTGTAGTTGACCACAGCAGCCGCATACTTTCGCAGACACCCCGATGCGGCTCGCTCATGTAAATCGAATAGTAGATTTCCCAGCACTTCATTGAACTGGGTTGGATTCGTCGCGTTATTCACGTTATAACCTGATGTTGGTACAAGGTTAAATCAACTAGGCCGAAATGACCCCGGAGCAAGCACAAATTTGGAAGGGCAATTGTCAATATTCAAGCAGCCAGGGAGTCCATTCGGCCGAACGTATACTCGATGGCTAACAGATGAAGAGTACAGTGCTGCAACAATATATGTCCTTCTAAATTGCGATGAAGTTTCTGCATTCGTTGAGTAAGTTAAAGTCTTAATTTACTTACATTGATGTACATAATTGAAAGTGTGTGTTAAGTGAGTCAACTATATTGGTTTGCAGTGAGTTCGATGCAGAATCTTTAATCACTGATCCCGCTGGTCTTGAATCTCATCGAAAATCACAATTTGTACAGTGGTTCAAAATCCGTGTAAGATTGTTTAACGAAATTATATTATGTGTTATATACAGTTCTGTGGCCAATTAGTATACTGATTTATCCTTAATTTTTACCGTCATCTACAATAGGTTCAGTCAATGGATAGACCAGTGGCCTCCTGCTTGAAATTACTAGCCGAAGGCCCTAACAAACAAACATCCTGTTACAGAGGCTATTTCATCAACGGGTTTAGGTTTAACGTAAAAGATGATGACCGAACAAAACAAACCCAAAACAGTGGAGTCTTGGTCAACGGCGACTGTTATGCCGAGAATTGCATGGATTTTTACGGAGAGCTAGATGAGATTGTTGAGCTAACATATCTGGGTTCCCAAAACCGCCTGGTAATGTTCAAGTGTACGTGGTTCGATGTCACATGCAGTAGAGGAATCCATGTTAGCTCTCAAGGGATTATAGATGTCAATGTCAAGTCAAGACTTGCATCAGACGAGCCCTTTGTGTTTGCTAGTCAAGTTGTACAAGTCTTTTACGCGGAGGACGTCGCCAATCCCAAATCTCATTGGTATACAACTATCAAGTCCAAGAAATTGCCCGTGACATATGACAGTGAGCTAGACTCCTTTCAAGCCGACCAACCACGTGTCTTGTTCCCTGTTGAGGTCAACAACGAGGAGGACGATCTTCCTCTTCCAACAACACTTCTTGTAGGAGAAGAAGTCGTAGATGATGACGCGGAAGACGTGGAAAGTGTTGGAGATGATGTGACCGAGTCTACTGATGAAGAGGATGAATTAAAGATGAAGAGGACGACGAGTCCCACGAAGAAGAGGACGGCGGGGAAAGTGATGAAGATGATTCGCAAACTGAAAATGATTGACTTGTAATGTTGTAACATCACGGGAAAAATGTAGTAGAACTTTTAGAACTTGGTGTTTAATGATGTGTTTTTGCACATCCGTTCATATGTATATATATAGCTATTGTGCCGATGATGATTTTTGCCAAATTATTATTTTTAACGTGTTAATGTCTTTGTAATTTATCTATATGAAGTCAGATATGGATAGGATACGGGCTATTCGTGGCCGGGCTGGACGCCGAGCTACTTCCTCCCCGGTGGGTCCCACCTCGTCATTGCCTACTGATGACGAGGCACAGAGTGATCACAAACAGCAGATGGGGCCCCAGCCGGCCCCAGCCCCAGCCCGATGCAAATTCATCCCACACGCGCGTGCATTCTCCATCTTCCGTGGGTTCTACCTCAGGTATAGTTGATAACGGTGTTTCGTACATTTTCGCTAGCCTTATATTTGAACTGTATTAATGTCTGTGTTTTGTAGGATCTCGACGAGGCCGTGGTCCGACACGCGGGGTACGCATCGACCCCCAGCGTAAACAGAGAGTTACGCTCACGCAGGAGGGCCTGTAAGTACTAAAAATATCACCTCATGCCTTATATTTAAAATTTTGGGCTGTTAATTTATATTTGAACTGTATTAATTTATTTATTTACTTCTTTGGCAGGATCCTGGAGGCTCAGGCGAGGACGAAGATCGGCGTTCTTGTGAAGGGCCGATTCTTCGAGCCACGCCTGTACTGGAAGGACTGGGATGCCGCTGCGAGGGAGGCCTTATGGGAGGAGTGGCTGGTACGGTGAAGTATTTTTTTCAGCGTTAGTAAATGTTTAATTACAGTTTGTTTATGTTGTTAATTTGTGTTATTGAATGCCTTACAGGAGGGGTTCACGTTTGACACGCCTCAGCAGCAGGTACTGGGGCAGCAGGCTTTCTTTGCCTACATCGGCAAGAATTACCGCCGATGGCTCCACGATGCACGGGACCGGGCGAAGAAGGCGCTGCCCGCGGGTGCCCCGATGACGGACATGACGAGATATCCCCCACATTGGATATCTCACAATGTATGGGGGGAGATGATAGATCGGTGGGCTGCGGATCCAGGTTGGGATGCCAAGAGTAAGAGCGGGGCTGAGAACAGACAGAACAGAGATCCGACGCACACGGGGGGGTCGGTGCCACACGACATCGTCCGACACATGAACGCGGTCGAGCACCCGGATCTGGAGGAGGATGAGGTCATAGCTCTGACCTATACTCAGACGCACGTGCGGAAGAAGGACAAGGACGAGACACACCGGGCGGGCGACTATATTTCAGATATTGCCCGGCGGATCGATGTGAGTCAATTTATTTAAGTTGTTAATGTTTTTTCTTTCTATCCTCAATGTCTGTTTCGTTAATTAATGCCCTAACATATCGTTAAACCACTATTTTTGCAGGCCTCGTATGAACAGCTAAGGGGGTCCGAGCAGCAGTTCGGACAGCCATCAGCGTCCACTAGTACAGCTGCGAGTACTGGGGGGTTGAAGCGATGGCTGGATACGCCGGAGGTCGTGAATCGGCCGAAAGGCCGCATACGCGGCCTGCCTAGCACGACTGCTCGTGCCGTGATAGGAGCGTCCTCACCCCCTGCTGCCCCTCCACAGACACCGGCTCCTCGTCCTCAGTTGGACGACGAGGAGATCCAGCGCATTGCTACAGTGGTGGTGAGGATGATCAGGGAGCAGGGCACTGCTGGACAGGCCGAGCTGGCCCCGGATCAGCAGGATCCAGATCCGGGACTCGGCAACCCCTGATGAGCCCCTTCCCGTGCCCGTTCCTAGCTTCCCCCCCCCCCCCGCCCCCCGCGCCCGGCTTGTACATATATGAGTTTTTTTATAATAAATATTTTTTATAATTGATTATATATATTTCTTTCTGTATTGATTATTGCGCGTTGTTGTTGAGAATTGAAAATTGTATTACAGGTCTGGGTAATTGAAAAATAAAAAAAATTCAAAAAAAAAATTGACTTTTGGCGACGGATTAATTTCGTCGCTAAAAGTATTCCTACAATCAGTTATTTAGCGACGGAATATTCCGTCGCTAAATAAGTTTTTTAGCGACGGAATATTATGTCGCTAAAATATTTTATCCGTCGCTAATTTGACAAAAAAGAAAATAAATTAAAATTCTAAAAATATAATTAGCGACGGAATATCCGTCGCTAATTAAAAATAAATCCGTCGGAAAAAATGACATATTTAGCGACGAATTTAAAACATTCCGTCGCTAAACTATTAGTGACGGGCTTTTATACGAGGGATTTTTAGCGACGGTGAATCCGTCACTAATTATTTTAGCGACGGATTTTGGGCTTTTAGTGACGGATTTCCCCGTCGCTAAAGGCCTGTTTTCTTGTAGTGATATATTGCCAATTGCACTCTGGATATCTTGCTAATCAACCTTTCAATGAAAACTTGGCAATCATAAACAAAGCAATAAGTACCACCACCTTGTCGATTGGAACTCCAAAGTAGTATTTTGGAGTTTGCCAAGAGATATGCCAACAGTATTAGAGAGACTCACTGCGTTTTGCTTATCCACCCCTGCCAGATACATTGAACTCTTACTTAAATTGCGAGCCAAGCTTCATAGGATTTCAAGTTCAGCAAGGGCATCCTTAAACTGTATTAAAGTGGAATTATCAGCTTGAGCCAATAAGAACTGATCATTTGCAAAACAAAGATGGCTAATATGCAAGTCCTTGCACTTTGGATAAAAAACGAATTGGGCTTGAGCAGCATATTGATCTATAAGACCAAAACAGGCCTCCATACAAGTAGAATCTACAGTTATAAACATTGCATTGCCCACTATCTGTAGGAAATCCCAGCCCCTGAATCATATATCTTCTGAAGCTCTATTTTCATTACAAATCTGGAAGTACCACCGTCTTTGTGGTAACCAAATCCTAAATTACAAGCATAAAGCAATACGTCAATATGATTAGCATGGGCAGGGCAAGACTAGGACTCTTTGTAATTTGTCGATATATCACATTTTTCTGATACACATATGAATATTGCATTTTCCTGCATGTGATTCCTAATTTAACTTACTTTCTTATAACAACTTTATGGATATGCAATAACAGCAATATGTATATCCTACTTTATACATTATGAGCAAATGGATTACTTGAAAACTGCTTTTCAATCAAGCCATCTGCAAAATACCTCTATATTCATTTCCTAGACTTGCTTTTGTTGGTATTCAATTTACGCAAGAAGAGGTGACAATGGCAAGGAAAAGAAAGCTTTCTACCGTTGTATCCTCAGATGATGAGTAGCTATATGAGCAAGCAACAATCTCTACTTTTGAAGATCGCCACCCCAGTTCATCTAAAGCAATAAACCCGGCTGGAATGCAAGGTACGTAACGTAAAAACGTAGTCTAAGAAAGAACAAGTACTCACGCTCACTTACATATCTTACCTGAAATCGAGTTATATGTACACTAACAAGCCTTTTGAATCTAGACAAAGCTCGTACAGGTGATAAACAATCACGAAAGCGTGGGCCTAGGAAGAGTTATGCCAAAATACAAGCCGGTGATGTACAAAAATGTAAGGAAAAGTCAGTTTCGCTCAAAGTCGAGGACACAGAAGATACAATCAAAGAGACCCTACCCCTGACCATATCAGAAGTTGGATCTTCAAGTCATGCACCTAATCATCTCCAAGGTGACTATAAAGCATTATCCTACAAATTATGCTAGCCATTAATTTTTCAAACACAACATTTATATGCATTCTATCTTAGTAGTTTTTAACATATCCACCTCTTGCTTAAGTTTCCGATAGGAGAAATGTCTTAAGTAATTCTATCTTTATGGTTTTCACTTACATATTTATGCTGTTACTAAACTGTCTGTACAAATATCAAAGTAGATTCTCCAACTCAATCATACGTGCTATTAGATCAACTTCAAGCATATGATAGAGACTGGGCAGTAAAAGTTAGAGTACTGCGAAGGGGTAATCTGGAGCCCTATTGCAACTCGAAGGGATCTGGGCACACATGGAAAATCATATTCATGGACAAAGAGGTATGCTAATCTTAAAATTTTCTGTAATTAATAATTTTTTCATTATGTAATTATGCTCGATAATGTTTCACATTGCTTTGTAATGACAGGGTACAAAAATACAAGCTATCGTATTCAATGATGTTGCAGATATCTTACAACAATCTCTTCAAAAGGATAAAATGTATCTGATTCCCACCGGACTCGTCAAACCAGTGAACCCACAATTTGACAGTGCACACAAAAGGTTTGAACTAATCTTTCTTCCGGTACTCAAGTGAAGGAGCTTGAGACAAACATAGATATAGCTCAACTTCGATTGCAATTTGTCTGATTCAAGGATCTAAAGCACCATATTGAACACAATGATATCATTGGTATGTTAGAGTGGATCTTGTACAAATTATGTAACAGCTATACAATTTGCGTTAAACTTACCTAACATATTTTCCCTTTTCTCCATTTTAGATGTGGTTGTCTTATTGGGAGATATTGACAACTTATCATTGCTAAAGAAGCTAGGAGGTGGTGGGATAATGAAGCGGGATATGATACTCACAAATACAGAGTAATGTTCCATGTTCATTGGTTTTATTCTTTTATTTTGTGTTACCAGCAAACAATCTTAACCATTGCATTATCTAATATACTTTAGGTATGACACTGTTGTCATAACATTATGGTCCGATTTGGCTAAAAATGAAGGAAATGCTCTATCGGAGGTAGCAGATGATAAGCCTATTGTTATTCTCTCAAAGGCCAAAGTAACAAGATATGGAGGTGCATTTTTCTTAGATAATGAAGTCTAATATTGCAATCTCTGGAAAGTTAAAGCAGAAACCATTTTCCCCTTTGATTATGTATGTTTTACTTAAAATATAGGTTTCATATCTTTGTCCACACTCTCCATTACGACACTCCATATAAATCTAGCTTTGCCAAAAGTTGAAGCATTAAAAGCATGGTATGTATAAATCACTTGCAATGAGATACAATATACTATATTTACTTTATCAATGTTACGACGTTCTTGTTGACTATGAATCTAACACACTACTAGTTGCAGCCATAATGCAAACCATGAAAGTGCAACTCCTTTACGGGGTTTGAAACTTCAAAATGCTGAACGAGTCAATATTCAAGAATTGATCGAACGACCTCTAAACGAGTTCCAGGTGCTTTTTAAAGTGTTTACTTATTAATTACAAGTGTAATTGATTATGTTGTAACTAGCTGTTTTCCTCATAACATAACTCATATGATCTAACTTACAACAGAAAACTACTGTTCATTCAAGGGAACAATTTTCAGTATCGACAACATGGAAAAACCTTGGTACGATGCATGTAATGAATGTAGTAAAAAGGTTGTATTCACTGAACAAGGGGCAAAATGCCATGGATATAGGTGCAGTGGTACTAACAAAGTTGTGGATTATTCCCCAAGGTAACAAGTTATAAATTTCTTAATTCTTTTCAATTTATTACAAGAACTATGCTGAAAGTACATTGACTTAGGAACCAAAGGATTGAGATTGATTACTTGTCTATTTTCCAGAAGTTTCAGCCTTCAAATGTATGTTTATTTTCCAAGAAATTAGCAAGTCCGTAATTGTTGTTCCACTAGCGAGTAACCATGCTTACACTGCAATCATTGTCATACCTTTCCCTTTTTCAACAGCAGCCTCACTAATATTAGAGGGGCTATCAATATTTCGATGGGCTGCAAGAACCTTTGAGCTGTCATCCTTTCAGAGAACATAAAATGATGAAAGGCTACCAAACAACAAGCAGCCTTACTAATATTAATTAAGAGCTTTAAAAAACTTAAGGTTCTGGCTTTAGGTGGTTCTAACCTCCAAGGTTAAGTAACAAGATGGATTGCAGAAACCACAAAACTAGAGATAATCAACCTATCTTGTAATTGTTTCGATGGAATTCCTTGGCACTATGATAAAATGGGGCTTGGAAACGCTACAGGGTTTGTGGCAGTTTGCAGCACATAGTTTTTCCATACTTCACATAGGCATTCTTATTTCTCTCCTTTAATCAACTTAAAAGTCAATGTCCATATGATAATAGCTATGAACATGGCCAGATAGCAAAGGAGCATTGAAGGAAAGTGATAGATCGTAGTTGTTTGATTTCTTTTGACCTCCCTTTTCACACCTAGCTTACAAGTTACAATGTTTATTATTTTTCCGTTCTTATGTTGAACAGCTTGATATGGAAAGTTCAGGTTGCATACACAGTCCTTTTGGTTTGGCGATAGAGGACATAGGATGTCATCTTGTCCCTTGACAACATTATAACTTCACGTATTTATACTAATATATGTATGCCTAATAAGTGTATCTATATCCACGGGCAGGTACATGCTGAAGCTAACTGTTGGAGATGGTGTTCGAAATGTTTATGTTACATTGTTTGAGGCAGCCGAGAGAATTACTAACTGTGCTGTATATGACTTCAAAAATTCAAAGGAAAAGGTAAAATATCAAGCATTACCTTATAACGACTATGCTGTGATATTATATTACTTTGAACTAATAATTTTTCTTCTCTCATATAGGAGGGCATGAACAGTAAATATTATAAGGACTTAATTCATCAGTATGGGCTATCTTACATATTCTTAGTAAAGATTGATAAGAAAAGTGATCGCATAGGCCAAAGGTTGATTGCTGAAGAAGTACATAGAGATGCAGACGGAGTGAGCTTGAAAGGCACCAAAGGGATAATTGACTTAGAAAATATGACATCCGCTCTCCAGAATGACAATACTAGCTTGAAGAATCAAAAGTTGAAGGCCATTAAGGTTGAGAAGGAATGATTTGCTAGAAGATCTTTGTTGTACTCATATTCTACTATTGTCTTTCAAACAATGAGAGTATTGTTCTTAATAGATAATTTAGATCTTTATACATAATTGTTTAGTTATATATAACTGTTTAGACCCTTGCTTCCTCTATCTTGATTTCTAAGCTTCAATCATGCACTTTTTCAGTTTCTCATACTTTAACAATGCTGGCCAAACTCATTCTTGGTCTTTTGCTGCAATTTGTACTTCAAATATTTTTAAAAATATATATAATAATAATAATAATTTAGAAAAGAATGACTTACAAGCTTTAACAATGAAATTTCAACTAACAATTAGATTTAGAGCTGTAAATTAAAAAAAACAATAATAATTAGTTTTAGAATTGTTAATTCAAAAGAAAGAATGAATTAGTTATATACTACGGAGTACTAAAAATTGAGACCTTACAAATAATTATATATAAATTTATTGGACACGAATTATATTGTTGTGATCTAAGTTTCTTATTTGTGGGTTCATGATATAGAATGCTATACATATGGTTCCAAATAAACCAACCACCCAATTGCCAACCTAAAGAAACAAAACCAACCGACTCTATCTGATAAAACCAAACCCACCGTCACTTTCTCTCAATTTCCCTCCCGTCTCGCTCGCGTAGATACAACACAATATAGCTGAACCCCGTCTTCCTTCTGAGGTTGAAGCTCTAATCTGCTCCAGCAGATCTGAGATTTGAAAATATAGTCCTGAATGAAAAATGGTAGAGTATTCTCCTTTGCTTTACCATTATATAATGTATAATGTATAATGTTATCCTCTTTCCCATACTTTTCCAATTTTGAAGTTTATATAAGTTATTTGGAGTGATATGTTTACTTTTCCAAAGATTGCAACGCTTCAATGCCTTTATTCAAACAATGCATTCTTCCACTATGAACTGAACCGGATGCTTGCTACTAACGGTAAAAAACAACTGCCATTCCATCTATCTATAAATAACGAATCATCAGTTTGGCTCATAACTGCGAGTTACATTTTCATTATTTCTGTCGCATTCAATCTCCCGTTGCCCATTACAAGATTTTATCCATTATATGTTAACTGCACTTTATAAGCGGAAACATTTTCAGAATACAGAATGGACAAGAAAGGTCTTGAGTTTCTTCATCCAAGGAGTTGTACTTCTGTTACTAAATCTTTCAGAAATACAATTCCACTATCAAGTAATGCCCTTTATTTCTTGTTTGGTCATTTTTTTAACACACCATTGAAACTACCTATTTTAGCATTTTATCTGTTTAAATCTTGCAAACTTGTTGCAGCCAAAAATAGTGAAAATGACGTGCAAGCAAGAAGAAAATTCTATGGTGCATGGCCCAGATGTTATGTATCGGATCAAGCCCAAAAAAATATGTAGTAAAAGTAATCAAAAATTTTGTAGCACCATAAACAAGGGAAGCCAACAAATTAAAAGAAGCCTTGCAACTAGCTCTTCTCAATTAAGGCAATGTTTGGGACAAACCTTGCCCCAAACCTTGGATTTTGTGACGCTCGACTCTCCAATTATTCGGCAAGATGTTCATGAAAATATGATGATGATTAATCTCCAACTCTCAAAGTTGAATCAAATGTTGGGCACACTACAAGGTAGGAGCAGAAGTTTTCGAAGAATACTGTTCAATCAACCTATGAGTGCAAATGTTCGCGTCATTCAGTTTGTCAAGGAAAATACAACTCATTCGCATGCACTAATTGAGGTTTCAAATGAAGATGAACATATTGGTCCGAATATCAAAAGGAAGCATAAGGTAACAAAGAAATTTTTTTTTTCATATGGTTATTATAATTTTAAGTACTCTTAAATCTAATATGTTTTTCCTGCAATTACATGGTCTTCAAGACCATGATATCACTCTAACAACCAATAGACCTTCTCAAAATTTTGAACCTATTCTGAAATTCATGTATGGCATACAAACTTAAGGTAACGCACTCTCATATGGAACACTATTTATGCATTTGACATTGCTCTTAATAAGGCTTTCTCTTTTTGTTTATCACGTGCTTTCTCTTTTTGTTTAGCACGTACAGGCATCAGTTCGGAACAACAAGAGGTCGTTAACTGGTGTTGCTCCACATACATTCTCTTTAGACCTAATGATTGTCATATCTATATATGTAGCTGTAATTTGCTATAGTTATATAAATGGATGATATCGAGACGTTTTGATGAATTTTCTTCATACTAGGTTTAGTTTGTTGGTGTTAAATGACATTGATATTTTCTCATAATATATGTGTGGATTCATTTTCTTCATACTCACTTTCCTTTCCCTTACTTTATGTCAGTTTTAGTATCTTTGGTTTTCATATATGATTATATCAGAATTACATAGGACGGCTTTTGAACTTAGACGTGTTCAAGATGGCCTTCAAATACTTTTCGCATACATGATATCCATGCCATCGAATTTTCCTATCTATATTCTATCTCTCTAGCTTAAAGAATGTAGAATTTCGGGACATTTCTGGATACAAAAGAGATGTGGGTAACGAGGTATTGTACCTTTTCCAAAACTATCCATAGTGTGTTTTAACGAGTTCAATGCAATTCACAGTGTTAACCTTAATCTGTATTAATCACATGTTAATGTGGTTATAGAAATTTCTTATGAGTACCATGCATTAAAGCTTTTGCCACCACAAAATCTTCCTTGGTTTAATGTTGTTCAGCAGAACTTCTGGCAGATGTCGATAGTGTTAAATATCATGGCAGGTTAAGCTTGAAGGAATATTTTGCCAAATTAGGAATATTTGGAAACCAAGTAAAAAAAAAAGGAATTCTAATTGCAACTTCACAATTAAACCCACTTCTCCCTTTTTCTCCATGGAAATAATAGTCGAGCGAAGTAGAGCATCATCGATTAGTTTTCCTCCTTCTCTGTTCCTTTCACTTTTTGATACCGACTTATCTAGATTAACTAAGGCTGTATGTTGGTTAAGTTAATATGAGTGAGAATTGCAGTTCTTGAGTGCTTGGACCTTCTCTTTGTGCCGCTACTGGTATAGCACATATGAACGTAGCATCCAGTGAGAGATTCAGTGTTCTATTACATTGCTCCGACTATGCATGTTGACAGCTACACAGTTATTTTCTGAGATGTGTCATAGCAACACAGTTCATATGCCATTAATGCAGCCATATATAGCATATAAGTCCTCTGCACCGCTGGGGATCAATGTGTCTGATACATGTGCCTCACAGTTTCTTGTGTATCCAAGTTAAGTTGTTTTAGTAGCAAAAAATGGATATGTTAATGTGTGCATGGGATATAACCAGCGTTTACACATCCAAAAACAACCAGTTGTGGTATTATAGTCATTTGCAAGTTCATCATACATATGGAAACCATCCATTTGTTTAGTGTGTTAAATTTAATAGTTTTATGCAGCTTTTTGTGAATGGATTTACTGCACCTTGACTACAGTTGCTAGAAAGATAAAACTCTAAATCTTTTGATAACTTTTGTAGGAAGGGAAGCAATATGCGAAAGAAAATGGTATGCTATTTTTTGAAACTTCTGCAAAAGCAGCACATAACACAATTGTTTTCAAGTATGGTGCTAACTGTGGGAGTCAGATGTCTGCCTTAGTGAATTCCAAAAATGTTATGAGTGGTAACATGTTTATTAGACAAAGACAGAGTAAAATGCTAAATAAAATGAACAACATTTAATCAGTTGTTGAAGTTGTTAAATAGCCTAGATATTGAAATTGAACAACCATTAAATGGTTAGTGGCTTTGGCATGGGTGAGTTCAATATGTTCTGGAATTGCTGGACTAGCAACATAAATTCCACTGAATAATCAATGTCGAAACAATTCCCACAAGATGATCCTTCCTTTGTATCTTTCTCCTTTGCACTTTTCCTCTGTTTATTGTTTTGAGAAGGTCATTGCTATTTGACTTATCTCATAACCTTTAGGAACTTTTACCTGTTGTGTGATGACGACCGATGTATTGATATTGAACTATGCCCAAGATGTGAGAAATTGAGGTTCGTCTATGATTACCCAACTAAGACTTGTCAAGCGAAAGATAATACAGCTGATGTGTGCATGGCTTGCACACTCTGCATACAACGTTGTTTTCAGTGTGGCCGATGCATAAATGGCAGCGAATATGAAGAAACATTTTGTCTAGATTTGCTTTGTTCTGATTGTTCCAAGCAGCTACATAAGTGCCAAGAGAAGCAGGATAAAAAGATTGGCAATAGTGAGAAAAATGTTCACCATGAGCCCAGTTATAACTTCTGTCTACATGGCTAGCTGCTGATCGTTCTTGTTGCATACAGCCTTGTTTATGGATCACATTCCGTACCTGAAATCCGGTAATAAAGTTTGATGCCTTGATATGAAGTCATGGCTTGCTTTATGTGTCAGTATAGCTGTTTAAGCACACAAAAATGATAGAGAACCATTCCTTTTTTTAATTACCTATCAAAAGACCATATGCTTGAAAAAAAATACATATACACTGAAGCATGTAGATTAAGGCACATCTCTGTTACTTTCCTGGCAGCTCCGCTTCATCATAGTCCCTAAGATGCCTTTTATGTTTTGTTCGTACTTCATCTATTATTTAGAATTTGTTTTTTCAGGCACCTATTAATCATTTATAATTTGGTACAGGGATCAAGATGCGGTAAGTACAAACCAATCATTAAAATTCTTTTAAACTTAGTAGCCGGTGATGCTATTAGTACTGCTGGGTTACTTGATGAAATATCATGTGAACAGGAAATGGTCAATCAATTCCTTGCTTTCCTTCCTTAGCATCGAAGGTGCGTAGCGCACTATTCGCTTTCAGTAAAGTAGTGTACACCGCCAACAAAGACAAGCAATACAGGGTCTTCAAGGGTTAGGTCCCTAGCTTCAAAAGTGGCAGCAAAACACTTAGCTAAATCATCATTTGCAGATCAACTTCTTGGCTTTACTGCTAGCGTGGTCCACATCAAAACATCTGATGGTTATGAATTAATGGTGAAGGTATATCTCAATTGTTCTTCAAGAATACTTTTTTTTGAAGAATACTATTTTTGGTTTAATTTTTATCCCCCAAGTACTCTGTTATCAGAGTTTTTATTACTATACCAAGAGAACTTTTTTATTTTCCATAATACCTTTGGATGACTTCAATTACTGTTAACAAGCATGATTTTGGCAAAATTTTCAGCTAATACTGATGTTGCTATATTTTGTACAGAGCTTTTCAGCGTTAAAGCAGCTACTAGATAACTGCAGAGTTAGTGGGAGCTCATACTTCGCGCACTGGGTTGGCTTGATGTAGTTGTGCTCACAGATGTGATGATGACATGAAAATTTATTATCCTTTTTAGCAGTCTATGAACTTGGTTTCTACTTTTATGTACACAGACGATGCATCCGGAAGAGTTATCTATGAGTCTAGCGCTTGCAATACTGCTATTCTATCTCAAGTGGAACATAATCTGGAACATACTAGAACAAAAGGTTTAGCATATCTATTATGTTTGTGCTTAGCAACTTCTGGATCAAGGCTCATATCCGGTTTATCAAACTTGTTGCATGCTGCTTGCGAATCCTGTATGGATCGTCGTTCATTGATCAATGCTCATGAAGTAGTTTCTGTCAACGAAAATGCCTATTGTATTCACACTCCATGCTTTCCAAAGCCATTCCTTACTTCGACTTGACATCAGATGCCATGACCGTCGTTCACTGGTTGGGACAGGTTCTACAGAAGTTGTCGATACAGTGAACGGAGCAGTCCTCAGGTCAAAAGGTATACAAATTGCTATCTACTACTGCTTTCATCAGCGTGTTGAGACTGTTGTATGTGCAGATACCCAGTTATTTTTCTTCTCTCATCATTTTTGACATTTTCAGTCTTACATTTTAGATGCGTGTCATGAAAATTACACCGAGAATAACATGGTTTAAACTAGAAAGCATTTAATTAAGATCAGTAAATCATATTGTTAATCTGTGAATGGTTTGTTGAAATTTGTTCTCCATTTCAATGCTTGAGATTTCTGTTTTCCACAAGTCGGGTTGCCTCCATATATGTGAACATTTACCCCATTAATTCCTCTAAGATATGTGCACGAAGCCACAGAATTAGCAGGATACCATATCCCTGCTAGAAATGAGTTTATACTTTTTCCCTTCTTAATTTGCTACCTTTTCCCCATTTTTTCTTACTTCCTCCGACCAGTTTAACACTTTAAATATGGAGTTGCTACATTGATCTGTGTAGATCTCTTAAACATATACGGATGTATCATGGCGACAAAGTATGGGAGCATCCTAAAGAATGGAAGCCTGAGAGATTTCTTGACGAGAATAATGACAGCGTAGATCTCTACAAGATGATGGCATTTAGAGGGGGAAAGAGGGTATGTGCTGCTGGTGCACTCCAAACTATGCCGATTTCTCGTATGGCAATCGGCAGATTTATACAAGAGTTTGACTCCTAACTCAAAGTTTGGGTGGATGAAAAAGTTGATACTCAAGTACTTACGACTCAAAAACCTCATCCCAGCTGCTCTTGGCTACAACTTCAAATCTCAATGACTAGGATGGCGTCGAAGAAACGTTTGTACTAGAATAACAAAGAAATTTGATTTTAGTTTCAGGTGTAGTTGATACTACCTGCCTTTAACGAGATAGTTTGCTATCCAAAATTTATGTTGAAATTCTTAGATTTGTGACGGTTGATTCTATTCTTAAGAGTAATGCCGGCTATAAAAGGTGTTGTGTGATAATCAAACTTTTATTAGATGCTCTTTTCACCCCTAATGCTGGTTGTTTCAATATATGTACCAAACATTTGTTATACTATTCTGTGAAAAATAATATTACAATACCTTCTTTTTTAATGGACTATTAAGTAATATTGATCAATATATATTAAAAACAATCCACGTGCAACGCACGTGCACACAACTAGTTACTACAAAAGTCACCAAAGTCACAACCGAAGTCGTATAGACTCGCCCTTTCGTCTAAAAGGAGTTGCTCTTCTTAATGATCATATATCACAACAGAACAAGTAATCGGAGAAAATGTAATGGCGCAAGTCTAACGGCATACTCAAATCACACAAAGCAGGGTCATAGCAAGGGGTCACTATTAGTTTGAATTCTCAGTAAATAAAAGAATTTACTAATAAAACTAATGAACATTAGCTCGAAAGAGCATACTGCAAATTAGAATGTGGTACTGTGCAAAGCCAAGATAGAAACAATGGAAAAAAAAATCCATCAGTCTAAAGGATGTCCACCTAATGGTCATGAGAAGAAAAAGATGGTGATTTTGTCCAACAAGATCAAAAGGTCAGAATGGTTACAAAAAGGAAGCGTTCAACTAAAGTAATCAATGTACCATTTGAAGTATCACCCCCGAAATTCACATGGGCACTGGCCAGAATAACAACAAAAGAATGTAGTGCCAATGAATCTGTTTATTACAAAACCAAATGAAGGCATTGCTACTTGCACAGCGATGAACTTTCTCTCCATCAGCAGGTTCTCTTTGTTTGCCAATGGGCAGTCGCATTTTGCAGTAGCAATGGTGTGGCTTTCTTGCTATGACCCTTCCCTTTTTCTATGCTCAAGTAGTTCTGTAACGAGTTACTATTTCCTACAAAGTTTAGTGGACATGTCGCTTAGGTCCATGTAGGCTAGAATGTACTTGCTCTTGCAAATCTTTGGGTGCTTTGATTTAACCTCTTCCAGAGGTTCACCTTTCATCTTTTCAGTTTACTCTTCTAGCAATATGAAATTCAAAACAAATTTAGTATTGCATCAATTAGAAGAGAAGAAATACTTGAATATCTTCATAAACTGACAAACATCTTTGCATAACCGTTCTTGCATTCTTTTGCAAAAAATGACTTGTATCAAAATAGAATCAATGATTTTGGGGGAGGGATAATTTGGAAAGATAAAATTAATTGATTTCAAAAATTCTTTTTTTTCCTAAGTCTATCCCTAGTTCAGAAATTTTGAAAAATCACCCCGCTGTTTCATAACTTTTCAAACAATCCGATCTTCCACTAAGTTTTATTCCCAAAACCCTCAAAACCTAGCTTTCCCATGCTAATCTCTCTCTCGCTAGAATAAAATCTTGTCCAATGCCACTACTTTTTTGCTATTTCCCTTTGCTTAAGATCTAAGAATTGAAAAAGCTGTTTCCTTGACCATCTCTAAAGCATTGAGCAAATATCAAATTTGCAACGGGTTATCATGTACACATGGGATAAATCACGAAAATTCTTCAGCGTCTAGCATTACTTGTAATTACATTCGAAAAAAGACGGAAATTGTATGTACCACCAAATAGAAGTAAACTAACTGCATAATTCAGAATCATCTTCTAACGAGCAGCAGGAGGAATTTACTTTGATAGGGGCAGTAATAAAAGCGAGCCTGAACAATTTCCATGACCAGGCTGATTGGATTGGTTGCTTCCATGCTTTTGCACACACTTCGTGTTGCAGTCTGTTGGGTTACACCCGCTTCCTAGATCTTCCACACAAATTCTGACTTGCCCTCGTGCCACCGTTACCTCGTTTCCTGCATTTCAATTATACACGAAAAGATATTAGAATACTAAATAGGCCTATATGCGAATATCAACTATACTGACCGCAACATTGTGCATCACTTTTATATTATGCTTCATCGAATTACTTGTCAACTAATGATTAAAAAAATTTACACGTGTTGATATAGCAAACAAGGTGTTTATTCATCTCCATCAATGCTTGGTACCAAGAGCAAAGTAGCAACACTAAGAAGAATGCACTCATCGATACGTTTTAGCTTCGTTGTGATTTTCCTCCTTTGTTATAGGGCAGTGAGTTGGAAACATTATTTGTATGCTCCTTTATTTTGTGTGTGTGGAGGGGGTGTTTTGGGGGGGAGAATGATGAAGAGAACAAGCACGACTGTAGCAAAAAATATTCTTTATAGTTCTGCTTTTAATAGTTAAGGGGGCAGAATGATGCTAATTGAAAGAGAGTGATTCGGAGAGGTCATCAGGTGCAAATTTATAGGAGAGACAGGGTGATTTAAACGGCTCGGCTTCGGATTATTTCAGTCTTTTTCACCAGCGAAAAGCACTGCTAATGCTGAAGGAAATATGCGCTTTATTGTGCCTGATTTCCATATATCATGCAAAGAGGGAAGCCCTGTATAACTATGATTACTTTTAAGGTAAGTCCGACCAAACAAAACCTTATTAACGTGCCAGTACTCTGCTTTTCTCGCAAGCTCAACTATTTTTCAAAGCAGTTGTCACATCACCGTCATTAATTTCCAAATTATGAGAAACGTGATTCGGAAGTTGTTTTGGATTGATCTTTAAAAGCAGATTTCGATTAAGTTCGGTATCTAAAATTAATTTTAATTTATTTTATTGGGTAAAGATGCATTAAAGTAGATTTAGTGTGACAAAAGTATTATATAGTATCTAATATGAAAGGGAATATTTAATGTGCATTCATATGTGAGGATATTTTAATAATTCTCTTGGCCCAACCTGATTTTTCAAAACTGATTACTTCGGGATCAAAGAAAATGAAGATTCTGAAATTAATCAGTTTTGAACATATTGAAGCATATTTTATAAGTTTACTTCTTTTTTTTTTAAACCAAATACCTTAAACCTATTTTTAGCGTGAATTTAATCAGCTTTAACCATTTTAAAATCCATCTCAAACAACCTCTCATATAAGCAAACATGGCATAAAGATTTTGGCCTTTGACTTGTGAATTAGTTGTTGTTTTTAATTTCAGAGGTTGGCCCTCTTACGATTATTGTTCCAATAATAATAATTTTTGATACATAATGCTCCTTAGTTTTGTACTTTTGATTAATTTTTTTCTTTTGACTTCTCCAAAACTTTTAGGGCAAACAATCACACTGAACCGGTACAAACCATTCACATTCAGGAATTGGAGCTACGATCACCATCAATACTAATTAACAATCAGCAGCGCTTACGGATCACAGCAGGCCTTTTGTGCATACCTCTTTGACGAGGAGCTTTCTGGCAACTCGAGGGTTTGCAAGCAGGGAGATTATTCAACTCGATCACCTGTATCTTCCTGCTGCGCTTACGGTCAATCTCCTGCTGGTATCCTTGGTGCAACTTCCTCTTGCTTGCTCCCAGCTTGAGCCGCTCCGCTTCTCTATCTAAACCCGTACGAGGCTTGCCTACTTCACACCTGATCTCGTTAATGTCCGCGTCCCGCTGTTGCTCTTGTGTTGAATCGGTGATGATATGCTGCAGCGGAAACTCTTCTTCGATATCCTTATCCATGGTGGAAATATCTTCGATCTTTTGCCCCGTCGATTTGAAAAGAGTGCCATCTCCATCTCTTGGGTTGTTCTTGAAGAGCAGCGCCGCTATGCCAAACTGAAACTCAACTGGGTAGTTCGAAGCAGCGGTGTCGATTACCCATTCAATCAGCCCAAACAGCTTCTCGCGAGCGGTGATCACCCCACCATCCTCTTCTTCAACCCGCAGCAGATCGTTCATACTCTTTCCCTTTCCCATACTTCAAAACCCCAAATCTAATATTGAATTATCGGTTTTCATTCAGTTGCAAAACGTAACAGAAGACAAAGAGTAAAGGTTTTCGAGCGCTTCTCGTATGCTCATATATAGTAAGGTTTTCCATATACCGTAAGGAGCGCGTTGGGTGCAAGTCCTTTCGTTTAGGGCTGTATACGAACAGAGTTTGAGCCGAACATGGGCGTGTTCGAGCTCGGTTCGTGTAAGACTTGGTATGTTCGAACTCGGCTTGAGTTCGTTAAGGGGCCAGAAAAAATTGTTCGAACTCGGCTCGAGTTTATATCCTTCAAACTCGGGCTCGGCTTGCTCAACTCGTTTAATTAAACGAGCCGAACTCAAGCTTCAGAGCTCGACTCGGGTTCTTGCAAGAAATCAGATGAAATCCCTAATTTTCTCAGATCTGTCAATCCCTAATTTTTTTTAGATCCCTCAAGCAACTACTTCATTGCAAAGGATAGACATACCTTAGAAGATGGAAGAAACTCCAAAAATCAGCAAAATCGCACCATTGATGAAGCTATACAGCGCACGACAGCCATCGATGAAGCTCAACAGCTTGCAAATCTGAGCCATCTGCTTTCGCATACCCCCAATATCATCATACGTGATTTGGTTTGTGGGCTTGTGGCCAGTTTTGAGAAGGCGCATTATGGCTGGTTGTGTTACCGAAAAGAGAGGACTTGGCTTTGCAACGAGAGATAAGGTGGTCTGGCGCGGTGTGGCCAGTGGTGGGGGCGGCGATGTGGCCGGTGGTGTGGGAGCCGTGTGGCCGGTGGTGTCACTGGTGGTGTGGGCGGAGGTGTGGCCGGTGGTGTGCCAGTCTGATGAAAGAGGCTCTGAGAGTCTGAGAGAAGGAAAAGAAATGAGAGAGAGAGAGAGAGAGAGGATAAGAAGATTTAGATATTTTAGGGGATATATTATATATTTAATAGGTAAATGAACCAATGTTCGTTTATAAGGCTCGGCTCGTTAAGTAAACGAGCCATCTCGTTCACGAACATTAATAAATAAACATTATCACGTTCAAACTCAACTCGTTTAATAAACGAACTCTAAAATTGTGTTCGTGTTCGATTCGCTTATTATATGAACGAACATGAACGAGTTCCAAAGGAAACGAACAGCGAGCTATTCGTGAACAAATCTGTTCATTTACAGCCCTACTTTTGTTCCTACGTTTTGTTGCTTACAACGCAAGCACAATTTTGGATTAGGATACAAACAAAAAAGGAGATAGCTAGGAAAAAAGCTTTTAATATCTTGACGCAAATTGCTTCATAAATATATGCTAACGAAGTGTCCCAGGTACCAAATTGGTTAAAGATTAAAATAAATATTTGGCTCATTTTTTATCAACCATGTCATATAGAGTAACTCTAATCTTTACTGGGATTTAATAGACGTCAGTATATGTGATTGGGTTTTTGTATTTTTCTATTTGGATAAGGAGGTGATTTATTTTTAGTTGAAAGTTGTACATCAAAATAATCAAACCTAATTTGTTCATGATTACTGTTATAACATCGTGAAATGATGTTGAACACTAAGTCACCGTGATCAAGTACACTGGGTATAAATTGGATATACCAAAATGAGCAACCTCAATGTTTGTCGTTAAAACCAAACATTGAGATACAGTATTAGCAACCTCAATGTTTGTCTAGATTTGGCAAGTTCAAATTGAGATTAATTTAAAAAATACAAGCAACATCCACATAGAAATAAAACCCAAACCTAATTGTTGGGTTAATTGCATTAAGTACCCTTGTGGTTTTAATTGCAAAAGGTCCCTGTAATTATAAAAATTGCAAAGAGACACCTTGGTGCCAATGTTGTTACAATTGTTAAAGAAATCATCCAAGTTGACAGAGCGTAATGTTCACTCTCTTAAGAAGTGCGTTTGGTTGATTTTAATACATTAAAAAGACTAAAATACCCTTCCTTTCTTTTTTTTTCTCCTACACTCAAGTCCCAATTCCTTCTCCAATCCAGCTAAACCTTAACTAGCCGCTACAAAACCCTAGCCACCACCCTCAACCAAAACCCAAGTCGCAATTTCTACTACCACAGAGCCCCATCCACCACCACCATCCCCAATTTCCACCAGCACCCAGCCCCGACCACCAACTATGACCCTGCCTGTCCGCCGCGCAAGCCTTTCATCAACCCGGTGCCAAGAGCACAGTCACCACGCACTGCAAACTCTGCATCGCTAGACCGTCATCAACCGAACCACTTGCACCGTCGCCAACCCTGCCATCAGCCCCAGCCATCTGCATCGCACCCAATCGTAACCCTAATCGCACGAACTCAGATCATGTGCGCTTGAAACCCTAGATCTGAGTGTAGACACCAAAACATTATTTTACTAGTCAATAGTAAATAATTTAGTGTCTAGTCAATTATTCAATGCCGCGAAAAATAAGGGTTAAGATGCGGACTTGGGGCAAAGCAAAAGAATCGGCTTGAACCAAAGTTTAATTTGAAGAACCAGTCCATGTAAAATTATGCGATCCAGCTCATGATCTTGTTACCAAAAAAGTTAAATTTGACTACAATCATTCCCAAAATTAAATGGAGACAAATATCCATTTAATTGATCAAATTGGATGATTAAGGGGATAAAAATCTCCTTAATTACAAAGTCAAAACTCAAATTACGGGTTTTCCAAATTTAAGTCTGCCATCTTGCCTATAAATGAGGGCTTGGGGTAGAGAAGAAGGACACACAGGGTCTCCGCGATCAAAGCCTAAGCTCCGCCGAAACGTTGTCCTCTCCCAAGTTGTGTTTCATTTGAAGAATAATACGCAATAATGCAGTGTCGTTCTTCAATCGAGAACTTCGAAGTCACAAAGATCGCTCTCTCTTTCGCCTCAAATCGAAGAAGAATTCGCCTTCAATATTAGTGATTCTACAAGTCAAGGATCGACATACTTTTTGGGATAAAGCTTCAAAGCCCTCGAGCAAGCGCCGCTTCGACGATCTTTCAACCGCGAAGATTGAAGAAGCCAAATTTTACATTTCAAGATCAAGCTATTTTAGCTCTTGGATCGTGACCAAATCGGAGATCGAATCAGAAGATTTTACATTCCTTTTGTGTAAAAATCACAGAGCGATGTAACCTAAAATTTTAAATTTGATAAATTGAATATTGTGCAATTATTTCTTGTCTTGCAGCTTTAGACACGAAATTTGTGTGTACAGTGAGTTTGTGCAATTTGGGTAAATCAAGCACATCAAAGCCTAAACACATAGGTTTCTTTCCACAAATAGATCCTGTCACATTAAAACTCAGCAAGAATGGAGAAGAGGGCTTTGCGGCAATGGGATTTGTTTGGCAACGAAAGGGAATGCGATGGGTTTAACGGGCTATGGCGGTGACGAGAACAGGGGCATGGGCCTGTGACGGCGACGGCGACGGGCATGGCTAAGTGATGGTGGTGGTGGTAGGGTCTAAATGGTTGTGATGAGATAGGGTTTGTGGCGGTGAAGGGTGGGGCTTGAATGTCAACAGGTGTGGCTAGGATGGTGGTGCCACCCCTCTCGTGAAAACTTTTTTCCGCACACAAACAAAATAGGGTTTATATACAGTGGTATTTTGGACAATTTATTTAAATCGTTATAGAAACCTTCGGATGCAACACTTTTACGATCACAGAAGCTCCTTTGCAATTTTTGTTATTATAGAGACCTTTTTGCAAGTTGTCCATACCACGAGGGTATTTTTTGCAATTAATCCCCTAATTGTTTCTTCCGTTTCACAAGCGTCATGTAAACGATATGCTTCAATTTTCAACTAAATTTAACCAAACACTCCAAAATGTACGTATCCAACTCTGCAAATTTTTGAGCTAAGCATTTATTTGTGTTGTAATCTAAAGTATAAAGAAGATGAAGTGTAGTTGTCTGGCATGAGAAGAGGTTACTGTGGTTGGTGTTGGAAACAAGGTTCCTAATTTGGAGTTTGGTTTTAACTAACAATCAGATCTTGGTGTAACTAATTATTCGCTACTTATCCTTTTTTTTTTATTCCGTCACTTCGGCAGGTAAAAAAAAAAATATTGTGATGTTTAATGTGGTGTGGTTCTTACTTTTCAGTTTGAAAGTGGCACTTGTGTGACTGGTCAATCTCCACCAAATTCAGCTTCTATTTTCAAATATTTCCATTGTTGCTGGCACATGCTCACTACACGGATTCGATCACGGTTGGGACGCATTTACAAGTTAGCAAATATTCTCAAACTTCGACACTCTTGTCCCAGTCAACCCGGATCATGCCACGTGTGTCCTGTGCCGGTACTTGATATAGAATGCCTAAAACCTTACTTTTGACACTTCAAACCAAAAACTAAAGATTTGGGTGCCAGCTTCCCTCTTGGGGAGCTGCACACCCAGTGCCCCTTTGGGAATCACCGACCCGTGGGGGTCCTTCCCCTCAGCACTCCTTTCGCCTTCTAACTTTCTCAACCTCCACCATGCCCCTCAAAGTGTACTAGCCGCTCGTGATGCTCCTTTCTTTTTGGAGTCACCGACCCGGGGACTTCTTGGGTAGACCGCCTGGTGGCAGCCCAACATGATTACAATCGTAACATCGTAAAATGATGTTGAACACTGAAGTCGTCGTCATCGAGTATACCGGGTATAAAGACTCTTGGATGTGCCAAAATGGGCATACATAGGTCCGATAACCCTTACAGTCATGCATAAATAATCAATATAAACACCCTCCACAAAGTATAATTGCATTAAACCAGCAATATCCCTCATTTTCAAGCAAGCAAGATCCATTATTGCAGTTGTCTCACTGGAAAGACAACATACTGTTACTCCTAATTCATATAGAATCATCCCAATATCGCCCAACAGCAATAAGCTCTAATGTAGGACAGAAACCAAAGCCCTAAAAGCATTTCAAAACCATTTACATACTAAGATAAAAGATGAACCAAACCCAACACTTATAACTTGACTCTGTGAGTCAATTAAATTCACACTACCTTGGACAGGATGACTTATTGAGTCACTATGAACACCACTATTTAGCCAACCCTGCCATGTTTAGAAGCCGAGATCTACTCATAGATGCCAAGACTTTCGCATCCCTTTATGATTAGACGCTAGATTTGTACATTTCGGATGTCCAGATCTATGATTTGAAAGCAAATCAACGAGACAGATCAAAACATTAATCCACGATACTGAAACCAAAATTATTGCATGCTGTCACATATAAACCACCAAATGATCCAGCACACCACTATATTTTGGTGACGCGGATCTGCTTCTATTGCTATAGGGATCGACATTATCGAACGACAACAAAAACCAAGAGAAAGTAGACCTCTCACTTGGACGACTATAAGAGACCGAAACTGCTAACCGGGAGGGACGAATTAAGGAAGGACAACAAATTAGAAACGAAAGAAGTAGGAGGTGAATGAAAGAGAAAGAGCCGGAGCCCTTCATAAGGTTTTTCGGCAGTTAAAATTTCTACTTTCAAACAATAACAAATACTTGACCAAATTGTTAGTACATATGATTAGGTCAAGTTAGCTTTCACACGAAGTATCTTAGTCTATATATATAAACGTTCCCTTGTGTACCTTTAAGGAATTATTCAGTAAGCTTTCCCGTCACTTCCATCCTTCTACCAGGAGTTTCTTTCCCGTGATCTTCACTTTTGCAAAACGTTAGCGGTTTTCAGCATTACATAGTGCCTTTTTACCATCACCCGTCATTTTTTTCCTACTCAAATTGTATCGTCCACGTGTATTTGTAAGTTATCAGTTACTCTAATTAAAAGCTTATGCTTGTAGATCGAGAATGAATCCAATAATGTAGTACATGCTTTAACACTCCCCCCGTCTGCAAGCTTTCGGTTGCACGTGTAGAGACAAATCAAAGGTGAACCATCAATCAGTGCAAAAATGGACAAAGTGTGAATTGCACTTATAGTGAAGTTGGAAAAAAATAAGCAAGCAAAAGGAATCAAACCCAAGACATTAACAAACAGGAGTATGCAATTTGTCTCATACAACAACATAAACATCCAAACCACTTACAACATTATTTACATCTTTCCTTACGATGTATATACATGTATCTCTTTTTGGCAAGCATCTATTGTGAATTACTATTTCAAATAAAGAAGTTATGAAGTATGTGACATCTCATGCTTCTTGATTACATTCTGACAAGTAAAAGAAAATTGTTACCACAAAAATCAAACATAAGGTGCTGAATTTGAAATGAAAGTTATCACACAAGATGGAAATTTTTTTTATTTTTTTTTTTTTGGCCATTAATCATGGAAGTTGCATAACCCAAGTCTCCCGCCCCATAAGACCCGAGCCTGTGGCATTGCATGCCTTTCCCCCACTTAATAGGAAGAAGAGTTTACAATCCGTAAGAAGAAAAGCCAAGCCAAATTTGCGTCCAGAATAATCCTTTAGGCTGCATATTTTATTAATTACTTTAGGATATGAGTAGTTTCTCGTGCAAATTCAAACTAATAACGATAAATAAGAAGCATTTATTAGCGTCATAACTTAACTTCTATTTGGGTTGCAATAAAAAAAGGCAAGCACGCTTGGGATTAATGTAAGATGGTGAGCCGCCAAGGCCATCTGATGCAATCAAAACATGTCAACAACAACACACAACACCGCCACCTTTCCATCTCCACCCAATACCTGGCAACACATGCCAAGGTGTCACGGGCTGCCCCTTGCACCCGCCTAGCACCGCGCCCATGCGCCCACCCAGCACAGCGCCCCCGCGCCCATCCAGCTCAGCGCCCCCGCGCCCTTCCAACATGCGCCCATGCGCCCTCACAAGTTCTTCAAGTCTCGCGCCCATGCGCTGGTCAAGCACAGCGCCCGCGCGCCCAACTGCAGTGCCCGCGCACGCCAAAAGCCATCAGTGAATATCTGAAGATCCAGGCGTGCGTTTTTGCTCAATTTTGGTGGAGATCACCCTTGTATATATTTAAATTTCCCTGTAAAATTTCAAGTCATTTTGAGTTGTATTTCTCTAAAAAGGGGCACTATGACTCCTCGCACATAGTTACGTCTACTACTGTCACTTTGATTTTCCCTCCTAATGGTACTATATGAGAGTCATGCACACCCATACCCGAGAGACCCTTGCTTTGTTTTAGCTTGCCTGTCTAGCTAGATTGCACACTGTGGATGCAAACAAAGCCTTTTGTAAGTTGTAATGATGCTATTGAAGTAATGAAGATATTTGTGACCGTTTTGCCCTCATGTTGAAATTTACTCTTTGTGCACTGTTTTATGCGATGTTGATGCACTGCTTGCTTTAAATTGTTGGGATTGGTTGGCGGACTCTTCTTGCGAGCGGCAAGTCGAGTGCCACACACGATTTCCTTGTGCCATCAAGGGCCACCGTGTGTCAGGTGGTATCAGAGCTGCGGTTGCCCAAGGGACCGTGGCTTCAGCTAAGAAAATATTGTGGGATAATTTGCTGAGAAAAACTATGGCCAACACGAAAGAGAGAATCGATGCTTTGGAAGCACAGATACATGACATGTTCAAGAGTGACCAGGATGCTCCACGCATCCTGAAGCAATTTTCCCTTCGCCTTGACGCGTTGGAAGTGAATCTTGAAGCCACTGATAATACCCGATATGCTGAGAGCATGGAATGGGAGGGAAAGTTTCAGGAGCTTCAAGATCGAGTGGAACACCATGCACGGCACAATGAAGGTATAGACTGGGAGTCTAAATTTCAAGAACTCCAGGATCGAGTGGAGCTTCTTAGTCGTGCAGTGGTTAACACACCCGCTGGGGGTGCGGAGCACTCGGCCAGGCCCCGAGTGCCAGAGCCCAAGAGTTACGAGGGAGCCCGTGACGCCAAGGAATTAGAAAATTTCCTTTTCGATATAGAACAATACTTTCGAGCCATCATGTACTTGGTTGGAGATGCCAAGTTATGGTGGCGGAAGAAGTACACAGAGATCGAAGATGGGTCTTGCGTCATAAACACATGGGAGATACTCAAATGAGAGCTAAAGAGTCAGTTTTTCCCAGAAAACACCGCATTCAACGCGAGGAAAGCGTTGCTGGAATGCAAGCACACCGGATTCGTCCGGGAGTATTGCCAGGCATTTTCTGCCTTGATGTTGGACATCAATGACATGTCCGCAGTCGACAGACTCTTCTTCTTCATGGAAGGGTTAAAACCATGGGCTCGCATCGAGCTTAATAGACGTCGGGTGAACAACCTTAATGAAGCTATCATCGCTGCCGAGAGCCTTTCAGATTACAACTCCGAGCCACAGAGACCCCCTCAGAGAGGAAATCCAAGCAGAGGTATTGGCGGCAAGAAGCCAGGGGGTCCAGTGCCAAACCAAAGTTGGGGCAGTAAAAGCAGTTGGGCGTCAAACTCTTCTACCCACTAGAAGAGTGGAGTTGGGTTCAAAGCCAAGCCTGACGCTAACACCAGCGGAGAAGTGAAGAAACCTCCTTTCAGGGGTTGCTTCTTATGCCAAGGACCGCACGTGATCGCTAACTGTCTGCAGCGACAGATGATGAATGCCTTCTTTGACAACATTGGGCAGGTGCAACGTGGGGAACAATCTGGCTCTCGACCAAGGCATCCACCAACTGATGAGCAAACAGACACACAAGATTATGAAGAGGAAGATGCCGTCGGGGCCTTTCCTCAGTGGTGTAATGCGGTGACAACGCATGTTGGGAACCCCAAAAAGAGCTTGACTGGGGAAGAGCCTAAAGACATGCCGCCAAAGAAAAAGGGCGACGTACCAGGGAAAGGCTTGATGTATGTGGACATCAAGGTTAACGGGAAGGCCATCAGGGCCATGGTGGACACAGGAGCTACCCATAATTACATTTCTAGCACCGAAGTTGAAAGACTGGGTCTAACTCTAGAAAAAGGGTAAGGACGGGTGAAGGCTATCAACTCTGCCGCACAGCCAGTAGCGGGGATAGCGAGATCTATTTTGATCAAGATTGGCCCATACGAAGGAAGGACCAACTTTTCAGTAGTCGTCATGGACGACTTTAAGTTGATCCTTGGGTTAGAGTTTCTGCGTGATACGAAGACTACAGTGACGCCATGCACCAACTCCCTGGCCATGCTTGGGAGTAAACCGTGTGTCATTCCCACTATATCTCCCAGGGCGGGAAAGCGTTCTATCTCAGCCCTTCAGTTGAAAAAGGGATTAAAACGGGACGAAACAACCTATCTTGCCATGCTACGGTGGGACGAGATCGAAGAAGTATCGGGACCATTACCCAAAGAAATTAAAGTAATATTAAACAACTTTGAAGATGTGATGCCTGATAAATTGTCGAAGAAATTGCCACCTAGAAGGGCAATTGACCATGAGATCGAGCTCGTGCCAGGCACGAAGCCACCCGCCCGAGCTCCGTATCGGATGTCACAACCAGAACTTGCTGAACTCATAAAACAATTGACGGAGTTGCTAGACGCAGGTTTGATCATTCCAGCGAAGTCGCCTTACGGTGCGCCAGTCCTCTTCCAGAAGAAACAAGATGGTTCCTTGCGGTTGTGTGTGGACTACAGGGCACTAAATAAGGTGACTATTCGGAACAAGTATCCTATTCCTTTAATCGCCGATTGTTTTGATCAGCTTAGTAGGGCGAGAGTGTTTACCAAGTTGGACTTGAAGTCTGGGTATTGGCAGGTCCGAATCGCCGAAGGTGACGAGGCGAAGACAACTTGTGTCACCAGATACGGTGCGTATGAGTTCTTGGTCATGCCGTTCGGCTTGACCAACGCCCCGGCCACATTTTGCACCTTGATGAATCAGGTTTTGCGAGACTACATTGACGATTTTGTAGTGGTGTATCTCGATGATATTGTGATCTACAGTTCCAGCTTGGACGAGCATCTGAAGCACTTAAGGAAGGTGCTTACCCGACTGAGGGAGCACGAGCTATATGTGAAGCTGTCGAAATGCACTTTTGCCCAAACCAAGATTAAATTCTTGGGCCATGTGATAGAACAGGGTCAGATAAGGATGGACTCAGCTAAAGTTCAAGTGATACAGGAGTGGCAACCACCAACTAATGTTTCAGAACTGAGATCTTTCCTTGGATTGACCAACTATTATAAGAAGTTTGTCCGAGATTATTCGAGAATGGCCCATCCCCTAACCGAACTTCTGAAGAAGAGAAAAGTTTGGGAATGGTCCAAGGAGTGTCAATCGGCCTTCTCGACGATGAAGCGCGCTATGTCTGAAGATCCGGTACTTGCTCTCCCCGATGTGTCGAAGTCCTTTGAAGTTCATACAGAGGCTTCTGACTTTGCACTAGGAGGGGTTTTAATGCAGGAATGCCACCCAGTGGCATATGAGAGCAGAAAGCTCAACGAAGCAGAACGTCGCTACACCACTCATGAGAAAGAGTTGCTCACGGTAGTGCACTATCTTAGAGTTTGGAGGCACTACCTGCTTGGTTCTAGCTTCATAGTGCGGACAGACAACACTGCAGTGAGCCACTTCTTAAGTCAATCCAAGCTCTCCTCGAAACAGGCCAGATGGCGGGAACTTTTGGCAGAATTCAACTTCATGCTCGAGTACAGGGCAGGCTCGACCAACAGCGTAGCCGACGCCCTCAGCAGGAAAGCGAAACTAGATCAAGTAGCATTGATGGCCATGAATGCTATTGTTAGAGCAGACAACCGAGTTGCCATCAACATCGGAAAGAAGATCAGGATGGCCCTTACCAGGAACCCGGTTGCCCAACAACTGTTGAAACTGATTGAGAGCGGTAAAACTTGACAGTTTTGGCAAGAAGACGGTTTGCTGATGACCAAAGGAAGACGGGTATACGTTCCCCGAGTCAATGATCTGCGACGAACATTGATTCGAGAATGTCATGACACTCTTTGGGCAGGCCATGCCGGAGGAGAAAGAACATTAGCTCTCCTTCAACAAGGTTACTACTGGCCCCAGATGGGGGATGAAGTGCAAGAGTATGTGAAGACATGCCTTACTTGTCAGCAGGACAAGGTGGAGCGTAAGAAGAAAGCAGGGTTACTACAGCCACTACCTGTCCCCAAGAGACCGTGGGAGAGTGTGTCATTGGATTTCATCACTGGTCTGCCGAAGGTTGGAGACTTAGGCACAATTCTTGTTATCGTTGATCGGTTTAGCAAGTACGCAAGCTTTATCGCAACACCCAAGTATTGCTCAGCCGAAGACACAGCGCAACTTTTCTTCAAGTATGTGGTGAAGTATTGGGGCATGCCTCAAGACATTGTTAGCGATCGGGACTCCCGCTTCACTGGAAACTTTTGGACTGAACTCTTTAAGTTATTCAGATCCCAACTTTCGATGAGTTCAAGTTATCATCCAGAATCAGACGGCCAGACGGAACGGTTCAATTCCATGTTAGAAGAATACCTCCGCCATTTTGTCAGTGCAACACAGAAAAATTGGGTCAAGCTACTGGATGTTGCCCAGCTATGTTTCAACTCACGCAAAAGCTCTTCGACAGGGAAGAGTGCTTTTGAGATTGTGAATGGACAACAACCGTTACTACCCCACACGGTAAATGTCCCCAATGCAGGAAAATCTCCAAGGGCCATAAGCTTCTGCGAAGAATGGAGGCAGAATATAGATCTAACTCACTCCTACCTTGAGAAGGTAGCCAGAAGAATGAAAAAACACGCTGACAAGAACAGGAGATCTCAAGAGTTTAGCGTGGGTGACAAAGTTATGGTTAAGCTACTGCCACAAGATCGCAAATTTCTAAGGGGAAGAGACTCTCGTCTTTTGCAGAAATATGAGGGACCCCTGACTGTAGTGAAAAAGATAGGCAAGATGGCTTACAAAGTTGATCCGCCTCATTGGTGGAGCCGCCAGCTCCATCCTGTCTTTCATGTCAGCATGTTGAAGCCTTTCTATGAAGACACAGCCGACCCCTCCCAGGACCAAATCAGAAGACAAGGGCTCAAACCCAAAGCGGCAGGAAAGCGAGTTGCCGAAGCTATTTTGAATGATAGAGTGATTACAGCTTCCCGCAAGCGCCATCAAGAGTACCTAGTCAAGTGGCAGGGACAGATGGATGAAGAGAACACTTGGGAACGAGCAGCAGACTTATCAGCCTATGCCGACAAGATTGAAGCCTACCACATGCAGAAGTTGACGAGGGCGTCAACAGCTCTAGTGGGGAAGAATGTCACGGGCTGCCCCTTCCACCCGCCTAGCACCGCGCCCATGCGCCCACCCAGCACAGCGCCCCCGCGCCCATCCAGCTCAGCGCCCCCGCGCCCTTCCAACATGCGCCTATGCGCCCTCACAAGTTCTTCAAGTCTCGCGCCCATGCGCTGGTCAAGCACAGCGCCCGCGCGCCCAACTGCAGTGCCCGCGCATGCCAAAAGCCATCAGTGAATATCTGAAGATCCAGGCGTGCGTTTTTTCTCAATTTTGGTGGAGATCACCCTTGTATATATTTAAATTTCCCTGTAAAATTTCAAGTCATTTCGAGTTGTATTTCTCTAAAAAGGGGCACTATGACTCCTCGCACATAGTTACGTCTACTACTGTCACTTTGGTTTTCCCTCCTAATTGTACTATATGAGAGTCATGCACACCCATACCCGAGAGACCCTTGCTTTGTTTTAGCTTGCCTGTCTAGCTAGATTGTACACTGTGGATGCAAACAAAGCCTTTTGTAAGTTGTAATGATGCTATTGAAGTAATGAAGATATTTGTGACCGTTTTGCCCTCATGTTGAAATTTACTCTTTGTGCACTGTTTTATGCGATGTTGATGCACTGCTTGCTTTAAATTATTGGGATTGGTTGGCGGACTCTTCTTGCGAGCGGCAAGTCGAGTGCCACACACGGTTTCCTTGTGCCATCAAGGGCCACCGTGTGTCACAAGGCCATTAATCTGACGACAGGAGCCTATGTTGCCACCAGACTACCACCTGTCGTTGATCATTACAGGATATCACCACTAACCAGAGCTCTACCATCTGTGTGTAGATCAAAAAACACACGAGGGCCATTGGACTATCCCCGCCGAGCACCACCACTCCAATCCACAGTGTCTACCAACAAACCCCAACAAGATCACCAAACACCCCATGCACTCACCACCATGCTAGTTACTGTTGAGAATCTAAACCCAACAACCACTACAACCACGAGTAACCCAAGAGAGCCGAAGGGGACCGAACTAGGAAGGGAAGGGGGAACAAGAGAGAGGGAAACCTAAGCCAAAGAAATCCTTTACGGGACCATCAAGCTACCATCAACTATCCACCATAGACTCTTGATATAGCTAAAATATCCACCTAACCAACTTATGACACGTGGCATGGATGACTTTGAGCGGAACTAAGGAATCTGTATCGGGACAGAGCCTGAGAGAGGTGATAGAACCCGTTTAGGACTCAACTGCTAAAAGGATAAGTCCTAGTAGGGCTCTAATACGTGAAGGATCAACGAGAAAAGAATCCTAAAGGAGTGAGGAGTCTGGGAACGGCCTACATAAGGGGAAAATCCTCAGGTACACAGACAAGTTCACACACAAGCACCCAGTGCATTTTATGCTATTCAGAGCTCTACCCTAGTAGCGACGTTCTGACTTTAGCATCGGAGCCGCCACCACCAGAACATCCTCGGTTGTCACTCCGTGTTCTATTTTGCAGGTCCATTTCCCAGCCGTGGTTCCCGATCAATATTCTAGCAGCAACAACTCTCATGCTCAAACACCGTGATCCACTGCCACACACCCCAACGCATGAACACGTGGAGAAGACTACCAATCTTCAACACAGACCAACAGCAACAGAGTATACAAGCAACCCAGGCAACCTGTCAACTGCCACCACGAACCACCGTCCCTGTGGTATCTTGCACCATGTCAACTGGCAACCGGCACCATCAAACCAGAGAGAACCATAACCACCAAAACTCAAGGTGCCCACAAACTCCATCAACCCCTAAGCCTGCGACGCCCTGCACAAATCCATACCAAAAGAATCAAAACACCACCACGCACAGGGGAAGCCAGCGGCGGTGGTGGGCTGCGATGCGACTAAGGTTGGACTGAAAACGGGTGCTTTGAGAAAAATGGTAATATTGCTAGAAACGCACTGTAAGCCTGAATGGTTTAGTTATAAAGTTTTGGTTACATATAGGGTTGTATACTATTGAAAACAATTGCTTTGATTGGAAACAAGTTTCACAACTTTTAAGCAAAATAATACTATATCCGTCCCACAAAATCGACCAGTTTTCCTTTTTTTTTTTCCCACTGTCCCAAATAGATTACTCATTTTGCAAAGGTTTGTTTTGTGTGTTTTTCATTTATATCCTTTCTCTAATTTTCTGTCTCACCATCCATCTACCTCTCTCCTCTACTCTGGATTGTCTTTCTCCACTCCCTCCTCATCCACCTTAAGCTCTCCACTCTACCCATTTTCCTCGTTCTTCTTTGATGATGAGGACAAGCATCGTTGTATATTTTTTTCTCAACCAATCGCAGTCACTCTTCGATCTACCACCCCTCCTTAATAACCACTAGTACAGCCGCCTCTTTCTATGATTCAAGATTTAAAATTTTCATCACCACCACCGCCACTACAAGAAAAAAGGCTTTTAGCGACGGGAAATTCGTCGCTAAAAGCCTAAAATCCGTCACCAAAAAAATTAGCGACGGATTCACCGTCACTAAAAGTCCCTCGTATAAAAGCCCGTCACTAATAATTTAGTGACGGAATTTTTGAAATCCGTCGCTAAATATGTAATTATTTGCGACGGATTTATTTTTAATTCGCGACAAAATATCCGTCGCTAATTATATTTTTAGTATTTTAATTAATTTTCTTTTTGTCAAATTAGCGACAGAATAATGTTTTAGAGAAGGAATATTCCGTCGCTAAAAAGCTTATTTAGCGACGGAATATTCCGTCGCTAATTAACTGATTGTATGAATACTTTTAGCGACGGAATTAATCTGTCGCCAAAAGTCAAATTTTTTTTAAAATTTTTTTTTATTTTTCAATTACCCAAACCTGTAATACAATTTTCATTTCTCAACAACAACGCGCAATAATCAATACACAAATAAATATATATAATCAATCATAAAAATGTTTATTATAAAAAAGACTCATTATGTACAAGTCGGGAACCGGATACAGCCGGTTAGGGGAGGGAGAAGAGTACAAGCCGGGAACCGGATACAGTCGGTTAGGGGAGGGAGAATAGTACAAGCCGGGAACCGGATACAGCCGGTTAGGGGAGGGGAGAAGAGTACAAGCCGGGTGCGGGGGGGGGGAAGCTAGGAACGGGCACGAGAAGGGGCTCATCAGGGGTTGTCGAGTCCCGGATCTGGATCCTGCTGATCCGGGGCCGGCTCGGCATGTCCAACAGTGCCCTGCTCCCTGATCATCCTCACACCACTGTAGCAATGCGCTGGATCTCCTCGTCGTCCAACTGAGGCCGAGGAGCCGGTGTCTGTGGAGGGGCAGCAGGGGGTGAGGACGCTCCTATCACGGCACGAGCAGTCGTGCTAGGCAGGCCGCGTATGCGGCCTTTCGGCCGATTCACGACCTCCGGCGTATCCAGCCATCGCTTCAACCCCCTAGTACTCGCAGCCGTACTAGTGGACGCTGATGGCTGTCCGGACTGCTGCTCGGACCCCCTTAGCTGTTCATACGAGGCCTGCAAAAATAGTGGTTTAACGATATGTTAGGGCATTAATTAACGAAACAGACATTGAGGATAGAAAGAAAAAACATTAACTTAAACAAATTGACTCACATCGATCCGCCGGGCAATATCTGAAATATAGTCGCCCGCCCGGTGCGCCTCGTCCTTGTCCTTCTTCCGCACGTGCGTCTGATTATAGGTCAGAGCTATGACCTCATCCTCCTCCAGATCCGGGTGCTCGACCGCGTTCATGTGTCGGACGATGTCGTGTGGCACCGACCCCCCCGTGTGCGTCGGATCTCTGTTCTGTCTGTTCTCGGCCCCGCTCTTACTCTTGGCGTCCCAACCTGGATCCGCAGCCCACCGATCTATCATCTCCCCCCATACACGGTGAGATATCCAATGTGGGGGATATCTCGTCATCGGGGCACCCTCGGGCAGCGCCTTCTTCGCCCGGTCCCGTGCATCGTGGAGCCATCGGCGGTAATTCTTGCCGATGTAGGCAAAGAAAGCCTGCTGCCCCAGTGCCTGCTGCTGAGGCGTGTCAAACGTGAACCCCTCCTGTAAGGCATTCAATAACACAAATTAACAACAGAAAACAAACTGTAATTAAACATTTACTAACGCTGAAAAAAATACTTCACCGTACCAGCCACTCCTCCCATAGGACCTCCCTCGCAGCGGCATCCCAGTCCTTCCAGTACAGGCGTGGCTCGAAGAATCGGCCCTTCACAAGAACGCCGATCTTCGTCCTCGCCTGATTCTCCAGGATCCTGCCAAAGAAGTAAATAAATAAATTAATACAGTTCAAATATAAATTAACACCCCAAAATTTTAAATATATAGGCATGAGGTGATATTTTTAGTACTTACAGGCCCTCCTGCGTGAGCGTAACTCTCTGTTTACGCTGGGGGTCGATGCGTACCCCGCGTGTCGGACCACGGCCTCGTCGAGATCCTACAAAACACAGACATTAATACAGTTAAATATACTTTAAATATAAGGCTAGCGAAAATGTACTAAACACCGTTATCAACTATACCTGAGGTAGAACCCACGGAAGATGGAGAATGCACGCGCGTGTGGGATGAATCTGCGTCGGGCTGGGGCTGGGGCCCCATCTGCTATCTACGATCACTCTGTGCCTCGTCATCAGTAGGCAATGACGAGGTGGGACCCACCGGGGAGGAAGCAGCTCGGCGTTCAGCCCGGCCACGAATAGCCCGTATCCTATCCATATCTGACTTCATATAGATAAATTACAAAGACATTAACACGTTAAAAACAATAATTTGGCAAAAATCATTATCGGCACTATTGGTTGGCAAATCGATCCCTTTGGACTTTCTGTAGTGCAGGTGTACCTATTGGGGGCAGAGGTATGGTCTATCTCCATTAAGGTCACAAAGTGACTCTTAATTCATCTAGGATTTCAAAAAGGCGGGGTTCTAAGAGTCTTGAGGTTATCTGGCGGGGTTTTAAGAGTCTTGGTTCATCTGCACAGGTTAGTCTTTTTTGTATCTTTTACATATGTATAGCACCGGTATACCCATAAACTTAGGTTTGTAGGTACTTAGTTACAATTTTTTTCATGTATTGTTTGCAGATTTTTGCTGGTGCTTTCCCTGAGGCTTATGATCCTCCAAATGGCTTCTATTTTGAAGTTAACAACGATTCACCCATTGTCCAGGTAACTACTTGAGGAAAGCAACAAAATCTTGAGGGGCTCGGTTTTTTTTCCTAAACATCACTCATGAAACCAAATGAATGACAACATTTGTTTTTGAACTGAAGGATGACATCAACCTATTTGACTACAATGTCCAAGACCGTGTTCAGGATTTTGTAGATGCTGCTTTAGCACAGGTCAGCTGAGTGTACTTGCTCACTTTTCTCAAGCCTTAGAAAATGCATGAGTAATAGTACGGGTGGTGTCTATGCCATATGTATCATCTGCGATACATTTAGGGAAGTACTTTAGCTAGTTGTTAGTTCTTTATGAACCATTGTTCTAAGACAACAACCAAAAATTTAGATCTAAATGGAATGCAATGTGGGACTATGAATTGGAGTTTCAAGCAAAGAAATTGAACAAACATCTATCTGCAAGAACAAACATCTATCTGCAAGAACAAAGTCTGCAAGAACAGGCCCTATGGAATATGTAAATGAGGTTTAGGGGTGTATTAGAGTAGTAACACTAAAGCACTCTTACCATCCAAAATATCACTAACCAATCAAACCATATCAAACAATCTCATTAACGTACACCCCAATCAGAGATCCCCTTCTCGATTAACCATATCAAACAAAAAGCTTTGTAGGCTGATTAGCTAGTTTGAAACTTACCGAAGTTAGCCGGAGCTCAAAGATCTAGGCAGACTACGCTAGATCGATCTGGTCGTTGAAGACTGGCCGTGAAGGCCGCCGGAGGTGGCGCGACGTCGGGGGGAAGATAGGGGTGTCGCTGGGGCTGGGTTGCCGTAGAGGGGTCGCCGGAGGTGAGAACGCCAGTGGGTGAGAGAGAGAGAGAGAGAAAGAGAGAGAGAGAAACAGGAGAAAGAAAAGAAAGAAAGCAAATCTCGGAATTAAGGATAGACCTATAGCAACGGAATAATTCCGTCGCTAATAGTCCATCGGTATTACCAACGGAATTTTTAGCTACGGCATTATTCCGTCGCTTAAATTTTTTTTTAAATCATCAAAAATTATAAACTTTCTAAAACCATTTAGCGATGGTTTTTCCATCGTTAAAAGTCTGTTGGTAAAAGTTCATTGGCAAATTCTTTTATGGACGGAATGGTCCGTCGGTAAACTTTTTTAACTACGGATTTATGCGGACGGTAAATACCGTCGCTGAATCAGACTTTTAGCGACGGAATACCTTCTGTCGCTAAAAGTCCGTCGCTAAAGCCGTCTTTTCTTGTAGTGCGCTACCTCTTTTAAAAACCATCGATACTGTTGCCTCCCTCAAATTTCAAGATTTAAATTTTCTATCTAAGAGACCTTCCAATTTAGATTTGATTCAATCAACTTAGATGTGATTTTTTTTTTTGTCAAAGGTGCATTTTGGTTTTAGAAAGCGGTGGTGATGTTTTGGGATCTTTGACAACGTTGTTGATTGGGCAATATCGGTGATGGTTTGAGGCGGTGGCAATGATCTTATGCAAAGAGCCACTTGACTAGGCATGATTAGGTAAGGCTACGAGAGAGTGAGCGTTCTATAGATGATGAAGATGCAACTTAGGCGGGATGGCTACGCGAACAATTATATGCAAGCGGAAACGCCAAAGCTAGTGTTGGCAACCCCGGTAAGACGTCTTGATGAAAGCCCTAGCTAATAGTATTGTTGATGCCGAAGGCCACCAATGAAGATCATTGATTCTGCTAATTGACAAATTCGTGGTTCAGAAAAAAGAAACAAGCCTGTTAAGGATATTAAGGTTTGTTGAAGGGTTTTCCTCCAAAACTTTATAGTGAATTAGGTTCGCCAGAATTTAAACCTTTGACCACGATCTCAACCTTCTATTCATAATCTGGTAATCCATGCATGTTTGAAACTTTTAATTCCTAAGTTAACAGGTTGCATCGTTATCGATCATAAGCCTAAACTCGTACACAAAGATCTTTCAAAATTTTGGAGTTCAATTTTCTAGAAGAAATTTTTTTAAAAAAAAACAGAAAGCTTTTGGCAATGGAATTCTTGTAAGAGAAACATTTAAGGACCGAGAAAAGAGTGACCCATCAACAATTATGATAAGTCACTTAGAGGTAGAATGAAAAACACAAATGTGTGCATTATAATTTTACTATGCGTGTCAGTCATATATATATATATATATATATATATATATATATATATATATATATATATATATATATATATATATATATATATATATATATATATATATAGGGAGCTGATCCGTTGATAGCGCTAGCAAAATGGGAGATCTTGCTAGCGCGATCTGACCGTCCATCCCGAAGGGATGGACGGCCCAGATCGTGTATTTTTGCGGCGCTGTCAGCAGTCCGCTACACTGTCTAGCGGACGACACTTTTTACCGTTTTGCCCCTGCACCCCCTCCGCTACACTGTCTAGCGGAGCACATAATTGAAGCCCACGTTGACAGCCACGGTGTCGTCCGCTAGACAGTGTAGCGGACGACTTACTCAACTGACACATTACCACGTGTTTGTACCTTTATTTCTACACACGACGGGTTGTCGGAATTCCTCAAGCTCCTTCGGCTATAATTTCTTCTCCTCCTTCGGACTCGCTACAATTTTCTGCTCCCTTCAAGCTTCGAGTAAAACTTAGCTTCACTCAAGTAAGGTAAGTTTGCGAATGGTGAAGTTTTCTTTATGGATTGAATGGTAAAATATAATTTGCTTTTGGTCGGACAAAAACGTATAGATTTTTTTTTATGTTCTAGAAATTTGTCACTCTATTCTTCAATTTGTGATGTTCTAGACATGATGTTCATAAAAAAGGTGTAATTTGTAAACTCTAAATAAAATTATAGTTTAATTCGATTTTTTGGCATGATGAATTCGTCTATTTATCTTAGTAATTTTGATTTGTTATGTTCAGTAAATTAATAATTGTTAATTTGGAGACACTTTCAGGGGTTATGCATACGGTATGTTTGTCATCCTAAATTGGTCTATTCGCCCACTGTAATTTTTAGGTAATATTTTCAGTTAGAAATGTCATTTGATTGTTAAGCGTAGTCTATTTCTACACAGGTCTTGTTTCACAATGTCTGATTTCGTGTCGAGCTCCAACGTCCCCGTAGATGCTAGTGATCCGTATCTAGGACGAACGTTTCAAACATTGGAAGAAGCTGAAGAATGTTTTCGAGCGTATTCATTGAGGGTTGGTTTTGGCATTAGAATAAAGACTACAAGAACAAGCAACGTAACAAAAAAGATATGCTCTCGCTTATACGAGTGTCATAGGGGCAGAAATCCACAGCAAAATGAGACACGCGTAGGCAATGATGACAGTGATGACGAAATAGGATATTCGCGTAGAAGACGGGACTGCTTTGAGCGCACAAATTGCCAGGTCAAGATGTTCGTAAGCTACAAAGCCAATCATGATCATTGGCTTATTACCAGCCTGGAACTGGCACACAATCACCCGTTAGTAACTCCTTCTAAGGTGAGTCAGATGCATCAACACAAGAAGATGGGTAAGGTCGCGAGGAGCCTAATTCACACAATGAGCAATGCGCGAATTGGACCTACTGAGATTGTTAATGTTCTTGCTGAACAGGCTGGGGGAATTCAAAATTTAAACTTTAACACGACAGACGTTCGTAACGCGGTCCGAACCCATAGACGAGCCGCGTATGACCTCAATGATGCGCAATCGACAATGAGCCTATTGAAACGGATGCAGATGGAGGACCCGCAGTTTACCTTCGACTATAAACTTGACGAAGAGCATCGAGTTAGTACAATTTTTTGGGTCGACGGTCGTTCGAGACTAGCTTATAAGCATTTTGGGGATGTCGTGACTTTCGACACCACATACCGTACCAACAAGTACTCGATGCCGTTCGCTCCTTTCACCGGCGTCAATCATCATTATCACTCCATCCTGTTCGGGTTCGCCTTGTTAAGGGACGAGAGCGAGGGTTCTTTTGTATGGTTGTTTAGGACGTGGCTGGAAGCAATGAACTTCAAAGCACCCAAAGTGATCATCACCGATCAAGATTTGGCAATGAAGAAGGCTATTGCGACCGTCTTCCCAGACACCCGGCACAACTTGTGCACTTGGCACATAAGCAACAAATACCCTGAACGTCTGCATCACGTGTACGCAAAGTATCCAGACTTTAAACAGGATTTTGACAAGTGCATTACCAAGTCATTAACGATTGAGGAATTCGAGGAGAGGTGGGAAAAGCTTGTTCGGGATTACTCATTGCAAGACAACGAGTGGCTCCGGCACTTGTACGAGCGCAAAGAGCAATGGATTGGCGTTTACACGAGGAGGTATTTTTCAGCGGGCATGAAAACGACGGGCAGGAGTGAATCTATGAATGCCACGTTCGATAGTTATGTGGGTACAGCTACCAATTTGAAGACTTTCGTTGCATCCGCACAAAAAGCGGTAGCTTCGTTGTTCGTAAAAGAAAGGGCTGCCGACTTTGCAACAACGTACAAACAAAGGAGAAGGTTGCTAGAGACCCCGCTGGAGCTGAACGGTGCCAAAGTCTATACGAAGGAGATCTTCTTGCTATACCAAGTAGAGCTGCGAAAATCGGGACGATACAGTATAAACAAGGTGGCAGAAATGTCTACGCGTGAGTACAAGGTTTATTCGCTCGTGAATGACCTCGTCCCTGAGAAGCTGCGCAGAATTTATACGGTGAGCCACGACACATTGACGGACTCGGTGACGTGTGTTTGCAAGAAGTTTGAGTTCCATGGCATCCTGTGTAGACACATTCTGCGGTTTTTCACCCAGAAGAATATCAGGACAATCCCCGATAAATACGTCTTGCCACGGTGGACGAAAGGTGCAAACAGGTTGCACGGTACCATTTCCTTTCCGGAGCACCCGTATACTGACTTTGAAGAATCAGAGACGTTGCGGTATAATCATCTGGTGACGATGTTCACCCGTTTGTCCGTAAAGGCTGCTGCTACAATGGTCGGTTATAAACATCTCCTCGATGTAGCTCAGCAGCAAGAGCCCATCGTCGACCAGTTGGAAGCAGCTTCAGTCACCAATGCGGTTGACACCGAGCCTACGACGGAATCCGAAGATGACGAGCCGGGGGAGGAAGGCGACAATGATATCCGGCCATTGGATCCAATTATATCGCAAACGAAAGGCCGCAAGAGATCTACGCGGATGAAAAGCTCAATTGAAACGGCAACTCAACCTAAAAAGCTGCGAAGGTGTGCATTGTGCAACAAAATGACCGACCACGACAAGCGGAACCATTACAAGGCACTGGGGATAAGTCCCGGGGGTTTGCAAGATGGGGCAGAAGATGACGCCGAAGATGAGGACGGACAAGCTGCAGTGGACCTTTAATTTTTTGTATAAGTTTGACATTTGTAATAATTTTTATATAAGTTTGACATTTGTAATAATTTTTTCTAATAATTATTCAACCGAATACCGGAATTATTTTTTCTGATGTAGCGATTTCTGATGTAGCGGACGGATATGCATAGTCCTAATTTTTTGGTTATCATTTATGTCCGCTATACAATGTAGCGGACGTCATCGCAGAAAAACTTTTGGACATCATTTATGTCCGCTATACAATGTAGCGGACGTCATCGCAGAAAAACTTTTGGTCTTCATTTATGTCCGCTATACAATGTAGCGGACGTCATCGCAGAAAAACTTTTGGTTTTCATTTATGTCCGCTATACAATGTAGCGGACCTCTATCCTATTGTACATATTAATCAAAACGGGCAACAGCTTTTATCAGTCCGTTATATTCTCTATCTCTCTCTCGAACATCTAACCCAAGCCGCTACCCCATCTACGCCGACCCACATCTCCGGCGACACCACCGTCCTCCCCTCATCGCCGACCTCGATGGCTTCTGGATCGGACGGGCCAGCAGAATGCCTTTTTCCCCACCCCCACCATCCACGATATTGTCTAGCGGACGGGCCAGCAGAATGCCTTTTTCCCCACCCCCACCGTCCGCGATATTGTCTAACGGACGGGCCAGCAGAATGCCCAAAATTCACTTCCCCCACACTTGAAAATTCACTTCCCCCACTGTCCGCGACATTGTCTAACGGACAGATTTTGCTTTTCAATCATTCTCAGTGAGAACCAAAATAACCAAACTCAAATCATCTTCAACGGAAATCAGACAAAACAATCAATCAATAATCTTCAACACAAATCAATGAGAGCTTTCTAAATATTCATAGTTTATTAAAAAAAAATAAAGTGTAATGGTACAATGTCAACGGGGGGAATCATGTTGGGAGGGATTCTCGGCATTTGTCGGATTTACAATACACGTAACCGCTCTAGGCCGGCCTTTCATAATTTGCCAAGCCATTCTATATCTAAAGGTGTCTACTTCTGCTTGGCTCCACACCGCCGCCTTGAGGCTCTCGGACCGGCAAATGTAATCCATGTACATGCAAAGGAAAACGCCGCAGTCCGAAGTGTTACGTTGCTTGGGCCTCCTCTTCTTCAGTCGCCAATCGAGCTTTGGCCGCGCCGGTACAGGGTTACCACGAACACCATTGACCATTGCACAAAATATATTCTGCAAGAAACATAAAACGGCGTAAGACACGAGTTATAACATTTATGCCAAGTTACAATAACTGTTAAACAACAATCGTAATATTACCATTGAATCCAACTGGGCTTTGTACATCTGCAGCACAGGCATAAAGGCGGTATCGTCGTGGAGACTGTCGATCACCGATACGACTTTCTCCACCGGTTCGTAGCAAACCAAGTACCAGTGGCTTTCCCCTAAAAATGGGATTAGAAACACGTCGGCAACACTTGCGCTCACTGGACTATCCCTAGCAAGATACGCTCGTAGGTTAGCGGACGGTCTCCACTGGCCTAACTTTTTCTTCCGCCTTTGCTCGACCCACTCATGCCATTCAGACACTAGGAGGCTATGAAAAAAGGCATCAACCAAAAAAACAGCCGGGTACTCGTTCAGCCGCTCCCGACCCCTTTCCTTCAGAATCTCCACGTATGTGGAGATGACACCGTTGTCTAACCAACTCCCCGGAGCCAGGGAGGCCATTTCTCCCCACTCGCAAGTGTAATCCATGCCCTCCGGATGATTCACACTATACAACGCTTTGTCCCGGGGGAAGCCGCTAAAATAACGCTCTGTGATTATTTGGCATTTATGCGGCTTTAGGGGCTTCACTGGATGCCCTTTGCGATATTGCCCTCGGGGGTCAACGGGGGATATTGCACTCCTTCCGGGGGGTCGACCGGGGGATATTGCCCTCCTTCGGCAGTAGATGGTCCTGCCCATGGGACAATAGGCAGTGTCTCCGACAGACTGATGTGTCCGAAACCCCAGTCTTGCGTGACTTGACTCTGAGAGAAGGGTTGGGGTTCCGAGTCCAATAGCAAAGAGAAGGAGGGCACACTGTAGTCTTCCCACGGCGCTTGAGCCTGGCCCATGGTGCTTGGCTGTCCCCAATCACCACCCATTCCCGGCACAGATGGACCACCATATCCCTGGCTCACTCCCGAAGTCTGTCCCGAGGGATCGGTGTATCCCTCGCTCACATATGGGGGCTGCCACCCCGGATAACCCATTCCCGCGCTGACGCCGGAAGGCTGGCCCGATGCTTGGTGTAAAAAATTCCCGCAGCCATACGCCAACGCATCAGCCTGTTGGCGAAGCTCCTCGCCCATTGCATCCACCAAATCCTTCCGCTCGCGCAACTTCTGGAAGAAGGCGAACGAGGCATTAACCTACATCCAGAGAGATAATAAATAAGTAACTTCATACACAGTTAGAATCATCAAGTTCAATTAAAGCACTTATTGGCCAACTTACCAGATTGTATGCCATGTGCTCATCGATCTGACCCCTAGGGTGGTACTTCTCCCCGCGTTCAAACCTTACTGGAGCTACTCTCCTCCGGGTGATGCGGTAGTACCACCCATTGTACTGTTCGATACTGATCACGGGGTCAGGCTCCGACACAATGGCCGCCAGCGTGTCCTGCCAGGAATCCCAAACCTCAAGTTCTCGTGCGCACAAGTCGTGCGCATTTGCCTTGCCAAACCGAGGGACACCCGGTGGGTTCCTGTTAAGCCTCATATCCGGCGCGCCTGCTGGCAACCCCTGCAGGCACTCAAAATGGCGCATGGCGCGATCTGGCAGCTGCCACTCTGCGACCTCGAAGTGGATCAGGGGTGTGCGTTGTAACCCAGAGAGCGTGAAGACGAACGACTCTCCCACCCGTCGCGCCAAATGTTTGTACGGTGCCCATCGCATCTGGCCAGGAGATAACGAGTCGAGCTCCCCCCGATAGTACGTAATGTTGTGATGGGGATCGTCTCTCCTCTGGTAGTGGCTGTCCTTCCGACTGTACTCCCAGGCGCACAACCGAGGCCACACATTATCGGTTCCGTCCCTACGCGTGGGTGCGCCGGTAGCAAGGTGTTCATAAGACCACACCTGAGAGCAAAGACAAATTAAATAAAGTATCGTCAAATTTTATTGTCAATTCAACCCAAAAAAAAAGAAACGAGCGAGTAATCAAGAATTGTATGATATACCTGCAATAGCGAGAGACATGCACATATCGCTTTGGAGTCGGGCCTCGTTGCCTTGTGCAATGCTCGGTAGAGGTACGCAAGAGTTGCGGCTCCCCAGGCATAATCCCCAACCTCCAGCAGGTTACCCAACAACGGTAAATATTTGACGCTGACGGTATTCTTCGACGTTGTTGGGAACAGAATTGCCCCCATCACCCACAAGAGGAAAGCTTGTGTGTACAGCACAAGCATCTGATCCGTGTAGTTATCCGGCAGAACCTTGTAGGTATCTACCAACCATTTCAACTTGATACCCCCAGTGCTAAATTGATCCTGGGGTATCGAAGTAAAGAAGTCCCTAGCGGTCCTCTTATTCGTTGCTTCCGACGGAGGAGCTATTACCGGCCGCCCCGTCACCGGTAACCCTAAGATGAACCCTACATCTTCTAGGGTAATTGTCAGCTCTCCGAGAGGGAAGTGAAACGTATTCGTTTCACTTCTCCACCTTTCAACAAGGGCACCTATTAAGTGCCGGTCAAGTTGTTGAAAGATCTGCCCACGCGTGAAAATCCCAAACCCAATCCCACGCAGTAATCTTTTCTGAGTTCTGTTCAATTTCCATTCTTTAAAATTATCGGATACTTCTACCGTGTTGAGAAGTGCTCTTTCCTACGAATTAATAAATACAATTTAAGCAAATTAAACGATATACAACGTTCCCAAGAATAACAAAGTTGATAAAATAACTATCTTACTCCACCATCCCATATGAGCGTACTGATATGGTTTGCTTGGTCGTATAATACGGACGGATCTTCTGGTCCAGGGTTGAAATCCATTTTTCGCAACTGAAATTATGCAAAACGGCAAGGTTGGAAGCGTAAACATTCTCAAACATACAACGCTAGCACAGTCAACGCTAGCATGTGATCAGATAATACTCACATAAGTTCACATGCTGTATATATGCAATGTACATAGATACAAACAGACACGGGAATGGATTTTACAAGTGAAATCACATGAGCAAATAATACGCAATACACATATATAATCTATATATATGTATAGATACATTGACAAACGCTAGCACAATGCAGCGTTTCGCACACATTCAAAATCATGCATAAGCCGCGATAACAACTCTAGATTATGAACAAATAAAGGATTGGTTTGTGAAGTTACGTGATTGATTCGTCGAATAAAGGATTTCTTGAGAAGAAATTGCGCCGATCTACTTGCCAACACCGCTAGAAGAATTGTGAGAAGAAGGAATGAATAGCAGTTTAGAAGGAATGAATAAGGGTTTCGGAGTAAAGAAGGGAAAAACGGTCCGCTACACTGTCTAGCGGACGGTAAGATAATGACAAAGTAACAGTCGTGTTGACTGAGTAAGTCGTCCGCTACACTGTCTAGCAGACGACACCGTGGCTGTCAACGTGGGCTTCAATTATGTGCTCCGCTAGACAGTGTAGCGGAGGGGGTGCAGGGGCAAAACGGTAAAAAGTGTCGTCCGCTAGACAGTGTAGTGGACTGCTGACAGCGCCGCAAAAATACGCGATCTGGGCCGTCCATCCCGAAGGGATGGACGGTCAGATCGCGCTAGCAAGATCTCTCATTTTGCTAGCGCTATCAACGGATCAGCTCCCATATATATATATATATATATATATATATATATATATATATATATATATATATATATATATATACACACGTATGTATGCATGCATACATACGTACGTACGTATGTATGTATAAAGTGAAAGTGAATATAAGGCTAGCCTCACGCAACTTGCGTGAGGCTAGCGACGAAAACGGCGTAGTTTTGTTAAAACAAAGTGATTTTTTTTCATCATTCTCTCTCTCTCTCTCTCTCTCTCTCTCTCTCTCGCTTTTCTCTCTTTTTCTTCTCCCTGTAGCAGGCCCTAGCAAGCCAACGCCGCCATCACTAATTAATAATTGTAATTATTGCACCTTATCCCGCTTTTCTCTCTTTTTTAAAAGTAATTTGTAATTATTGCACCTTAATCAAGTTTTTAAAATTATTATTATCTCATTAATCTAATTAATATCTTATTCCACAATTATTCCCAAAATATTTGTCCAAAATCAAGTTCTCTCCGCTTGCCACGTGTCATATAAGAAATGCTATTATTTGACTCAAATATTCCTTTTCCTTTTTAATATACAATACTTTGTGTAGGATTAGAACTTTCAACCTAGGCCATTATTGTTTACTCTCTTTTAAAAATGTTTCCTATATTATCTCTTAATCATTATTTCCTTAATCAGGATAATTTTATATCATAACTGAAAATCAAATTTTAAATCTTCGGTTATCTCTCTCATCGTTGCTCCTAGAGTAGTTCTTTTGTATACGATTTTTAATTTTAATTTTCTGTGGCACTTCTTAAAATTCATTTCTGTATGTAACGCATGGATTAAAAAACTTGTGTATTCAATATTTTTTAGACAAGGAGCATCCAATAACTACTTATTTTGTCTCTAGTACTTTCTTATGATGTTTGAGGCAAGGAATTAAAGTATAATAGTCAATAAATTTTTAATTTACTTGCACTTTTTTAAAACTATTTTTTAGAAGAAGTTGGAGATTGTTTTGGAAATTGTTAAAAGTAAGATAATTAATAAGTTTTGGCTACGTCTACACAATTTTGTCGCTAAAAGAGACATCCCTACATTAAGGGTTGGTTTGACAATTTTTTTTTTTTAGTTTTGAGTTTTTAAAGAACGGTTTTTAAATAGCAGCTTAATTTTATTTTATAAAAACAAGTAGGTGTTTGATAACTTTTTTTTTTTTAGTTTTTTTTTTTGTGTTTGGTAACCCTTTTAATTTTGACTTTTGTTTTTGGTGGTTTGCAGTGACGGTGGTGGGGCGTAGCGGTGGTCGACGGTGGTGGTGACCGACGGTGGCTGGTGACTGCTGACGGTGATCGTCGGCGGCCGGAGGTGACTGCCGATGGCCGGCGATGGGCCTCACTTTTCAGTTTTGGGTTTCGGATTTCCAAAACTGAAAAAAAAAAACTGGAAATTTTTTTTTGTCAAACTGGTCCTAACTTTTCAACTCTAAACCAGATATAGCCGGAGAATAAGTATCAGCGGCACACCCACTCAAACAAACCATGAGCGATGAATCAAATGAGGCGCGAATCTGCCATGGAAACCCAACCCGAGATACACCACGCCGGCACCGTTCTCCGGTCTGCAATTGCGTCGCGTCTCCTCCTCATAGTCCTAATCCTCTTATGGCGCTCCCTCCTCACCCCTTACGACACCTCCGCATCCATTAACCCTAGCCGCCTCACCACCACAGCCGACCCCGACGCCGCGGCCGATCGCCACCGCATTCTCTTCCCTCGAATCGCCGCCGCAATCGAAGACAGCATCGTGTGGGACAGCGTGTACTTCGTCCGTATCGCGCAGTGCGGATACGAGTACGAACAGTCTTACGCATTTTTGCCTCTGTTGCCCGCGTGCATTTTGTTATTGTCCAGAACAGGTTGGTCAATTGCTGTAGTTTGACTTTTTGCTAATGTATGATCTGTGCTAACTTCGACTTTATTGTCAAAGAACTAGTTAATATATTCAATCACTATTTGAGTTGGATATAATATGTGGGATGTTGATTTTTTTTCCCCCAAATTTAGCAAAATAATTCAGGGGATAGAAGTTAGTACACTTTTTTGCAACAAGTGTTAGGTTTCCATTTGCTCTAAAAGCTTTAAGCCGGTAGAGAATTAGCCTAACAATGTATATCATGCGCTTAAAAATAACAAGGTCAAGAGAGTGAGGATATAGACTTTTTCTTCCAATTTAGATGCTTGCAAGCTGCGAACATTTATTTTTATTTTTTTGATTTTTTTAATTGCGAGATTGTGCTGATCCTAATTACAGGATTCTCTTTGTGCCTGATGTCGCTGCTTATAGAAATGTTGTTGATTTTGACTAGTTCACTGAATGTTTTGATGGTTCACTTTGGCAGTTTTTGCACCGCTAGTTCTGCTCGTTGGACGTAGGGCTGTGTTGGGAATATCTGGCTACGCGATCAACAACATTGCATTTGTTTTTGCTGCATTGTACCTTCACAGGTAAGATTCTGTTTGGTCCTCTATATGGGCATTCATGTACACATATGCACGTTTGCATGTGAGTCTGTGCATCTGTATTATGCATACATTGAGGAACTTAAGAGAAGAGAGATATATTAGCTCCTTAAACTTGTGCCTTATTGGCCGTAGAGAACCAGTAAACATATGTAGGTATAGCTAGGGGTGCAAATCGCGAAATCTCTGCTGGCATGTTAGGCTAGGGCTAGTTCGGTATCTCATTCTTAGTTTTGAGAATTGCGGTTTTGTTGAGCTTCTTTGAAAGGTGGGGTCCTGCTATGAGTCTTGTTGTCTGATCGATCTTCGGTTACAGTAGATAATTGGTATACGGCCTCTTCATAAGGGTGGACTTCTTTGCTGTGTTTTTGTTGTGTGTCAGTGATGTATATATCAGATGCATGCGCGTTGTGCAAGTAGGTGTGGTCAGTCATGGCGTGCAAAAGAGCGAGGTACTAGACGTGACACTAGTTTGTGTCTAGGATTTTTCCAGGTCTGAGGTTGGTCAAAAGGAGTAGGGGCACCTAAGGTAAGTCTTGACTTGTGCCTAAGAAACTTCGTTTCATAACTTCAATTATTGATTCTTTGGTGGAGGATGATCTTATTTGTTTTTAATGCTCAAGTCCTTGTCGACCTCTTGTGTATAGCCTTTGAATGTGGGTTAGTTGCAGGATTCTCATAGGTAGGCCACAAACCTCCCTGAGATTCTCTAATTTGCACTGCTAACTTGGTAGCTTGTTAGGAGCACGATCCCAGGTGGTTTAGGATCCAAACTTAAGTAGCCTCAGATTCTTCCCTCTCGCTGTCACAAAATTCGAATGGCTCATCACTAATGTAGGTTTAGGGTATGCAGAGAGAAAGAGGACGACAAAGCTGACTCGGCATTGGGCTAAGAGAAAGCCAAGCTGTTATTTGGTCTAATAGGGCTGGTCACTTCACTTGGAGGCAGAGATCACGTGGAAGTGGATCTTTGAGCCCTTTTGTCAAAGGATACATGGTTGTGGGGTGGCCAGGTCAGGCTCTTATATGAATGGTCTATCAGTGAAAAAGTTCCGCATAATATTAGATGTTTTGCTGAACGAAAACATAGAGCAGTTGGGTACTGTAATAAGAACTCGCATTATATATCTGTGCATATAACATACGTAATATAAAGTGTTCATTGCTTGAAGATAGAATTTATTTAGCCAAGCCACTCCCAGCTTGGATTCTTCTCGTCACTCCTCGCCCCTGTTCCATGCATCTAAGTTTTTTAGTGAAATCAATCTACTTATTAAATATATATGTTGACAGAAATACTGTACTAGATTGAAACCAATGTATCAGTTCTAAAGGATACATATTCATCATTATCGAGACGAGAAACTTTGCTTAATGGCTTTTTTTCACCGCACACAAAGAAAATATTAATTATTTGGCGGAAGCACAGAAAATAAGGAAGGTGACCTTGAGTGAAAGAAAACCTTGGATCTACTAGTTAAGAAACGCATTAATGCGAAGTATTTCACCAGGACTCATGCTCTCTTGGATTAGCCCCTTTTTCAACAAATGGTCCACTTGATTTTGTAGCATTTCACTCTCCTTGGCCCTCCCTGCACCAAATCAATATGGTGTTTGTATGTCTCTCACAGGTCAGCTCTTCAGGAAGCTCCTCGGGATTCAGACTTTGAACTCCTCGAGAAGAGTCTGGACTTCATTTGGTATTAGAAGTTTCTGAAGAAATTCTCCTGTGTCAATCATCACAAATACATGGCGTGCTTCCCTGGTTTATTTTCTGAAATCTTGTCTGTTCATAACAAGGATGAGTTTTTCTCCACTTTAAAAGCCTTAGGTGGCTCCTGTCATAGGTCAAAGAACTATTTTGTGACCATCTTTCTGGAAGGAATACACATTCTCCCCGCAAATGTGCTTCTCTCTCCGATTATGCTTAGAGGTGTCAAATGGGCCAGGCTTGGGCCGGCCCAGCCCAGCCCAGCCCAAGCCCATCGGGCCTCCAGCAAAACGGGCCAGGGCCGGGCCAGAATGGGGGAAATCTGGGCCCAGTCCAAGCCTAAGCCCTAGGCCCAACATCTAGGGCCGGGCTTGGGCCGGGCCCGGGCCCAAATTTTTTTTTGTTATTCAAAATAATATTATTATTTTACTATCTATTTTGTTATTATTATTTAATAATATAAATACTAGCTTCTTATATGTATTTTAACAGGTATTTTTTTACGCACGGTACCATTACTAATTTATATGTAAGAGGGTGGAATTAGTCGGTTTGGTATTTATTGACAAATAAGTTCGGCTAATTATCAATTAGTACAAACTTTTTTACAACTCAACGCTTGCTTCCCCAATCACTCAGAACTTGGGCCAACTGATCAGGGGAAGTCAAAATCTAAAATTATGTACAATTTTAAACAAATAATTTTACCATCTTCCCTGGCCCTTGAAGCTAATAGTAAAGATTCAACCTACATCTCCCACTTGCTGGCATATTCCGTGAGTTACTCATCAACTGGAAGTTGACTCTTCCTTCTTTTTACACTTCTTACAAAGTAAGGTATGTTTGTGCCTTCTCAAAATGTTGTGTTGCTTAGCTCAAATCTAAAAGTAATAGATCTGTGGCCACGAATATTTGTTTGTTTTCTCACTAATGATCTAAAAGTAATAGATTTTTTCTACATTTTAGTCATAGAAGGCAAGCAAATACACCTTAGTTTAAAAAAAAAAAACTGAAAAGGCCATTTTCGGGCCAAAAGAGGGCCGGGCCGGGCCAAACCCGGGCCATTTTAGGGCCGGGCCTGTTTCTCAAAAAATTAGGCCTGGCCTAAGCCCTAAGGGTTAGGGCCAGTCCGGGCCCAAAAACTGGCCGGGCTGGGCCAGCCCGCGGGCCGCCCGGCCCATTTGACACCTCTAATTATGCTGCCGTGATCTTCCTAGTATCATGTGGCACGCATCCGTATTTACAACATTGCAGACTACTTTATCCTCGTAAAACTTCCCACTGGAGAAGGGCATATGGCAAATATCAGAGACTTGTGTTTCTGCCCCCTTTGATCCAGTCAATCTTTTCAGGATGTGGGTGCTTCTCTGTCCTTAGTTGTAGTGTAGCCATGGATCGAGCTACAATGCTCTTGCTACCACTAGCTTGCTACCACTATCAATAATCATGTCGCACACCTTCTGGTTGACTGTGCATTTTGTTTCGAATATGTTTTGCCATTGCAAGTGCTCTTCTTGCCTTGGCTGTAAAAGTAGTCTTTGAAGGACAATAGAGAGCATGTCCCAATTGTTATATTCTGCCACTTCTGCAGCCTCGTACATGATCTTCTTTTCTTCTTCATGTTTGCCATTGTCGTTTCACCTTCGGTTGTTGCATAATCAACAGCTCCTCCTTTTAAGCAATTGTTTGATCAATGACAACATTGATAACACTTGTTGGAGAAAGGATGCTCATACGGGGTCGTTGTGTCTGCAAGGTTGTTTCATGGACCTGAACCAGCTTGCTTGACCTTGTTTCCTCTATCAGTTTCCCAAGGTTCATTCAACGCAGTTTGCTTTTCTTGTTTGCAGTGGGCTGTGACGAATAATGTAGCGGAAGCGCATAAAACAAGGAACATGTCCTTGAGTGAAAGAAAACCTAGATTCCACTAGGTAAGGAACACACAAATTCACTTGAAACTCAATTCGTTTTTGCTGAAAATACTAACACGGGGACTTTTATGTAGGCAGAATTGAAAGAAAGTATAATTACAAAAGAAAACATATTGTTAAAGAGCCAGAATCTGCGAACAGTTCTGGGGGTTTATTGAGAGCAAAGAAATAGCACAAGTGTGCTAATGTCATGGGATCCTGCTGGCTGAGATCAACGATTCCACATTTTAGCGTATGTGCACTAAAATTGTGGATTCTTGTTCTGCACGTGCTAAAATCATGGATATCTGTCCTGCATCAATTAATCGTGTGAATGCTATTCCAAATGACTATGCTGATGCTTAATATGTGTAAATATGCTCTAGATTTGAGCTTTTTTCATTGTTACTTGCTATCTCCTGAACAGGCTGTCACTTGTTGTTTTAAAGGACCCGGAGGCAGCGTTGAGGGCATCAATCTTGTTTTGCTTCAATCCAGCTTCTGTATTCTACACATCAATGTACTCTTCTCCCTTTTTTTAGTTTATGTCAAGACAAAAGGTTAGTAAACAATATTAGTCTGGCGTTGTTGTTTTACAGATACACTGAGAGTTTGTTTGCGCTGTTATCAATTGGAGGAGTATATCACCTAATGTTGGGCGCAAACAATATTGCCACAGTCTTTCTTGCGCTCTCTGGTTCTGCAAGGTCAAATGGGGTGCTTAATGCTGGCTATATATGCTTTCAAACTATGCATAGTGCTTATGATGCCATCTTCTTAAAAAAGAATGCTCATGTAAGCTCTATATCTAAATTGATTGCATGATCTGATCTCAGCTGGTCATACCACTTTTACTTTACCTTGGTTAAAAGTTGAGAAGGCTTGGTATCATCATTTCAACAATCCATAAATGCTTAAGAGTTCGCTAGATAGCTTGTTTTAGTTAGTTCAATGCTGAAAGCTTAAATTCTCACCGAGTTTCACAAGATTTGAATGTGGTCGATGTAATCCACTTTTAGTCCCAAGAATTCGGATTGAAGTGATTAGAGGTCAGAAATTCTTATCAGTGAGACTTCACATTGGTGCTGGTGGGTCTGAAATCTCACCCTCGCAAGGAGCTAACATTTACCAACTTGATTAGCCCTTTTGACGAAGGCATTGGCCTGTGGGCCGTGGGCCCTGGGTCTGGGTCATTAGAAATAATGTCATGACTGACGGTGAGTCTAACATCTGATGTCACTGACGGTGAGTCTACGATTGGCCTTACAGACCCTGCCAAGGACCATATGGGAGGCCGTGATTCTATCAAACTATCCAATTAAAATATAGTTGCAATGAGTTTTTATGTAGCTCAATTGGTTCCTTCCCTCGAGCTTTATTTGTAGTAGAAGCTTTTGAGAAGCTAATGCACCAGTAAGCCTTTATCCGTGCTTTTCGATATTATTATAATAGACCACACTCATGCTTACATATTCTGCATTACAATATCCTAAATCCAAGTGAATGATCTTGGTGTGGCTAGGACTGCTGTCTTGGAGTGGTTGACACCTGGCATGCAACAAACATGAAGATGGAAAGAAGGAATATATATGCTATTTTACATGGACTCTTCAAAATGCATAAAGTACCCGTGTCGGGCACTCGACACTTAGACATGGGTATGGAATATGTGTTCGACACATCCCGTAGGATATGCCACTGAGAACACTATATTTTAATGTTCTTGTAGTTTGTTATTGCTTTGAGATGATCTAAGTTTTAATTAAAACGATATGCATAGCTTAAAACACCATGTAAACCCAAGGAATAACTAAAAAACAAGAATAGATAGGACTATTTTGCCGTGTCCCCGCATCTTGGGTTTTGAAAAAATAGACGAATCCGACACTTGGACACGTATCCGACATGGACACTCGTACGGAGTGTGACATAGTTTATATGGGGTGGTAGGGGATGGGTTTGTAGCAGAAGTTGTTTCATATGTTAGATGGGCAATGCAAGAATAGATAGGACTATTTTGCCGTGTCCCCGCATCTTGGGTTTTGAAAAAATAGACGAATCTGACACTTAGACACATATCCGACATGGACACTCGTACGGAGTCCATGTGACATAGTTTATATGGGGTGGTAGGGGATGGGTTTGTAGCAGAAGTTGTTTCATGTGTTAGATGGGCAATGTTCCATGGGATTGCTAAGTTTACGTCCCATATCGTTAGGCTATACATGAAGTAAATAGAGAAGATGGAGAGAAGGAAGAGATATGGGATATGGGGAATGAAATATCGGAGAGGTGAAATTGTTTTTGTATAAGGAATTGGATCCGGTGGATTAGGTGTTATATTGTGGTTGCTTGGGTAGATTAGTATTTCACTGGAGGGCAAGATGGTCCGTCCTTTCATTATCTCGACTACCATCCAACTGAGTCACTCATAGGACTGTCTCAACATGAGTTAAAGATGAAGTACTTACTCCCCACAAGTTGTATGGAGCACAACTGGTATGGAGCACGTGATAGGGTGTCTCTCCCCTCTTAGCATTAACTGAATCTTGAGGGTGCTTTACTGAAATAGACTAGCTTTTACTAATTTGAAGTTACCATCTGCTCTAAAAGCTTAAGCTGATAAAAAATGGGCCCAACAATATACTTAACACTAGTGAAACATTATCCTCCTTCTGATCTCCCAAGAAAGCAAAAAATTTTCCAGGTTTTTAGGAATAAAGACATTCATTCTCTTGCTCTATAGATTCTCTGCTGATGCACTCCCATACCAGCTAGGCATGATATATTTTAATCAATGCCACTTGCTCAGTCTTAGGTTCTTACCTCACGCATCCGTCGTGTCGAAACCTGATGAAGATGCACGTGTGAGGTGTTAGTACACATAAAGTAAAGTGGATAAGATGGACATCTATACATGGATGAACCGAAGACCTATTAGCTTAAGCTTATAGGCCAAGATGGGTTTCATCATATATATCTGGGCCTAATTGGCGGCAATTGGCTCCTTACATATAGCTGTAAAAAATGTGTCCACGGCTAACGAGCCGGGGTTGCTCCCTTTTCTCTAGGCTGAGTCGTGGTAATGCAGTGGTGCGCGGAGTCGTGGTAATGCAGTGGTGCGCTTGGGAACACCTTGAAAGGAGCATGCATCCTGCTCTTAGGTGATGGAGACATGGCGACTCATGTAGGGCATTGAAAAAGGACATGGTTCTTGGCTGAGCAGCACTCTTGTGGATGTGAGCTCTAGCACACTACATAGGACATGGCGCCAGGCAGCTTGTGGAGTATGTCCTTGAGAAATTTGGACTCGACAGGAGCTCAGATGTGGTCGACTCACGCATGAGGGAAGATTGATAAAGGTGAGGGTGGTAGTCCACATCCGGTAAACATGAAAAATAAGATGCATATATAATACATGGATGAACCCAAGATCTATTGGCTCTAGCTTTTTGGTCAAGTTGGGCTTTATCTTGTATACGTGGGCCTTATTTGTGGCACTTGGCTCCTGGCATCTCCATGTATCAAAACAGGAGCAATCGTGCCTGAGGAATCCCAACGGTGGCCAACGTCCTGAGGGGTCGGCAGCCCACTTGCTTTTTGATACTAGGCTTTCTAACAAAGGTGAATCGTGCACTTTCATGTTGGCTAGTCACAGGGATATATCTGTGCTGCTTTTTTACTTGCATAGCTAGCTTTTTAGGTCAAATCCTCAGTGGCCCTGCTTGGATCGTATGCCTTTCAATGGGATGGAATCTTGTGCAGTGGGTCTCCCTTTTATACTTTCTGTACTTCAATGTAGAATTCACCACAAAAACAAATCGATGTGCTGCGCCGCCCTTTTATAAACTCAGGGAGAATGAGTTTTATCCTGGAGCATGCTTGGTATTGATTTATCTCTCAAAGGTCAAACTGGTTTTAGTCGACAGTATTCTAGGAGTTTTCTAGATTTCAAATGTTTAGTTAGTGCATTCATCATTTTCAATTATTGGCGTCCCAAATATTAGGTTTAGTCCTACCAAAACAAGTTCAAACTTAGCTGCATAAGCAACAAGATTTGCATCATTAATTGCAGCTGATTAGGTTTTCTGCCGCTCGTTTCATTTAAAAAGGTGAAGCAAGTCCCTTTTTGAACTGCCCGCTTTATACCACATGATAGGCTTATTCCTCTTTCCCGTTTACCACTTCCATCTCAAAATCTTATGAATAAGCTGCACTTGATAAGCTCGCCAATGAGCTTTCATTATATGGGCAGAGAAGTGCACAAGGCTCCTGCCAGTCTGGGAATAGTTGATGGAGAAGCTGTTCCATGTTTGACCGGTTACCCCCAGGTTACACAGGCGCAGCTTCACTGTTGGCCGGTGGCTCACCTTTAACGAGCTTTGGCTTTCTGCCAGTATATTGTTCCTGCACCATCGGTAGACCAAATCCATGACCACCACATCGTGAAACCATCTGAAAAATTTACAATGCCACTGTCACTCTTGTTGTTATCCAGTATCACTGTTGTTCTAGATCATTATGAGTTATGAAGGATCAGAAACTTAATACCAGGTCTTCCTTAGTAATATTTCACCATTCTTGCCGTTTTATTTAAAATATCCTTGACAATGCCTTTTTTGCTAGTGCGCCCTATTTTTCTTGATTATTAGTTTCTGCAATTCTTTTCTCAGTCAAGACTAGCTCAACTTTCTCAAGAATGCATTTAGTTCTTTTCTTTCAGAATGAGGGTAAGGAGATTTGATCTTTGTTCTACCGTGCCTCGTTCTCATTTCAGTTCTCAGGATTTTGCTACTTGATCTGCTGGTCTGTTGCTATCTTGTAGTTTTGCCATTCTGCACGGACATTTTATGTATACAATGACTTCACTGCTAGCAGTTTCCTCTTGATCCATCTTCGTGTGACTGAACCCTCCTACTTTAGTTGAAAAAACATAATGATTTGGTAAGAGTCCTAATATTCAGTTTAAGTCATCTTAAAAACCTACACTGTTGATGCGGTTTTTTTTTTTTTAAGAAAACTGCATGCATACTAAATGTAAATTGTGAAATTTCTTTAATTTGTCAGGCACTTATAAGCATAGTACTGTGGATTTGAAAAAATGCTTCACAGGGTTTAACTTCTTCTGTAAGTATGAGTACGGTCTCCTCATACCCTTTAATTTTGTGCCAGTTGGCATTGCAGGTTCTTATAGCTGGAGCTTTCCGTTGTGTATGTATTTTTGTTCCATTCGTTGCTTTTCAAGCGTATGGGTACTACAATATGTGTCTTGGACGTTCTCCAGATGAAATAAGGCCGTGGTGCAGGGCAAGAATTCCTTCACTCTACAATTATATACAAAGTCATTATTGGTACGTTTGATACTTTTCCATGTTAGATTATTTTAGCCGTCTTTTGCTTGATGATGGAATAAGAAAGCCCTTACTTCTGCTCCATACATTTTCGTTATTTTGGTTCTTTTAATAAGTTACGATACTTCGGTTGGAGATCTTTTGCATTATCTTCGTTGTATGCCAAAATTTGTGCACAGTTGATTATTCTGTTTTTTTTCTTTATTTTTTGTTAAAACAGCTGATTATTCATTCCTATCCAGTTGCAACTTTATACTTAATCCAGATTAATACTATTGAGGTGTTTAATCTTAACCTGCATTCCTCATTCGTTTCCTGTTATTACTCTAGTTAATTTGAGGGGCAGCTGAGATGTCTATTTTCTGAGTTTCATGTGTACATTGGAACTTCTGGTATAATAATTTGTGCAATTCTAGTCCAGGGGAAGCTGAGATGTTTATTTTTGCATTTTATGTGTAAATTGGAACTTCTGGCATAGTAATTTACGCAATTCTAATGCGTTGAAATCATGTAACCTTTACGTGTCATAACTTATGAAAACTAAACTGTGTAGATCATACGATTCAATTTTGAAGATTATGTTGACAGTATCTTTTCTGGCAGGGAAGTGGGGTTTTTGAGGTACTTCCAACTCAAACAGCTGCCAAACTTCGTACTTGCCTTCCCAATATTGTCGCTGGCACTTTGCTCAATCATCGATTATGTGAAGCTACAGCCTGATGTTTTCTTCTCACTTGGTTTTCAAGCTTCTCCTCTAGAACAAAATGTTGCTGCTGTGACGGATCAAGACACTAGAACAAAAAGTGCTTATTTTTCAGATAAAGAAGCGTCTAAAGAACGTGAAGGTATCGTTTTCAAGCACGAGTTGGCATGAGAAGTACCATTGCTGCTTGTCATATTGTTTAGCTTTTGTTTTGAAGAAGAAATAGTAGGTTTCATTCCCACCTAAATATTAGGTTTTATGGGACTAATTCAAAATGCTTCCGAAGTTGTTTCCCAAAGAAAAACATCATTTCTCAGAAGCTAAAAGCATAACAGAATCTTTGAAGCCCACTGGCAAAAGAAAAAAGTAGTCAATCAGAGAAAGAAGCTCAAAGCCTGAATTTCCACAAAAAAATAAAATTTACATCCAAGAACAGATGAGAGAATCATTGCACGCCCCCAAAACAGCAGAAAATCATGAGAGGAGATTTTAAGAAGACATAAGCTGAGTGAAGTGAGGATGCTCTTGAAGGGCCATTTTTCTTGAATATTAGATCCTAGAATCTATTCCCCTATGCTGAGGATGTCAATCTGTTGTCTCTGCAATTCTTATTTCTCTCTTTTCAGTGGATGCACCGTTCAAGCATCCTTGCATGCTTAATCTTTCTCAAGTGTCCCAAGTTCTTGGAAGTGAAACTCATTTCATCCTTAAAAATTTTATTTTCCGTTTTCAGTTTATTCATAAACTGATGATCGTCTCTTGAGTTGGGTTCGACCATTTTTTTGGAGCAACTTCAAATTTGCATCTTTTTGCCCTCAGAATAATACCCTCCCTCGACCAAGTTTGGGACAGAGATAACCATTGTTACCTGGCATGCAGATTATAGCAGTTGGTGGAACGGGATTGAAAACAAGGAAAACCACTTACTATGGAACAGGACAACATGGGGGTAGGCTTATTTGGATAGGAAAAACAGAATAAAGAACTGTTATTCGCAACATGGAAAGTTTGTAGGAAGGCATTTTAAGTACATGTACCCTTGAGAGTCCTACAGGTTTTGACCGTAAAGAACCCACCAAACTTTGATTAACAAATCACTTGTGTGAATGACTTTATTTCTTTTCCTTTTTATCATTTTTATTTAGTAAAGATAAAGATAGGTAGAGGAAGAGAGCTTAGTTAGTAACATTGATCATTTGTAGGAACTAGTTAGTAGCTACCGAGCACGTGGCGATACATGAGCAGTCATGCACAATAGGTACCTTTGCTATATCTTAAAAGATTTTACATAATGTTGAAAGGTGAATGGAAAATGAACGTGAAAGTCGCATTGAATCTACAGATTTTGCTGGTTGCCAAAAGGAAAAAAAAAAACAATGAGATGACAACCCAAAAACATATATGGTACAAAGAACAGAAACAGGAGGTTGAAGATACCTGTTGTTTGACAGTGGTTATGAAAATTTGAGTAGATATGAAAAATGTTTTATTTTTTATTTTTATTTTTGGGGTTAAGAATGATAATTGGCAAATCGTCATTACTGCACAAAAGTGGTTGATAAAGCAATTAAGCAAAAGGGTAATAGTCATCACGTGAATGAGATTCACTGTAACTCCATAGCTGGTAGATGGTGATACACAAACTTGGCTGTTCACATAAATAGATAGATAGATACTAGTAGATGTGGCAAATGCAATGCAGTGCAAAATTATAGAAAAGAGGTTGCTATCAAAAAGGGGAAATTACCTATTTTAGATGGTGATCAGCTATTTTTGAATATCATTTAGATGCATCACTGTCATTACCTGAATAAGTTTCTGTGTAGCATCAATTGGCTATTCCCTTTATAAGCAGTATGCATATAGTTAACATGAATACATTGCCCAGATGCCTTAATGGTCTTTTAAATTTAATTTAATTTTAATAAAGAACTTGGCATCTCAACTACCCAGGAACTTAAAATGGTAGTTTGAAAAATAAGCGGGTAAATATGTCCCTCCCTCCCTCCCTCACTCAACTGTCACATTCGTGGCTCATAGGTTTTCAAACAGATCAGAACTCACAATTCACAGTTTCATCAGAAAATTAGAATAGTCAACCTTCTTTGATGGCTGATACTGTTATATAGCTCAGAGAGAAAGGCAAATTTCCGGCTGTTTCCTCATATTCTGTTTATATTGCTGAGTGCAAAAACTAACGTCCCAAATCGTTAGCGATCAGCGATTGCACATGCACTAGCGTTTCTGGTAACACTAGGCAGAACCTCTTACCCTGTAAGGATAGTAATCTTGATGATGCGTTTTCAGTCTATCTGAAACTTGACTCTTGGATCGATAACGATCCTGGTTCAGTTGGCAAGTTGTTAAGTTTTTCCTTTCTCCTTGCTTTTTATCTCAGGATGCCCACAAAAAGGTGTCATAAAAACATAATCTATCACAGCAAAAGGTTGTCGGGCAAGTGCAGAGAAAGACTCTCTTACAAACTGTATATACAGGATAGGGCTGATAATAGTAATTTGTTGCAGTTAGATGGTTGGTATATTTGGACTCTCAAGGTCTGGAAAATTGTAAGGAAAATTCAAAGGTTTGATAATCAGTTAGGCAGAAAAAGAAAATGCATGTGGTAGTTCTGGTGTTTGGGATGCCCATATTTTAAGCATGGAAAAATGTATTTCCATATTGGTCAAGGGGAGGCTTTAAAGTGCAGAAATTGCTGAAAAAGATGATTATAAATCTCTAATAAATCAATCCGGAATTTCAAAAGCAGCATTCAGAGAGGTGTAGTTCCAAACGCATAAATGGAAGTTTCTGCCAACCTTACATTACCGCTGGATACTAAAATTATAAGAAAGATGTCTAAGAATTGCCAGTAGCTTACTTAAAATTTTTGTTAAGGGAACTACTGAGCTCTTCCCTTGTCAGGCCTTCTCATTTCATATGAGAATGAAAGTTCCAACCTTCTGTGATCAGGTGAGAACTTCGTTTTCTGTGACGGCGTGGCTGATTTAGGGAATCCTGTTAGTTTTGTGCCTAGGCAACTCTTGAAACTTGATTTAGTACTTGCCATAATTGGTCTAAACGTCAATGTTATTACTTGTTCATTACATACACGCTTGCTGCCGTTTACTACTGAAGAAATAATGCTCTTCAGATGTTTAGTCTATTAGATAAGTTTGGTGGGAGGTGGTTTTTGTAATGTTACATGTTTAAGCTCTTCATTTATAGTCGCATTTTCAAAACAAGGTGCACGTCCTTGAGCGAAAGAAAACCTAGAATGCACTAGGTAAATGGGGTACAAGCTAGAAGCAACTAGGTAAGAATCTACCAAACACATAAAGAAAATTATATTTTATTGCCTGTTTTATGTTGCAAGCTGTCAACCCATGTTTGCTAAAACCATGAGATTCTTGTCTATATCAACTTTGGTTGTTTGCCACATGCGGATAACAGCTGCATCTTAGCTGGTTTGTAACAGCTGATCTCAATTTTTCCTTGGTACCAGATGATCAAATTCGTATGAGGAAACCAACTATTAAAAGAGAGGTTTCTGCTCTTCTTCCATCAGCTATTGGTGCATCAGAAAAGCCACGATATGTTCCAGTCATTGTTCTGCCTTTCGTTTTACACTTGGGATTCATGGTAGCCACAGCCTTTTTTGTCATGCATGTGCAGGTCAGCTTACGTTCTCTCTGTCTCCCCCTCCCTCCCTCTAGCAGTTCTCTTTGTAAAGGTATTTTTAAAACTTTGTAACAGCATGAATTCTTGAACGTCATTTTATCCTTCGCTAAGTACTTAGCAGGTTAAAGTATTATTAGCGAAATCCAGTTTGTTCAGCTTCTCACAGTCACATATCTGTCTTCCATTAAACGAACCTTTTCTTTTTTTCTTTTTTTGGCTGGAAGGGGGAGGGGGGCGTCTTTTGGTAGCTCAGCCTCTTTCATAAGATCAAATGTTCCTTTCGCAACTCTTAATCAGTAGACTTCCTATCGAGTCTTGGCTTTTTAGATTCTGTCATAGTTGCCCAGAACCTGCTCTCATCCATATTTTGTCCAGCTTTACGACCATCGTGGTTTGGTTTAGGTCTAGGTGTAAAGTTTGACAGGACACTACCCTAGTTCTTTGAGTGGCTAATTGCTTGGATAACCGAAGGAAATGCTCCTGAATCAATATAATCCAAAATCACAACCACTTTCGGTCCGTTTAGAACCAATTCTTTTAGGATTTGGATTTCAGATTTGGAGTTGGATTTGGAATCAATTCACTTTTTTTTGTTTGGAACGAAAGGGAATTCAAATCACGGAATTCCAATTCTGTGCTTGGAGAACAAAAGAAATGGAAATGTAATAAATTTTTAGACAATTATAATCTTGACTTACGATGAAAAATAAATTACGATAAGTGGTTTCAAGTGTGCTAGTGCCACCATATGGTGGTGGTGGTAGTGGCAGCACTGCACTAGGTAGCAACATCGACGGTGGAAGTGGTGGGGTGGTCAAGTGATGGTAATGATGGTAGTAGTGGTATTGAGGTGTAACAAAATGTAATTGGTGGTCGTCAACTGACGCCAATAGTGATGCTGATAGCATTAGTGGTGGCGGTGGTGGCAATAGTAGTGGCGGCGGCAATAGCAGTAGTGATGTTGGCAGCGGTGGTGGCAGGAGTAGTGGTGGTGGCGATGATGGTGGTGGTGGCGACGGTGGTGGCAATAGTGGTGGCAGTGGTGATGGTGGTGTTGGCAGTAGTGATGGCGACGGTGGTGGTGGCATTATTGGTGGCTATGGTGGTGACGGTGGTGGTGGTCGTGGTGGTGGCAGTGATGGTGGCAATAGTGGTGGCGACAGTGGTAGTTGTGGCAGTACTAGCGGTGCTGTTGATGGCGGCGGTGGTGGCAATAGTGGTGGCGATGGTGGTAGTTATGGCAGTACTGGTGGTGGTGATGGCTGTAGTGGTGGGGAATGCAGTGGCGGTGGTGGTGGCAGTAGTGGTGGCGATGGCAGTGTGGTGGTAGTGGCAGTGGTGGCTGCGAGTATTGGTGGTGGTGATACTAGTAGCGGCGACAGTGATAATTGTGGCAGTACTGGCGGTGTTGGAGGTAGCGGTAGTGGTGGTGGTGGTGGTGGTGGTGGTGATGGTGAAGGATGCAATGGTGGTGGTGGTGGTGGCGACAATAGTGGTGGCGGTGGTAGTGACAGTAGTGGTGGTACTATTTGTGCCGGTGGTAGTGGTGGTGGCAGTAGTGATGCCAGTGGTGGTAGTAAAAGTGGTGTGGTGGTAACGACAATGCAGATGGTGGTGGTGGGTTCATTGTTGGAGAGATTCTAAAAAAAGAGTAAGATAGGTAAATAATTACTTTTAATTCAAGTAAATCGAAATCTCATGAAATCCGACCATTTTTTATCGGATTTGATACTATAGAAACAAATGCAGTCAAATCCCATGAAATCCAATTCCTCTTTTTAATGTTCCAAACAACAAAATTTGAGGATTTGAAATGAAATCCCTTGAATTTCATGGTTCCAAACCCCACTTTTTATTTTCAACCCTTCGGTGTATTTGGCAGCATAGAAAGGAGATATAATTCCAAGGCGACATGTATTGTCCCATGAAGATCATCACTAAATCTCAACATCTATCGCATACCATTTGGGCAAACCTGATAAATATTGTAAGCTACAACCATTCGATCCTGTTATTTCCTCATAAGCACTGGCATGGGTGACCCTGTTGGCACTCCTGTTTGGTTAGAATTTGCTTTTGGGGTAATTTCAGAATGTCTCAAGATAGTTTCTTAGTGTTACAAGATAAGCTAAGCACACAGAAAACTTCAGTGAGCTGATAAACTTAATGCTGCATTTTGATGTCTTGGTCGTTTCCTCTAGGTTACATACATGTCATGCCGAAGAGCGCACAAATGACACGGAATGGAAAATTGGTGAACTAAGGGGGACACATGGGAATCTGCTTCACCTGCGAAGGAGATTCGTGTTGGCATAAATGGCCACTGGAACCGAAATTTTCAGTAGTCAACTCAAGATTATCTCGTGGGGATTACATCGACCTATGTAGTGATTTAAAGGAAAGAAGCCTAGTTTGCCTAAGTACCAAATCACCGTACTAATATGACTTATTACCATAATCAATATGTGTACCTAGTAAACTGACAGCAGAAGTACAATCTTTGTTGATGGTGATAATGCAAATTCTGATTCAAATGACCCCACTAGAAATTTTCTGAAACATGGCATGGTCTATGTCCCTCTATATTAGAAGAGGGTGGCCTAGTACACTAGGCTCTGCCTCTGCAGCGGCTGGGGAGGATTGGTCGTTCACACGCTTATACCCTTCCTTGGAGAGGCGCGCTTTGGACTGTGACTCCACCGAAGCAATCTTACCATTGTGGGAAAGCTTACCTTACTTGTAGGGTATAGTTTCACTTAATATTGTACTACTTGGGGTTGAGAATTTCTTTTCTTGTGTGCTGTTGTTGCATGAATCATTTGAATCTGGTTTAAATAGATTAATATACTTAATTAGCAAGTTTACAATTTTTATACTCTGCTGCTTTCATCCTAAGACTTTTATTCCTTCTCTTCACGTTCATATGGAGAACATTATAAATTACTTGAACTTGGTTACCATATTTTCTCGTTAAACTTGCCAGGTTTGCGCTGTTAGTTATTTGCATCTGTTTTCTATATCATTCAAGTATTAGGGAATTAGCAATTAAGCATATCATACAAGATGTCAAGTCAATGCTACGAAGATATTTGAGATTGACAATATTATTTAAGTATTTTTATCACTTTTGATTAATCCTGAAAAGTAAAAGCACATAATCTTATTTCGCATCCTACTCAATTACTGATTTGTTCGGAAGTAATTCTTAGACCGCCAGCGCTCAATGTCAGCTTGACTTGGCTGTGGCGATTTTTGATTGAATGTAGTTTGTTCTGTTGATTGTTTCACATGTAGTAACAGTGTCCTGGTCAACTTGCATTATTTGAAATAGTCTTGGATGCCATTTCTGTGTCGAACTTTGATGTCAGTTGATGGAATTGGCAGGTCTCAACTCGCTTCTTATCTGCCAGCCCGCCTCTTTATTGGTTCGCCTCGTACTTGATGGCATCTCCTAGCGCCAGTAAGAGATGGGGTTATTTGATATGGGCATACTGTGCAGCCTACATCCTTCTTGGCAGTTTGCTGTTCTCAAACTTCTATCCTTTCACTTGAGAAGCTTGAGTATCATTTCCCTGTCTTGAGCCAAGACGTTTTACCGGCAACTCTCGTCATGTTTCCGGCAACGATGCTGAGCAGTGGACGTGTAAGCTTCCGTACGACATGCTGGCAGAATTAAAACTGCATCATAGCGCCCACTTTGCGCTAGGCCTTGAAGCGAACGCCGAGAAGTGCCAGTGCAGTCAGCTTGTGAATCACGGAGGGAAGTACCTTTTTCCGCTTCTTCGTTACTTCTACTACAAAACAGGGATGTAGTTCAGCTGTTGTAACTGTTGACACTAGCGGAAATATGTTTGCGCGAGACTCAAATTTTGCAGCAAGAGTTTTTACTTTTCATCAATTACGAGAAGGTTGTGGCATTCTAATTTGTAAAATGGATATCGAATCATGTTTCCAAGGTGCGGTTGTTGCCATGATTTCGTGCGGTATTGATCTCAGACTCATCATTATCTATAACGTTGCGGGTGATTTGCAGTTTAGACTAGTTAGAGGCTCTAAAAGGAAAAAAAAAAAAATCATAGAACGGTAATTTCAAATCAAAAACTTTTATTTCTTCAAAGTAGAATTCTATTGTAAATAAACGTAACTTTTACCAAAACCAACTTTTAGCATTTGAGTTTCACAAGTGTCACTATTGGTGTTGTAATGCGGCCATGACCTTTAGGGACAAAAGTGGAGCATAAAGAAGTATCTGTTTCCCGAGACATTATAAACGAAGTTAATGAACAAGGCCTCTGTCATTACTAAAGTGCCTCCTTAAGAACGAAGAGAAAAAGCCCTTTTCTAGTGGTTCACTCATTCCATCTCCTCATCTTCTGTCACACCATTGTAGAAATCTATCTTGGGCATTCAAATCAAAAAAATGAAAGCACTTGTAACTGGAAATTGCCTGGTTAAACAATGGATGTTGCAGATGCTTTCCTCAAGCACCAAATACAATGCCAACTGCACCTACTCCCACGCAAAACAGAGGTGGGTTTTTTTTTTTTTTGGGGGGGGGGGGGGGAATATAATGCTTATAACGACACTCTACCGATCAGTGATATTTTTGTTATCCCAAGTTGTGCATCTTATGAAGATCTACCAACGGCTCCCATAGTGGACAGAATCCGGTTGAAAGCCATAGAAAAACAGCGATCATGTTTACCTCAAACAGAACTAAGAATTAAGACGACTTCTACTCTTTGTTTAACAAGACTGTACCTATTTTGACAAAAGTAAAACACAAAGTCACCATCAATGGTGGCAACTGGCAAGTTAGAGGAACTTCAACTGTTGTACGAAACAGAAGCTTCTCTTCACGATAATATGTACAGATCAAAAGACAGATACATAAGAAAGAAGACTGAGATACCAAGATGGTCTGTCAAACAGAAGGAGCAGATCTGAGCACTCTTTCTAGTTTCTCAGCCTTTGCATGGTCATTCTCTGTGAGGGGACCAGAAGGAAAAGGTGTGATCTCCACAACCAAGTGTGGAGTTGGGAGCTCATCAAACAAAGCTCTTACATTATTACAACATACAGTTTCTCCGTGAGCACTCTCCCTTCTGACTTGGCAACCCTAGAAACACCAAAAATGTGTAACCAACAACAGTTAATCGGCTTTCCCAATTACTGGTTGCACTATCAGAAAGCTAGCTATTAATCTACCTGATTAATTACGAAAGAAAACTGAACGAGAAGATGACGGAGAAACGAGGTGCTTGTCCTGTTGCATTACCTTGTGGGAAGTGGCATCTCTGAATTGATCATCGTCAGAGAGTAAAGAAGCAATAGCTTTAAGAAGACGACGGCCTTCAGATTTGGAAGGTATCCTGTAATTCCGCCTGAGTGTACCCTTTGTTGTAGGATGCCATTTGCTCACTAATTTCCTTCTGTCAGATGCTTCCTTCTCTGTTCAAAAGCAACAAGAGATTGTATCATCTTGCCCAAAAAAAGTGCAAAGGAAACAAAGATGTCAAAAAGCCTTGTTCTTTTCTTTTCTCCATATAAGCATGGTAACTGCAATGAAAATGAAGATAGAAGACATTCAAGAAAAGTCCAAGAAAAGAATATTTTTAACAGAGTCCTCCCAGGATTTTATCCAGAGCACAGCATTTTCCTAAGCTTTTCCCTCCTTGAGAAGCTAGAACAGAACGCAGCAAGTGATATGATTACACTGTCATAGAAACGTGCATCTAACATTCTAACCAACCTTATACAAGTAATAACTCAAGTGAACACAACCTGTTTGTCCCAAACTAATTCAATCAGCTACATCAAAACTTTTGCTTCAATGTCTTCTGTCGAAACTTATGTTCGATAGAAGCACTAAATCTGTGTCTTATTCTCTTATGTTGCCCATCAGCTTCCATCTGTATCATTCTCCATCTACACCTAGCTCTTTCTTTTTCAATGAACTTGTCACGAATCACCCTCCCTCACTGGGCCATACCAACAATATGAACAATAACCCTCCATTTTTTATTTTATGCTAGATTTCCAAATGCCGCCCTGAAGACTGCAAGTGATGGCAATCTCGCAAAGTGAGGCCCCGTACGTTCAGAGTATTTGTTTTCCGTTTTTGTAATGATTATAAAAAAGATGCCTTTTTTCGTGTACTTTTATCATTTTCTGTATTTGTATCGCTTCAAAAAATCAAAACAGTGTAAAAAAAGTGAAAACACCTCAAAGGTGTTTTCACCTTTTCTCACTCGTCCGCATCTCGTGTCAGAGAAAACTCTGAAGAGTGAGGCATGGTTTCCACTGTTCACTCTTTTCTCTTACAACCTTTATGAGATACAGATGAAAAACAATTCAAAATAAGCTAGCAGAAGGAAAAAAAAGAACCACCAACCTGGTTGGCTTTGCAATTCTTCAAACCACTTGGAAAACCCCAAATCATCACCTAAAAACAAGCAAAGAAGCCACTTATTAACAGATATAAAAACACCCAATAACCCATACACGCAGACTCTTTTAATGAAAGACCTGATGATGAGACAAGTGGGTTAGCTGGAGATCCGGCCAAGCCAGCCTTCAAAAGGGCATAGAAGACACAAACCCTGCTTGCCCACAAAGCAGGAGCTTCAAGCAACGAAGCATGTATTCCGGTTCGAGTGAACTTGGCATAGTATGAGCCCTTTTTCCCAATCAACAAGTGCAACCCACTTTGAGAATTAGGAAATAGGGCTTTGGGAAGCAAAGCAGTGGTGGGATTTGGGTTCTTCGAATGGTAACTCTTGGCAAGGAAGGTGGTGGTGGTGCTATGTAGGAGCATCTCTTTTGGTTAAAATGTTGGGATCAAGACTGAAAATGGCAGTGAAGACTGAAGCCTGAAGGAGATTCATCAGATTCACTCTTAACAGAAAGAGGGGGACAAAATAAGATTATGGAAAATCAAAACGATGTCGTGCCATGGACAAAAGAAAGAGGATATTTTTGCCAAAGGCAACAAACAATTGATCTTTTTGCAACTTTTACCCTCTTCTGGTTCAGAATTTTTCTATTCGCAGTAGCTTTTAAGGAGATGAATTAAGAAATTACTATGGTGCATTAGATTGAGATATGTATACTTTAATGTTCTTAAACAATTCTCCTTTCTGGCCTATTACTGTTGACCCCAGATGTCATGAGATGGTCGAACCCAACTAAATTTATATTAAATCTTTGATGAAGATACAAAACCAATTAAATCATAATTCGAAAGAATAAAGATTACTTATTGATCATTTTTTTATCATCAAACATGACCAAGTAAAATATCAAATTATTCCTATCATCTTTTGACTAAAACTTCTTAGTCGTTTTGCCACACTAAATCCGATTTTATACACTAACAAGACAGTTAATAATTCAAAACTTTGAAAAAAGCATAAAATTGATTTTTGAAAAAATTATATTATGCTTTAAAATTACCCCGGAAGAGGCCTCTAATTAAGGAAGTAACATCAAATCTCTCAATAACACCTTTCCTAGAATAAGAGCAAGAGATATGACTGACTGCGTGTCATTATCAATCAATTATTCAAAAGGACCAAACTTTCCTTATCCAAAGTATGACCACTCGCAGGCAACAGACAACAATGTTCCCACTTGAATTGCTCTACGATTTTAAGGATATATTAAAACATCAGCAGCTTCCTCCCAAAATACTCTTTCCACCTAATACATATCAATTGGTGAAATTCGAAACTTTGCACAGAGTTCCATTATTATTAATGGGTGATTACGAGATTTCTTATGAATTTTTTTAAAATTATCCCAAAGAATAATTAGTCACTTTTCAAATTAAAATATTTTTTCATATTTATTTTTTGTTTACCTTTTAGGTTCTATTTCTATCTTTGTATCCAATCCTCTTGACCCTCTCTCTCTCTCTGATATCCTAAATAAATGTGTAAATCAAACATGATCAACTAATTTAAGACGGAATGAATACCATTTTTGGTCTGGACAATCTGCTCAGATTATAGCTAACATTGCCGCTGAAAAATAAAACTCTCTTCATGAATTTAAAGTTAAGTCATGGTTATCAAGGGCAAAACTCGAAACGACTACATAGGAGTAGAAGCTAAAGAAATTTCCTTTCCTTCCAATTAAACAGGTTCATCTTTATCAGGGTTAAAATCTAAACGAATACATAAAAGGAGGAGAAGCTACAAACATTTCCTTTCCTTCCGATCACACCGAGTACATCTAAGTCATCATTCGGTGAATCACGACCCTGGGGAGCGAAAAGAATCAAACCAATATCGCTTGCTACTACACTAGGACGAACTGTATCACCTAAGAAGACATCTACAAACTAACACCTAAACTCGCGTGTTCTTATGGCTATACGGAAACCAGCTACAACATAATCTATACAAGGAAACGCCTTCATATCATATCTTTACAAAGCGAACGTCATTTTGCCCGAATGCTGTTCCGCAGCCAGGACACTTGCGATGGCGGATCTCTAGATTTCTTTGGATGCAGGGATTGCAAAATAGATGATAGCACTTAACAATTACGACCTGCAAGAGTAGATTTAAGCAAATCTATTGTCACATTGTGTTCATGCACATAGGTAAGAAAAGTAAAGAGGAAACGAGTCTAAAATATGCAATCCGCATGTACCTCTTTTGGACGATCAAAGCATACCCCACACTTGAGAATAGCCTTGCAATCTTTGATTTCGTCTTGGAGTTTCTGTATTGCGGTATTACCGTTTTCAGAACTCATCTCAATAACCGTCCTATTCAATTCAGCAAGCTCCTCATCAAGCTTCTTCCTCTCGCTTCTGATATACCAAGACGCCCATTAGTAGTGCACATCTGACTTTGGGAGCCAAGACATATATGGATAACAAAAATGTCAAAACTAAAAGAAATTCCATCCAATGCTCAAGCTTTGGATGTGACTTTAAGATGGTGAAAATTCACAATCCTAAACAAAGATAATCTAAAAGGTACACAGAGGATGTTTAGGCCCGAAGTGTCATTTTAACAGAGAAAAAACAATATTTTGTGGACACAGCTATGTGCCTTAGTTATAATGGCTATTTCGACACAATATGAGCATAATATTTTCGACAAACAGCACCTTTGCAGTTATAAAAAGGTGAAAATGGAAGTTGAATGCCAAATATTCCGCTAAAATTAAATTCATAAAGTAGAAAAAATGGTGACAGGGAAACACCTTTCATTGTCCAGTTCATTTTGGATTTCATCCATTTTTCGCTGGATCTGTTCGTATTCCTTCTCCGAAGAAGAAACAGCAGATTTCAGCCATTTTAATTCCTTCTCGGCATCAGCCAGTTCCCACTTCACCGTTTCCAGGTTAACAGCAAGACGTCTATCTTCTTGAATAGATTTCAATGCTTCCGCAATATAAACTTTCAACTGCAGAGTTCTAATCATGGTTGGAGAGGGATAACCATAGCATATATGTTAATTGAATGCAAAGAAATTACCTGCTCTTCATTATGAGCGATCCTCAATCTTAGAGATCCCAGTGAAGTATTAACTTGTTGAAGCTGTTTTGCTAACACCTGCTTCTCAGAAAGAAGAGAGCTCTGTCCCTGCTTTGTCTTCACACTTTCAGAAACCAACTGGAGCATGTAAATCCACAACAAAGTCAGCAAACCCTAGCAGCCAATTCATTTACCAGGCATATTAACAAAAGTAAGATCAAGAAGACCTTGATGTTGTAATCATCCCTCTCAGCCACCTGCTGCAAAAGATGCTGGTTTTGTGTCTGCATATCTTCATATGCTTGACCAATAGTCTGTATAGAGAAAAGGAAGAAAAGAGAAGGATGAGGAAAGGAGAGGATGGGCAAGAACAAGATGTCATCTGTCAAGAAAGTAAAACAGCACCAAACAGCAAAACGAGCAAAACAGAAACTGAAGCAAGCACAGTTAGGACACCTCAATCTCGGAAATATAAGTCTCTGCCTCTCCATCTTTTAGTTTGATGGCTTCTGTAATCTCCAAGAGCTCCCTGTAGACGAATTGACAATAATTAATGTCAAATACAGATATCCAAAGTGGCAACAAGTGGTCGGAGCGTGAACTACATCAACACAAAGAAGTCAATTTCAACCAACATTAGGAGTATCTATGTCGATAAACAGAGCGGAGGGATTGCAAAGCTAGCGTAGCAGCTCAAAAGCCCTATACTTCATCCTTCTGTATAGTAGAACTTAGTTGCAGGAAACTCCTAATATGGTGACGTTTCTCTCTCGGAAACTCGCTTTTGCGATCCCAAGTTAGGAGCTCCATGGGATCTCGTCCCAAGTTAAGATGGGAACTCGATCCCTCTAGCTGGATAGAGATGCATGGAACAAGTGATAGAATACATAAAAATCAAGCTCTTTTCAACTCAATTCCTTGTTTCTCTCTTCCTTTAAGTCATTAAAGTCTCCTTGTTGTTGTTGCTATCTATGTAAACTATGCTAAACAAATGATAATACTCTTTACGCATTTATTTATTCAAGCCGCTCCCAACCTCAGATTCTTCTTGGTGCTTACGCTTCCCCGCCCCTGCTCCCGCCCCCGCCCCTGCTCCCGCCCCCGCCCCCGCTTTGTGCAACTAAGTAGTAGAACTTAAATCCAGAAGATCTTCTTTCCTTTTAGCTCTCTATCTCACTCTCTGCATTTTTTTCTCCCTCCCCGAGATCCCCTTACGACTTCCCAATATCACCTGCACAACATCATCGGTGATATCTGATCGACATCGTCAACCACTCGAAATCACCGTTGGGGGAGATGATGATAATGACTTAGCTGGGAATTGCAAATCTAAGAACTCCCGCGTTCGTGATCTACTTCCTGGAGAAGAAGAATATAGTGATGCTGGCAAGCCCAGATCCGTTTTGAGCTTTTTGTCATTGCTGCCATGGATTCTTCCAGCAGCAACAAAAATCCAAAGCTATCGAAATCAATCACCTGCCCCTTATTCGCACATGCTCTCTCCCAGCGAGTTACACACTCACAACAAGCTAGGGTTTACCAGAGTCATCACCCACAAACTATAAACTCTCGCGGGGATACGAAGCATAGCAAAGACGGGGGTCATTTAGGTAAATGGTGCCATGACGGGTTCCACAGCTACCTTAGCTGTGTATGCCAGCATCAGCAACCCAACATCTGCTTGTTTATACAGAGAGTCAAAAATCAAAAGTTCAAACACAAACGAACGCGTTTCTCACGAACTGTATCAAAAAAAAAATTCAATGCTTCTTCCAGGGAATATAATCCTATCAGAACAATCCAGAAGCCTTCCTACGTAAACTATTTGACATGTGCAATCATATGATAATTTGCTATTTCATAGCCAAAAAATAACCAAAGCCACTCATAAGATTTGAAAAAGCAGACTTTCAAAAGGTAACCTTTCAGAAGCATCCAGTTTGCCCCTTAGATCAGCAATTTCAGCTTCAGCGGCAGAAAGCCTTTGTTGGCAAGCAGCCTCAGCTTCATTCGCAGCTTTGACTCTCAGTTCTAGACCATGTTCGTCGAGAGCATTTTTCAGTGTTTCTGCTTGAGTGTGAGCTCTCTGTTCAGATTCTTTGACTTCAGCCACATCTCTTCAGTCCAAAAGAAACACAAATATGTCAATCGAGACTGCAGCTATCCAACCATGTAACGACACATAATGTGTATGATCTAAGAACACATAAACTAACACTTAGTGTCTTAATGTGGTCCATCTCCTCTCCCCAAGCAGGATAACATTCTTAAGTTAACAGCACCCGAAAATATAATAAGAAACAATTAAATGTTTTAATAACTAACAGAGTGACTTGCCAGATACATTTTCTTCATTCACCCTTGAAACCATCAGCGAAACACCTTTAACCTATGTTACATGGACTCGGTGTCGGTGTCCGAATCGGACACGTATCCGAGTGTTGGACTCGCCTATTTTGGAAAAATAAGGATACGGGGACACGGATCCGGATGTGGACACGGACACTGGGACACGGTTAGAATATTTTAATTGCCTATAATACTTGAAACAAGATAAGTACAAAAAAAATGTTTGAGGGTATGAAAGGTTTTGCTAGAAGTTCAAAATCTGTATTCTAATTCTGGGTTTTTTTATTTGAATTATATACATTTTGTACCTGCTTGGTATTGCAAAAAAATTGTAAACAAATAATATAAGAGAAGAAAGGTGCTTGTGGTCCCATCATAACACATGGGCTCTTTCCCCATCAGAAACAAAAACAGAGACCCACGTGATTGTCTTCAAGACTCAGGTACTAAAGTCCTCTCTCTCCATCTCTCTCTCCCTTCTTCCTGTACAGATCGGCTTTTCAGTTCTGATCTATCTTCTTTCTTCCATCTCGACCTCCCTCAAACACCAGATCTCTCTCTCTCTCTCTCTCTCTCTCTCTCCCTTCTTCCTACACAGATCTACTTCCCAATTTTCAGATCTATCTTCTTTCTTCCATCTCCACCTTCCACAGACACCAGATCTGCAAATATGTGCCTCCCCTTTCAGCCAGAACAGACGACGTGGCGGGTCCGTCCTGCAAATGAAGAGTCCGACACGGATCCCATACCCGTGTCCGTGTCGTGTCGACACCGCCCTTTACCCCAAAGTGAAGGGTCCATGTAACATAGCCTTTAACTGAACTAATTAAGGTCATCAAACACATACCCAGACACATGCATGCATGCATGCAAAATTAACTTATAAATGAATTCAAGAACAACTGAGTAGATCGTCCAAAACTAAATGACGACCTATATTTTGTTTTAATGATACGTAAAACTAGCTTTGCATCTCAGGCAGAACCCATAAGGAGTAAAAAAAAAAGTCGGCAATTTTTATGCAAAAAGAAAATTCTGAATCGAAGACCTCTAAACAGGCTAAGGTTCAAACTACAGACATGAAGCACATACGTGGAGACTGGCTGCAACTAATAACACATTCCATCAGAAGAGATGCCAACAGGAACAATCACTACACAGTAACACGCTTTGGTCTTTCTCTACAACTTTAGACAAGAAATCCTGTTGTTGGGCTATCTTTACGAAGGATCAGATGGCCAACTGCAGGTGACAATATACTGTACCTACCCTTGGATCCCTTAACCGCTTCCCTGCTGCATATCTACAAACACAGCATTAAAGGACAACACCATTTACAGAAGCCTACCTGTCACAGAGCTAATAGCAGTATCATTCGAAACTCCTACTGACCCTCCAAATAACACTTACGAGTGATGGTTATCGCATCCAACAGATTATTCCCTTATTTAAAGGAAAAAAGGGCGTAGTCGTCTTTGTCAAAGATTATTTTGCTCAACTCGTTACATATAGCCTAAAACAAGAGGTGCATTCTTCATTTGTCACAACATACACGCTGTAAGGGAACAATCCTTCTGCTTTCCTAATACTAGAAAGCACCGACACCTCATATAGGTTAAAGTGTGGTGTCCGATACCTACCGACACCTGACACCTCGACACATGTCTGACACCTCTCAGCGGTGTCCAAATTTATTGATTTATTTTTTAATTACTAGACACCGTGCCGGACACCCCTTGAAGAAGTGTCCACACGTATAAGGCCAAAATATGATGTTTCGGGGACTTTTTTAGAAATGAACTTTGAAGCCCAACAAATCAGATCGACTCGGAAAAAGGTACCCTTCTTCTTTCTCTCTCATTATCTCTCTTTTCCTTCGTTTTGTTAAAGGAAGCACCCAAGCTAACCAGTTCATAGGAAGATACGTCAGCACAGCCGACCTCATTTACAGACCCATCTAGCTATATATGACATCTCCTAGATCCTTTTGTCCCATGTTCTTCTCTCTTGTTAGTGTTGAGACTCTAATCTTGTTATTGTTGAGACATTCATACTACTATCTTTCTTTCTCATCCGTTTTGAACGAAATTCAGCTACACAAATTGATGTTTATTCTTATTATGTACATATATATAAATGTGTTTATATATTATATAAATATAAATATATACACAAATATATTAAAAAATTCAGCGGTGTCCTGCAGTGTCCAAACTCTGATTTTTTGAAAATTGTGGTGTCCGATGTCCCAATCAATGTCGGTGTCGGACACGGTGCCTGTGTCCGTGCTACCTAGCCTAAATAAATATGTGCCTCAGAGATGCTCTTCCAACTTAAATAAGAACTCACGTTGTATATTCGACATTAACCTCACAAAGTTTTCTATAAGCCAAAACAAATTTGTTTAAGAACTGGTCAAAATGATAAAAACTGAATAAGCAGCAGCAAAAAGGAACAATTAAATCTTCCTTCTCCTTTTAGATGATACAAATGGTTGCTGACATAAATATTCCTTGGATTGTACACATTTTGAACTCAAGAACTTGTAATAATAACTTTGGCTCATAAAGCTCTGTAATTGCACAAGAAATGCCAAGCGGTCCAAAATCCAATTTCCAACCAAAAAGGACCATTAAGTGGTCATGTATCAGTCCATTGAGCTTATGGGGCCTGAAATTGACAGACTTTCAGTTTTTTGAGTAAAAAATTAATGATCATCTCTATTCTTTCTATCTCCCCTTCACGTAATCACAGCCTCACCACCACTATCACCTTAAACATGCCACCCCCACACCACCACCCCGTAACTAATTCACCACCCCCCACCACCATGCACGTGCACAAATATACCAACCGAACTCCACCTCATCCACCACCAACACCAGAACAGCAACCATTGAAACTAGATGGCACTGCCACAGCCTATCCTAGCACTAAAGTTTCTATCCAAGACCATAAATGTTTAGGTTAAACCAATAAATCGAGATTAGAGGCATCCCCAATGGAGATTAAAACCCTAGGTCTTGTTGGTGAGGTTCTGACTTATATTTTGACCCTGGTAAAATTGAGGTTTCGTTCCCAAAGGACCTACGAAGCATGGACATGGGTGCGGATACAAGGAAACGACATTTTTGAAAATTTTAGGATACGAATGCAGCAAGGATACGGCAAATTTTAAATATTTTTTTTTAATTATGCACACTTAGTATTGAATTTCTTTGAATCTTAAGAATCATAATATAAGTATTAGATACATGTAAAAAAAATTAATATTCGATCCAAAGTAGTGAATGTTTAAGCTTAATGGGCTGCTTCGTAAACTTTGAAGTTTTAAATCAAATTAGTGAGAGCATGTTAAGTTTAATGGGTTGTTTTGTAAATAATAATAGAATTGTATGGCTGAACACAATAAAGTCTGTATGTGGTATTACTTTTATTTCTTTGAAGTAGTGGGGCTGCTTATATAATAAGTTAATAAGTGTTTTAAATGAAAACAAATCTGTCTCCAACCCATCGATAATACCGACATCACAGCCGGATTCCCTCTTCTTCTTCACCCATATCACCGCACGCCGTACGACGCACGCCACCTTGGGTCTCCAGTGAGTCCCTCCCTCTGAAGCACGGACACCTCTCCTAGGTGGAAGTATGGTATCCTAAACGGACGGACACCCCGAGACCCTCCGGACACCGCCCGACAAGTGTCGGACACGGCTCATCGGTGTCGGAATTTTTTTTTATTTTTTTTTAATTTCCGACACTGTGTCTGACACTTCGTCGACGAGTGTCAGACACGGCGTGGAGCAGTGTCTGACCGTTTGGGGCCAATTTCAACGGATCTGTGTTGCTGGAGCTAGTCGACGGAGATACCGAAGCCGAAGCCAACGGATCTGGGCTACAGTCGCAGAAAGAAGAGAAGCTAGCCTCTGTCGTCGGAGGTCTCGCCATCATCGCTGGAGCTCCTCCGCCGTCGTCGCTGACCCACAGGTTGCGGCGGTGCTGGAGCTCATTTCCGTCACTCCCTCCCGTCCTCTTTTTTTCTTTTCTCCCTTTTGTTCTCCCGTTTCTGTCCTCTCTTTTTTTTCTCCCTTTTGTCCTCTGTTTCTATCCTCCTCTTTTTTCTTTTCTCCCTTTGTCCTCTCGTTTCTGTTCTTTTCCTTTTTCTTTTCTTCCTTTGTCCTCCCATTTCTTTCTTTTCTTTTTTTTTTCTTTTCTGCCTTTGTTGTTGCATTTCCAGTATATTAACTAAATAAATATTGATCAAATAAATTATAACTTATAGTTTTTCATTATTGTTTGTTATTTTAGATTGTGAAATATATTTGATATTTATTAAATATATATATATATAATATAATATATTTAAAAAATAGCGGTGTCCAAATCTGATTATGTGGATATGGCGGTGTCGGTGTCGGACACCGACACTGTGTCCGTGTCCGTGCTACCTAGGTCCCTCTTCCTGCTGCTGCTTCTCCCTAATCTCCTCCCTCTTCTCAGATTCCTTGTCGGTGGTCCCAAAAGGTGGTCGCCGGTCTACCCTTTCCACATATCCGAGACACACCCGAGCAGTACCTGGTATTTAAGACATTAAAAAAAATAAATCAAAAGTACCGGACAAGCACCCGATGCGCACCCTTGCCGCACCTGACACACACCCGGTACTGGTACTTCACCCAAAGTGCCGCACCCGTGCTTCATAGCAAAGGACTTGCGTTACTGCTGGGTTTCAACTTTCAAGTTCTGGTTACAGTGTCTTAATACTAAGAGAACAAAAGGCTTGAGATGTGATTGGGATATTTGGACATTAATCGGGGTTGGGGGTTCGGTCGTTGTTGGGGCAAGGGCAAACTGGGTTGGAGTTCAGTGAGGTGGTGGTGGTGAAATCATGACGGGACAGCAAAGGTGGGTAGTTTCAGTCATACCATGGCAGCAGTTACTGTGGTTGAGAGGGAAAGGAAGAGGAGAGCGAAGAGCATAGGCAGGTTGTTTCCGCCACCATTGTAGCAACAGTGTGTGTGTGTGTGCGTGAGTGTAAGTTCATGTGGGTGAGGATATGTGTGCTTGTGCGCGTGTGCATGTGCATGTGATGGAGAGATGGAGGGAGGGAGACCCCCGCACACATGCACACCCGCATGTGCATGTGCGCGTGTAATGGCGAGATGAAGGAACACAAATAAGATCTCATGAGTTACTTGTGTAAATCCTCTCTCTTTTTTATGGGATGAAGCCACTAATATATTCCTTATTTTGGCTAACGGAAATTGGCACGTGCACTACACATGACCACTTAATGGTGCATTTTGGACAGCTAGTGGTTCTTAGACCACTTGCAACTAAATCTGCAATTACAAGGCCTTATTGCTCAATATTGACATTACCAGGACTTGAGTGCAAATACATTTATATACTTTAAGAAAAAAAGTGTTGCCATTAACCCTTTTGTATATTATCATATTTCCCGAGACAAAATGAGTATTGCAGCATGCCATTTTCTTTGTAGTAACAAAGAGTGCTCTTTCTGGGTTAAGACCAGGCAATGCACGTCTCTTTATCTTCTTACTTGCTAACACTCGAATTCCCAGAAGCTTCTAAAAGTTAGAACCTGATTTGTAGAGACATACCTGTTGTCATATATATGCTGTCCAAGTATGTCCAAGAAGATTTGCAGTTCTAATTTTTCCTTCTGCAACTTATCAATCTGCAAGATTACAGTTCTATAAGTTGCAATTTCAAAATTCTCAGAGTAAGACATGTCTATAAGCTAACAAAATCCTAATGAGGACTGTTGTGCAAACTTACAAGTGCTTTTAGAGGTTTGATCTCTCCTGTCTGCTCAGCACATTTATCTGTCAAATTCTTCTGTTCACTAGTCTAACAGCAACCAAAGAATGGGTAAGCCCTAACAACAACATATAATTCTTCTGTCATATAAATGCATAGATATCTATTTCAATATTTTTTATATCCATTCATATAAATATAGACGTGCGTATGAAGATTTATATAAGTAAATTTATGCTTAGACATACAATATTATTTAAATATACTAGGAAGACAAAAGAATCATTTTCTTCAACAAAAGCAGAAATTTAGTTCCCAAACCCTATCCAGATCTGTGAGGAAGCAAAAGCATACAACCTGCTTCTCACATCCAACTTTTCATCCAAATTGGCAATTTGGATATCTACGTCTTTTTGTTATCAAATCACACAAGAGTTTTTAACTTTGTGAAGACGAATAAATGGGGAAGGGGGGTGGGATTTCCACTTCAGATAAGGTTAGAAATCTAGCCGTATGCAACTGGAAGGTTTTCAACATGTTGTAAACTGATGATAGATGTCGAAAAAGCAGCGGCAAGCCAATAAACGATCTTCAAGATTTCTGGTAACTCCATTACACAACTATAGCCATCGTTCTACTTAATCTTAAAAGATCAAGTGGACATAATGCTAGGCATTTCATTATCCGCAGCCACCTCGTGTTAAGAGAGTAGAATTTTCGAAAAATAAAGTGCACAAGAACAATAATAGAACCATGAGAAGAGACAGAACCTTTATCTCCAATAAGGCTTTCAGTGACTGGGCTTCTTCCCGTAACGCAAGGGCTTCATGAGCCGTCTCCTTCCACCTATTCAACTGCGCCTCCATAATACCCATTTCTTTAGATAAAGCTGAGGCCATTACCTGAAACTCTGCTTTGATATCTTTTCTCCCTGGGTATGCTAGCATTCGTCAGGGAGCAACTAACTAAATTTGATAATTGATAATAGAAAAGTCCAGTTATAACCAACTTTACCCGAATCTTGCAGAGCTTCTTCCATTTTAATCTCTAACTCATTTTTCTCCAAAACAGAAGTCTGCAATTGATGCTCTAGTTCTCGAATCTTGGTCTCAGCATTGTCAATTGCATCTTTCACAGAATCCATTGACTCTACTTTGACACACAACTCTTTCTCCCTTCGCACAACGAAAGACCTGTCAGCCTGGAATTACAAATTTAAAACACCACAAAATTGGAGCAGCATCTCAACAAGTTACGATGTACAGCAAAGCAGCCTCACCTGTAGAGAATCTGTCAGCGTCTTGTACCGCTCAACTTCAGCAGTCCAGTGATGGAGCTGATCATTCAGTAAAGTGTAAGGACGGGATGAGTATATGTGTTTGTCATTCTTCATCTCATTCTGAAAGAGCAGAATGACAAGTCAGAATAAAGTCCTTGTAAAACTGAAACTCCGCAAATATTTCCCACACCAACAAGTCTCAAATGCTAAGAGAAACTCATTCTCAGTAGCTAACCTGAAGGTCTTGCAACTGTTTTGACAAGATCAATTTATCCTCCTGTGCATCTTGAAGCTCAGAAAGACGGTCAGCTGCCAGTATCTACACCACTAACTGAACATCAAGATATAAAAAAGAAAGGAACAAAAAACCAGGCCCAACAAAAGGATGATTACCTTTGTTTCCTCAATAGAGTCCTTCAATTGCCGCAAACCTAATGTTTTATCTGCAGGCTTTTCAGGTGACAAGCTTCCATTTACAGCACCTAAAACTGGAATTTGCACACCAGACACAACATCCTTCTGCATTTTCAAATTAACTAGCTTTCTTCTACTTTCTTCAAGTTCGGCCATGCTTTCTTCCAGCTCACCTTTTAAGAATAACGTAAAAGGTAAGAAATATTCAACACTAGCATAGGATACACCAGAGTGCATATTACGATTCAGGCAGGTCAATCTTCAACCTAAAAGTCATAATTGTGTCTTTCTATCTAACACTTAAATGGCGGAATCACAACCTTGAAGAACATTTGTGTGCGAAAAATAACAAAGTGAGCTGAAGAAACTGTCCAAACCTGTGAGACGTTTAATCTCAGACTGATCCGCTAAATGTGCATCAATACATGTCTGAATCCGATCTGTATATTCTTTATGCTTCAAGTGAAGAGTATTGATCACCTCCTGCAAGTTATTAGCCTCCTCTTTCATTAAAGAGTCAATCTTAGACAATTGGATGGTAGCACCTGAGAAGTCCATATTGGAACAAAAAATAACTGTCAATACCAGTTCCTAACCTAATCACAGCGTTGAGAAAAGACAGGAAGAAAAGATATCTCCTGACCTTCTGCAGACGGGTTTCCATGCAAAGCCTGCATTATTTTCTCAGTTTTGGCTCTTTGCACCTCAATGGTATCTTGCAATAATCTCATCAATTGCCGAGTATATGAATGACGCGAAGCGAGTGCTTCTTTTATAAAAACAAGCGATCCATCATTACCAATGCTTTCAATAGAATCTGATTCTAATAGTCGACAAAGGAACATTTCCTCTGCTGGACATGAAGGAATTGAACCTAGGGAACAAAGCCAATGTATCAATCACAGGAATTGAACAAACGATAATCTCATAAATAACATGCTTTTAAAAAATAAACCTCGAGAATGGTCTACACGATCCAAGGCTTCTATAGCACTTTGGCCAGCCCCAGCTCGAATCCCAAGTAAGATTAAATCATCAACCAACTACACAAGGAAGTTGTTGACAAAATAATAAGAGAACGCAATCATAAAGAAGAAGACCAATTGAAAAGGGCATCCAAAGTACCTGATTCCACAGTTGGTTTACTGTAATCAACAAGTCATCATAAGAAGCTTGCTTGTCTTTTAATTCTTTAATTTTGGCTTCAATATTGTGCAACTCGTGCTTTTGCGCATCTAATTGCTGAACAAGTTTCTGATTTTGATGCTGGAGAACAGCTGCATCAACCTGCAATAAAATGTATATGCCTTGAGATGTTTTGCTTCCTCTTGCACAAAAATTGATTGTTTTGAGTGACGGGAAAAACACTGATAACCAGATATTATTAATACTCATGTAGCCGACTTCTCGTTTAGCAGTAAATATGTAGTGGAAAGTTATGAAGAGGCCGTTTATATTATTAAATACTACGCTATCAAATGAACGTATGAAATTAAGATTAGTTTTAGCAGCATATCGAACAGTAACTTGACCCAAAAAAAAAAGAATGCCAAGGAGCAGATAGTGTGCAACTTTAAGAAGGTACCAATAGGTGAAAAGCTTACCAAAGGTCAAACTGAAACCACTCGAAAGCATGGTAAAACCATGAATAGGACTAATACATGAAAATGTAGTAATTTCACCACAAATAAGTAGGAACATTATGGTTAAAGCCAAAGGGGGAAAAAATGATAATGTGAAAGGAAACATTAGCTTTTGTAAAGTTAAAACGAAAAGGTCAGCAACCATGAACACCATTTACCAAGTAACCAGAAAAAGTCACCACGAAATGACAAAGATATGGGACCTATACTTCAGACAGGTGACACAATACTTCAGGGAGACTCAATGAAAATTCCAGAAATCAATCCCATCAAATATTATCAACCAAAATGTAATGCCAACCACTCATATGTATGTATACGCATGAAAGAGAGGGAGCAAAGCGAGCTGCAAGCATTTTGATGCATGTGATGATGGTTCCTTATGAGATATTTATGCCACAATGAGCTAGGATGGTCCAACATGCCTGTTCCATGCTTGATGGTAAGCTCAACAATCAACCAGTGACTCTCTCTCACTCCTATGAAACTGCACGTTTTCAAATTTAAAATTGTGTCTTCAAGTACAGTTTACAGAGAACAATTTGAAAAGGCATGAAGTCAGTACCACATTAGCACCCCTCGCTATCACAACCCAAACTATCATCAAGCGCAAAAGAGGCTAATCCAACACTTTGTTCAAAGCGGGAGCGCCACGAGAGTATGTGCTACATACATATCTATTTACTATTGCACCTAATTGTGTAAAACCTTTTACCAGATCATTTGGTACATTATTAGACAATATTCTAACCACTATAATGAACTCGGTGTCAAATAATCGTTTGAATCGTAATTTTGTACTTGAAGTGAGTTTGGGTCCTAAGGCAAATTATTTTGTCTTTCTTTTCTGTCTGACGCAAGAAGCATTATTACATCAGCTCGTCGAATTTGGGGATTGAACCCTAGAAGCCCCGTGTTCAAAAAACCCATGAAACATCATTTTACCCTAAGAAAAGCGCTAGGAATGTTTATATATTTAGGCACGTTGCGTCTTCAATCTTGGAAATCAAATGAACCGGCGCCATAGACATGAAATTTCAACTTAACACTTAGCTCAAAGTCCACATAATACAGCTGAAAACATCCCTAAAAACCCTAATCTCATAAAATGTGTACATAGTTCAAGAAGAGCGAGCTTATTAAACTATGATATACGACCAATAACTCAAAAAAAAATCCAAAATAAAATTCAGAATTACTGTTCAGTTAAACCCTAATTCAATTAATTTGTTCCATAGGCTTAAAAATTACTTTCAATGGCGCCAACATAAACATACTTTACAACCAACAAGTCCGGTAAAAGCCCTATTTTTATGCATTGAACAATAACAACCAATAAAGAAGTGCCGAAATTCGAGTTCATACATACATTAAAGGTGAGAAAAACACGCGCGCACTCAAATAGAGAGATATAGAGAGAAGCTTACGGGCTTATTATCGGGGGAAGGGGCGGAGTGACGAGCCATGAAGGGGGAGAGAGGGTTGAAAAGATGAGGCCGTTTCTTGTCAGGCTCATCGGAACCAGCCTGTTCCATGTTACGACGCCGTCCCGCGCAACGCCACCATCACACAGCTCGAACAAAGCTTGAGAGTGATGAGCACTTCCGGTTGGTCGCACAGAGAGAGAGAGCTTTGGCTTTGGTTCGAGGGAGGAGGGGACTGGGGGCGGGGAGGAAGTGAAAGGGGTGAAAGGAATTGGACCCCCCAACCTAATAAAAGCACATCCGGGTCTGGGACTGGGAGCTTTGTTTCCCATCTCAACAGAGGGGCACGAACTTTTTTAGTCTAGTCTAGTAAAAAAAAATTGATAAATTAAATGCAGCACTCCTGATATTTGTCTTAAATTACATACGATTTTGCCTAACTTTTTTTATTACACTAAATCTCCAGTAGTTTGGTATTGTGTTACATAACACCCAATTCCGTTAGGGTCCCGTGAGAAAAATTAGAGCAACATTGATTTATTTAATATACCGAAAAAGCCCTTATCTTCTCCTCATCTTGCTCACTACAAAAAAGCCCAGCAGCGGCGGAGGGAGACAGTGCCCGGCAGCGGCGACAGTAGATCTGCTGATGACAGTTGCGGAGATACTAGCTCCAGTACCTCCAACAACCCGACGACTTCTACTCCAACCGCCTCAAGCCCTACATCCTGAAGACCCGGTCCATCATCAAGGACCTCATCAACGCCGACCACGTGGACAAGATCTCAGTCATCGACAATGCCAGCGTCACCACCGCCATCGTCCTCCATCACCCATCACCTGGTCCTTCTTCAAGTCCAAATTCAACAAGGGCGACACCGCCATCATGCTCCACTATGGTTACGGCACCGTCAAGAAATATGTCCAGGCTTACCTCACCCGTGTCGGCGGTGAGGTAATCGAAGTAAAACTCCCTTGAAATCAAACGACAAAATCATAATCGATTTCAAAAAAGCCCTAGAGAAGGGTAAATCAAATAGCAGGAAAATTAGGTTAGTTGTGATTGATCATTCCTTGTGTGGTGATACCCGTTAAGGGATTAATTAAGATTTGTAGAGATGAGGGCGTTGACAGGATTTTTGTTGACACGGCGCACGCAATTGGGTGTACCAACGTGGATATGCAATACATTGGAGCGGATTTCTACAATAGCAATCTGCACAAGTGGTTCGTCTACCCGCCCTCCATTGTGTTTCTGTACTGTGGGGTTTTGTGTGTGTGATAGGCAATATGTGTGGGATTTTCAGGTGTGCCGGCGGTAAGAAGAGTGGGTTGGGTAAATTTGTTTTTTCATGAAGGGTATTACTGTCTTTTTATTAATTCCGTTAACCCCGTCAAATGAAAAAAAAAATGTATCGGAGTGTAATAAAAAAAGTTGTGCCGAGTCGTGTATAGTTTAAGGCAAACATCAGGGGTGCCGGGTGTAATTTACTCTAAAAGAGAGAGAGACTTTGGACCCAAAGCCCACCTCTGCTGCCAAAAAGCCCAACTCCAAATTCTTCGGCATAGGTTTGAGAACAGGCACCCCTATCAAGCTCATTAATATGTGATATTATATGATACAATATGATATGACTAGTGTACCCCATCGGTTGTAGGTGTTACCAATTATTTATTGCCTACATAAAATGATATTAAGATGAGAAGTAATTAGTCTTTGGACCTTCATTAGTCTAGTCTAGCCGTTAGAAAATGCTTGATATGGTTGCCAGCGGTTAAGATTACCAAAGATAATGCTCCATGTTCTAGCTTACACATCCATTAACCCCCTGAGCTGTCGTTTATTTCTTTCCCTTTTTCCATTGAAGACATGGCCTTCCTCCTCCTCCTCCTCCTCCTAATGTGTCTGCATGCTTTGCCCCTTTATGCTGTTGTTCTTTTGGTTATTATTTAATCTTAGGCAAGCAAGGACGCAGGCAGTCTGGCTGGTAGTCCTCTTGGCTTTCATGGCCTCTTCTTGATACTAGTGATAAAATACATTAAGCAATCGACTAAAGCCCATGATCGTCGTATCTCAAAAATTGCCTCTCATTCGAAACTTGCAGCAACGATACAGCCCCGTGCCTTGAGGGTCCTGGCCCCAAAGCATGGACCCTTCTTGCACGTTAAGCTTAGCAAAGTTTTCGGGCAGTCATTTCCACTCCAGAAGCACCAAGGAAGTGTTAAAAAAGCTCTAGCTTATTTTTGCTAGAGGCAAAAGCTTGTCTCGGTTGACACTACTTATCTAAGTATTCAGTTTTAATCTATATATCTAAGTAATGCACTTTTTGAGCAAAGAAGGGTGTTATGTGGAGCTTCTACTTTCTCTAGTAGTGCAAGTAAAGAGAAGTTACAACAAAATTGTTAGGCTGTTGTATACTGTAGGTGGCGTGCTGTAACCTATTGCATCAGGATATTTTATAAGGCGCGAAAAGTCTTAGAGAGATTGACCCAGTCCACGCCTCAACCTGGTGTCAACATAACTTGTTTCTAAGATGTTCCAGACAGATTTTTTGAACAATTAGTACACCTCATTTGGTAAGATTAATACTGTGTTATTGAAGTAAATTGTTTTTCATACTCACAATTAATGGAGGTACGTACTCGCATGTTTTTCTTATATTTCATTTCTTTTGTAAGCTTACTAACATAGCAATTGATTATTGAATTTTGCTTCCATCATAATCCAAATGGCTTTTCTCGTGAATAACCGGAGAGGTTTGCAACATGTTTGTTTACACAGACCCCGAGTCTGCAAATTAAGATTATAAAGAATAGCAACACAAATCGTGGTTTTATGAATGTGGAGAAGCAACTTCTCTTCTGCAGTTTTATGAATGTGTACTGGCAGATATATTTTCCCTGCCCTTATTCTAGAAGAGAAAACTGAGTTCTCATATAAATGCAGTTGGATCAAGTAGAAAGAGGGCCCAGGACGCAATCTAAGAGAGTGTTTGCAATTGATTTTAGTATGGTCAAATGTAATTTAATTTAGATTAAATCAAGTACATGGGTGTTTGGTAAAAAAATTAAGAGATTTAATTTGCCTCAAATTCATAATTCTGAAAACTGATTAAATTCGTAATCTTAGAAAGTGAAGATTATGAAGTAATCACTTTTCTCATATTCACGTTTTTACCTTCTAATTTACCGTACTATTTACCTTCTAATTTACCGTACTATCCTCAGATTTATCACAGAAGAATGTCTCATAGCCTTTAACTAATTTGAAAAAGTTATAATACTATAAACACTAATGTGAGATTGCAGGTGTTTGTAATTTAAAAATAAGAAATAAACAACTTTTGTAGGTGGAACAAAATAGACTTTCAAATAATTTAGTTGTATGTCATAGGTATTTATAAATAAAAGTTATGTTAACATTACCTTCTTAAATGGATATTATAAATTGTTTATCAAGTATTCTCTATGGTCATTTTGTCATAGTGAAACCGGTTTAAATATATTTTGTAACTTTAAGGTAGTATACAACTACTTTTATCAAACAGCATACTTATTCTACTAAAAGTGAGTTGCCGAGAAAGAGAATACAAAAGACACGAAAAAAAAAAAAGAAGAGGGAGTAATGAAGTGAGGGCCTCCCCTTCCATCCTTACAGTCATGGAAGCCGAAGGAGGAAGGGGCAGCAGTTGGATCTAGTGGAGAAGAAGTTGTGTTTTTTGGAGAGAGAAGGGGCGGAACTTCCAAGGTTAAAGCCTAGAGGACTGCGTAAGGATTAAAGCATTCCCCTGCATGATGTCTTTAAGTATAAGGCAAATAATGCTTAAGTATCAATTTATGAGGCTCGACATACTAGAGATCGTGGACAAGAAAGAATGTGTGATTGGCATTAGCAATCGTGGACCAACACTGCAATTGAGGTTCAGCAACGCATGATATTCATCTATACCAAAAAATGCCACACATGATGTGATTGAAGATATCACGCCTGACTACTCAAAGCGACAATTGAAATTCTTTGTATAAGATGATTATGTAAAAGCATAAAGAAGCATAGACACGTCAAACAGAGTGGACAAGAGGCTAAGGTATAGCTCCCACCTATAATTTTAATAAACCTCTATAGCTTCCACCTATAGGCAGCCTTCTTAACCATATAGTGGTCTTATAATCTTAGTGATTAGGACTGTGGAAATGGGAAAAAAAAAAAGAATGGTCTTACTTAAAAGAATAAACCGGATGTAAGTTAAGTTCTTTGCTTCTCTGCATATAGAACTCATTCTTCCTCTTTGTGATTCCTTATATTTTGTGTTGGCTATGATTTAGAATTTGAGTTTCTGTTGATTACCGAGTCTTTACAATATTTTTGTCAGATTAATCTTTTATGAGTAGGCTTCCCAGATGTCGGGTACGATGATGAGACTGATGTTGTTGAAAAGAGAAATGATTCTTTTGGCCTGATTGTATTAGTGCTAGAATGGTTACATATATATAGTACAAGGTTGCTACGATTAAGCTACATCCTAAAATGAGTAAGTCAACTATACAATCATGGAAAGGATTAAGCTATACAATCATGGAAAGGATTAAGCTATCCTAAAAGAGTAAGTCAACTAATTATGAAATCAAATGAAGAGAAATTTATGCATATTAACACCAAATTTCCTCCAATACTCCCCTCAAGTTGGCGCATGGAGATTGGAAATGCCCAGCTTGCAAGCAAATCATGAAAGTGATCCCGTCCTAGTGCTTTGGTGAAGATATCAGCCAATTGGAATTGAGAGGACATGGACTTTGGGATGAGCACCTGAGACTGAATATGTTGACGAATAAAATGGCAGTCAATCTCGACATGTTTTGTTTGCTCATGAAAAACCAGATTGGCGGCAATGTCAATAGCCGCTCAAGGAACGTGAAGATCATGCAATAACCGAACCAACCAAATGACCTCACTCAAAGTTGTAGCCATGGCTCTATACTCAGCTTCTGTGGAAGAACGAGAAACAACAGATTGTTTCTTAGACCTCCATGAAATAGAGGAAGACCCGAGAAATATAATGTAACCCATGGTAGATCGCCGTGTGGATGGGCAGCCAGCCCAGTCTGCATCACAATATGCACGAAGTGTCAAGAAACTGTTTGCGGGAAGAAGAATCCCTTGACCAGGTGCCCCCTTTGAATATCGCAACACCTGAAGAATTGCATCAAGATGAGGCTGTCGAGGGGCATGCATGAATTGGTTGAGGACATGAACCACATAACTAATATCTGGACGTGTAATAGTAAGATAGAGCAATCTGCCAACTAATTGTCTATACTGACCAGGATCAGAACACATAGAACCAGTGTCAGAGGTGAGTTTGTGTTGCTAGTCCATGGGCGTAGAAGATCGTTTGCTGCCCAATAGACCACTCTCAGACAGTATGTCAAGTACATATTTTGCTGACTCAAAGAAAGCCCAATAGTGGACCGAGCCACCTTAATGCCCAAAAAATACTTCAGCTTACCAAGGTTTTTTATGTGAAATTTTTTATCCAAATATTGTTTCAGTTTATGTATCCTAACAGGGTCTATACGTGTGACCACAACATCTTCAAAATATACGAGAACAGCAAGAAAGGATGCACCTTGGCAAAATGTGAACAATGAGTAATCGGCATTTGACTGTTGAAACCCAATTGCAAGCAAGGATGTGGTGACCTTATGAAACTAGTTTCGATAAGCTTGCCGGAGACCATACAAGGACTTTTGTAATCGGCAAACACGATGTTCCCCCCTTTTAGCAAACCCCTGTGGGATTTTCATGTATACTTCCTCATGCAAATCACCATGAAGAAATGCGTTGTGAACATCCAGCTGGTATAAAGGCCAATTATGAATTGATGCAATTGCCAATAAGCATCTAACTGTGACTAACTTGGCTACTGGAGCGAATGTCTCGTGAAAGTCAATTCCTTCAATTTGGGTATAGCCTTTGGCAACCAGCCGAGCCTTGTACTGCTTTATGCTTCCATCAGGGTGATACTTGATTTTATAAACCCACTTGGAGTCAATTGCTTTCTTCCCGGGAGGCAATACAACTAATGTCCAAGTTTTGTTAGCTTCCAATGCCGAGATTTCTTTAGCCATGGCCTCTCTCCAATTCTTGGATTTTACTGCTTTTGCAAATGATTTCGGCTCATCTACTGCAGAGATGGCTGCTAAGAATGCAACATGATCACGAGAAAATTTTGTATATGAGAGACAATGAGATAAAGGATGTACCGTCGAATTGGCTCAAGGATTGGGTGAGCACGGTAGAGCGATAGAAGGGGCAAGACATAATCAAAATCGGACAACTTGCTGGAAACCTTTAAATTTCTCACACGTTTTGCTGGTATTGAGATCTCGTTGAGTGATCAATTTGATTCTGGGGTCGAGTTGTTGCCGTCCGAAGCCCCAGAAATAATCTTATTTGGATCGGATCCTTCAATAACCTCTTTGGTTCAGCCTGTTGCTCATTAGAATGTAGTTCATGAATTGCACAATTGGATTGACTTGATGGGACAACAGTCTGTATAATGTCATCAGACTTATTTCTTGCACGTACCACATCAAGTGGGCTGTCCATTGTAGCATGAGGCCCAAAGACTGAAAAATTGGGCTGTTGTGATTCATGAGGAGCAACAAAAGGGTTGTGCCTAGCGAATGGATAGTTCTCTTCAAAGAACTGAACATCTCAAGATGTGTAGATGTGTTTGTCTTCAAGATCAAAGATCCGGTACCCCTTTTTGCCATTCGGGTACCCTATAAACATCTTGGTTGAGAATGAGATGCAAATTTGTCCCTTGACTTACTATTCACGTGACCATAACAAATACTATTCACATGACCATAACAAAGACAGCCAAAACTTCTCAAGTGATCATAATTAGGTAGTTTTCCAAGCAAAACTTCATAAGGTAATTTATTTTGTAAAATGGAGAGTGGCATACGGTTAACTAAATATGTAGCAGTTAAAACACATTCTCCCCAAAAATGAATAAGAAGGCTTGCCTGAAATCGTAATGTCCGCACAACCTATAACACATGACGATGCTTCCGTTCCACCACCCCATTCTGCTGAGGGGTATCTGTGCAACTTGACTGTCGCTCCATCCCATTCTCATGATAGTTTGTTAGTAATTCACTATGATCAAACTCCAAGCCGTTGTCAGTTCTCAAAATCTTTACCTTGGAATTAAATTGTGTTTGCACCCATCGAAAAAAGTACAACAAATAATCCTTAGTTTTGATTTAAACTTCATCAGGTATACCCAAGTAGTGCGACTAAAATCATCCACAATCGTCAAAAAATAATGACATCCAGAAAATGACTTAGTCTTATAGGGTCCCCAAATATCGCAATGAATCAAATCAAAAGCTTTCGCACTATTATTTGAACGAACAGGAAAAGGAGCTCGTGTTTGTTTCTCCCTACAACAAACGTCACAAACCCATGGCTCTTTTCCGATGAAAAAGATAAACTCGGAACCAATGTGAGACGATTCATAGGTATGTGCCCCAATCGACTGTGCCATAGAGCTGCGTCCCCTTCTGCATTAGCCATCAGTGCCTTGCCTGCCCCATTCGTTCTAAATAATATAAGCCATTCTGCTCTCTACCCGCTCCAATCAGCCTCATCGAGGGTAAGTCCTGTATAACACATAAGTCAACTCAAAAGGTCAACGCACAATTTAAATTATGCGCTAACTTGCTAATTGATAGTAAATTAAAACAAAATCCTTTTACACCCAGGACTTATTCAAGTATCAATTCCTTGCTCAAGTTTATTCTGCCCAAAGCTTGCACATGAATATTATCTCCATTAGGAATCTGCACATGAGGTGTATGGGAATTTGGTACTGCCCCAAGTAGAGAATCTGGGTCACAGGTTATGTGATTTGTGGCGCCCGTATTAATTATGTCGGGTTTGGTGTAGATCCAGTATTAATGATGTTCCCACCCAAGAGTGCGATCAACTGCTGGTGTTACGCAGTTGTCAGCCCTAGTGTTGGTGATTGATTCTGATTATAGAAATAAATGACGATTTTGACAAAAAGAGAGTTTGAAAGAAAATTTTTGAAATACCACCATCTCTCCCTTTCTGCAACTGTCACCATAGCACCACCTCCAATGTGCCGCCATTATTAACCTCCAAACTAAGTAGCAATTTAAAATCCCTAAGTTTAAAATTAGGGTTTCAAACACACACATATAGTACGCCACAAATGCATACATACCACTACCCCACCGCCACCCCATCCCTCCCCCGAACCCGCCGGGCAACGCTTTCATAGATGGGTTGTACTACTAGGAGAGGCAATCTTGGTCCTGATGCGAAGGGAAAGTTAAGGAGGGCTCGAGAGCGGCGCATCTCGGTAATGACTCACAGCTGCACATTAATAGGTGGTGCTGGGGTGCGATGGTGGCAGATTTAGGGTGCTGAGGTATGACGATATGATGGTGCGATGGTGGTATAATAGGCATTGCACATTTGCTCACGATGGCACATCGCGACAGTGGCGGATTTAGGGTGCTGAGGTACGACGATATGATGGTGTGATGGTGGTATAATGGGCATTGCACATTGGCTCACGATGGCACATCGCGACAGTGGATCACGATAAAAGTAGGTGCAGCGAGTGGTTAAGGTGGCATCGACGTGAACGAGGAGGGATAGGGGGTAGGTAGCGGGGAGGGGGAAGGGAAGGGATGGTTAGTGGGGTTGGGGGAAAGGGATGGGGAGGCAATGGGGTTAGGGGGAAGGAAAGGGTAGAAGCAGGGTAGGGGACGGAGAGCAACTAGGTAGGGAGAGGGAGGGGACGGCGGCTAGGTAAGGGAGGACATAGAGAATGACAAGAGTTGGAGAGTTAGAGAATTAGGGTGTTGAAACCTTAATTTGGAAATTAGGATTTTGAAATCCTAATTTGGAAATTGGAAATTAGGGTTTTGAAACCTTGATTTGAAAATTAGAATTTTAAATTATATTAGTATATATCAAATATGGCTAGTATTGACATTTTAAAAATACATATTGGTGACATCAGCTTGAGTGTACGCGTTTTTAATGGATCAATGACGGTAGGACATGACTGATACATTTTTCAAAGTTGTTGATCACATTCTGTTATAACTTTAAACTTAGTGTCCTTTACTATAATTATAGCCTAACCTCAGGGACGTTACTTTAATTAACCCATAATTCATTTAGCTTGATAAGATTAGTCGACAACAAATCACAAATCCTACAAAGAAGCTTAATTTTTACACGTATTCATGTATTGCTATTTTGATTATTAGATAACCAGCTAAAACGTCGTGCTATGCACGGGAATGGAGGTAGTTAACTATAAAGTGCGAGAAGGGAGGTTATGGATAGAACGGTCAGATGTAATCGGATTTGAGGTTTTCTCTGACCAATTCTAGTTATACACGTATTTAGTTGTATTTTAGAAACGAAAACTTCTAAGGAAAAAAAAGAATTAGAAGTTTAGAGGACAAAAACCCTATCAAATGAATCTAAATATATATAATTTAGATGTGATGACAATAATGCATGTATAATTACTATACTACAAGAATTTAAATTCCAAAAAAAAAAACACCAAACCTAAATCTATTATTGTTACCTCAATATGAAGATTTAGAATTTAAAAGAATGAAAACAGAGTGAGGGAAAGACAAAGACCGAGACGAGTGACGTCACATAAAATAAAAAAATCCAAAAAAATTCTAATACATTAATATTACCATACTATAAATATCTCAAATATGAATACCTTTTATTTAAAAATCTCAAAAAAAATTCTGAGCAGATTGACCCAAAGGAGGCACGGGGTGGGAGATCATGAAGACATTGGACAAGGTGGTCAAGGTTTGAAGATCACCAAATCTTACCAAGGCACCGCCATTTACATGCATGCAACGAATATTTCATGCATGCATCGCCTGTTTTGCAATTATTCCTTTGAGAAAATTACGTAAAATATCCCTGTGGTTTGGGGTTGTTGCAAAAAAAACCCTCGCGTTACAAAAATTACAAAAGAACACCTAGGATTGTAAAAATGTTGCACCGTAAAACTTCCGTAACAGAATAGTGAAAAAGGCTAAATTGCCCTTATATATAAATGAGAATGGCTCCCTTTCTTCTCCAGAATGGCCAATTTTCCTCTTCCTTCTTTATGAGATCGCTTAGTGGATCGATGCCAGGCTCGCGGCGGCGCAAGTGGGCATCGCAGATTGTGGTGCAAGTGGCGGAGCAAACGATGGCACTGGCGGAGTAAACAATGGGTCACAAGTATCTTGTTTACCCGAATTGCACAATCTTAGACTAGGGTTTTAATCGCAGATTGCGATTTGAAACCCTAGATATGAGATTACGCAATTAGGGTTCGAATTGTTGTGGCCGCAGCGGGATTAGGGTTCGATTTAAGTTTTGGGGTTTAATTAGGGTTCGATCTAAGTTTGGGGGTTCAATTAGGGTTTGAGTTGTTGTGCGATTGGTTTGGGTTTGATGGCTATAGCAGCGATTATGGTTCGATTGGTTTGGTTTGGGTTTGATGGTTTGATCGGCGATTGGTTTGGGTTCGATTTAAGTTTAGGGGTTCAGGGGGATTAGGGTTCAATTGGTTTGGTTTGGTTTGGGTTTGATGGTTCCACTAGGCGTACAAGCTTAAGACTAGGGTGGTGGCAACGGCGCCGGCACCGATTGTGGGTGGCGCAGGTGGTAGATGGGTGGTGGTTCAGCTCCTCCTCCCCTCTTCTCCCCTTCCCTAGTCCCCTGCCTTTCCCCCTTCCCTTCTCCTACCTTTCCCCGTTTTCCCGTTGTTTTCTTGCGCCGGCCCTAATTAGGGCTTGGCTGCAAAAGAGGTATTCAGGAGCAAAAACGGGTTTCCAACAATTATTTAGCAGTGACACTTGCTCTCCAGGCGCATTTACCGCAAACGCGGTTAAAACATACGGTTTTATTGACGATTGTAACACTTTTATAATCTTAGGTGTTCTTTTGTAATTTTTGTAACGCGAGGGTTTTTTTTGCAACAACCTCAAATCATAGGGGTATTTTATGCAATTTTCCCTATTCCTTTTGACTAGTTATCATTTTTAAATTCTAATATTCCAAACACCGAATAAAGCACTATTTACCAACTCCTTAAAATCTTGAACTGTATTAAAATTTACCCGACCAATTATATATATATATATATACACGTAGAGGTGCTTCTTTTTATATTCATCTAAGCCTTAATTGATAGTTGAGTGTCATTATCTTAAGAATTCTAAAATTGTTAGCTAAACAAGTTTGCACATGGTTTTAGTTTTTATAAAAGCATATTTTGCTATTTTCACACACACAGAGTTACAACTACTTTCGATTGAACCATGCGGATGACCCTACTCACCTTTTATTTTCTGATATGTACAATGGAGTTTAGCCACGGAGAGTTCCTACTTTGCAAATATTTTCAATGTAATGTAAATATTTTTAGCGCTCGACAAAAAGGAGAAGAAAAAAAAAAACCCACAAGTGACTTGCTAACCTGGTTGTGCGAGACGGGCACGGCAAGACTTCCGTAACATATTTTCCTTTCCTTTTCCCTTTCATGTTGGTTTATTTTATTTAGCAACCATGTAGTTCCTTAGCTTGTAGAATCTGAATGAAGTAACCAATAACACAAAAGTCCACCACTAATTCGATTGCTTGAGTGACATTGAACACAAATAAATAGGATTTGTTCATACAGATCGTTGATATTCTCCTCTGGCACATTCCTTCCTTGTTAAGCACATCTCTTCCATGTTAAACGTACTAATATGGATATCACACAATCTTATGAAACACATCAGTTAATTAGTTTAACAAGTCACGCTTTTGAAGTGTGCCAAAAGATACGATAGTAGTTCCCATCTGTTAAGCATGATATATAATATTGTTGCGTCTTCCCTTCTGATGACTCAAACCATCTGTTAAGCATGATATATAACATTGTTGCGTCTTCTCTTCTAACGACTTAAACTTTTAAACAACTAATAACTTAACAGGACATTATTTATAACTCTCGTCACACAAGATTTTTTGGGCTTGATTCTTTCCATATTGCCCATTTGGTCGCGGTACACTTTTTTTTTTCACAAGTAATAAGTATGGTGATAATGTTGGTACTTAATTGCTGACACATTTCATGTGACCAAAGTAAATGTACACTCCTGATCAATAGCTTCACATGTCTGTACAAGCTGTTTGATTCTTCATAAAGTCAATCACTCATTTGTTACTTGTTAAGATTGAGGAAGAGTTTGTTTTTGCTTTCATTAAGACAGAAACCTTCCTCCAAACGGGACTTGAACTGAATTTATTGCAGGTGAGTTAAACATGTTTTTTGTTGATCTTTTGATCCAAAGTCTTGACTATAAGGCGACTTTTCTAGTTTTCAGCTCTAACTTTGAGAGAACAAGCATGTGAATTATGTGAGTAGTCAAATGGAAAGACATTAATAGACAGCATGTTACTGTTGATAAAAATGAGCAAGTACTCAAATTGCCAATGTCACGGGGCATAAGCACTCATACTTTGACCACGGGGCCAGCGAGGTTTGGATTCTTTTATCATTGCCCATCTTTAGATATGGAAATCTGCTTTTGTCTATTTTTATACTTTTTAGGAGAATAGAGAGCCAAAGAAAAGGATCTGACAAAAAATTGAGTGACTTTCTGTTAAATAAAAAAGATCTTAAATGTGTTGCCTTTAGTTTTTTTTTTTCTTTCTCATGGAGTCGAATATCCAACTTAGGTATGGGAGTTAAACCAATAACAAAACGGTAAACCAATAATACAGAAAGTTGAGTTGTGATGTTTATCATGAAAAAGAGGCGAGTACCGTGAAAAGATATGAAGATGGATGTGAGCTCTTAGTGGCAAATGCATCCGTCGTAATCGTTCCAATGCAAGTGTCATGTAAAAGTAACCCGCTCCTTTTATAATGAGAAACTGCCAGATTAATTGTTGCTCAACACGCTGTGGCAACAAAAAGGATTTCAGGTCCAACTTTGTTGGAAGTGAAACTCAAGCAAAAATTACGGCACTGATGCTATTTTATTTTGAAGTGTCTTTACAAATGACAAAACATTTGAATTTTGTTGTTATTAAGCGATTCATCATATGCAAGAACTTTGGACGTGATTAAGCGGAAGCGCTTCAACGACAATTTTTGATAGCATCCTTCAACAACATAGCCTTGTTTATGTGTCTACATCCTGAATTTTCGCAAGTTATTTTGTGGTCTTTTAGAGTAACAGAAAACTCAGGGCCAGTTTGGTGTGTTGGATGAAGCCATGCATAAGGCACGATGAGTCTTGTTACCAATCAATTAGCTTGTAATGAGAATTACGACATAATTCTAAATACATCCAAGGCGTAAAATAGGCAAAAGAACTAAATGAATTACAGTGGATTTAGTTCATAATCTTTATATAATTTAAGTCTCGATGAAAAATTAGGAATGAAAAAAGTCGGGTCAAAAATATCCAAGGAGGTGAAATTAGACGCTTCAAAAAATGGTTCATCAAATCGGCATTTCAGAATAATCACATTTACATCAAGTAATATAAAATGAGCAAAATCATAATTATGATTACAACTAAACTTACGATTATTATTACGATGACATCAATGTAGTGCTTAGATCGTAAAACCATACGAGCCCGTAGGGATTTGGCTTATTTTAATTCAAACATTTTAATACGTTGGATTCACAATCTGAAATATACTTTTTTGTTAATTAAATTGATTATTTCGAGAAAGCAAATTGTCCTTTTCAAAAGCTTTCCAACTGATGCATATAAAAGTAAAAAGAACAACAATCTACAAGAAGCCACTTCTCCTTTAAGAAACAAACAAAAATTTATCTAATAAAAAATTCACACCTACGTACTACTAGTAATATATTTTGTTGCATATCTTAATGATGTCATTTTCAAAATTAAAAATTACTTAGAATATTGTACCTAATCCTATGTTGGAGTCCAAGAAGGCACGGCGGCTACCTTTCTTAATTGACAAAATAGTCAACGTTTTGCCTCTAACGGGTCTTAAAAGACAAAATACGCCAAACCATGTTCAATGAACATTTTAGTAGTTTCCAGAGTGAAGGTTTTAAGTAATTTAACCTAATAGACTTGACATGCTACGATGAACGGTTGAAATTTAACGAATTGGGGGAATTCTTATCTAATAATATTTTATTTTATCCGTTACTAGCATCACTTACGTCATATTTATCACCGTAATATTCAAATTTTTTTTCTGCTGTACGAAGCTGGCTAGTAAGTTATAGACGTGTTTCTAATTTTTCTCTCCCTTTAGTTGTTGGGCATCTTGTACAATTCATATGATCGGCGTGATACATGTCGGTTTTAATGTTAATTTCTTAAATATATTTCGACCATTCTCAAAATAAGTCAGATATCATCGTACCAACGACCTAAAAGCGACGCTTAAGTCTACAAAGATTGTAAAATATATATTTTTACTTAGGAAGAAAAAAAAAGGGCCCACAAACATTCTTACGGTAAGAGATGTCATCTAGAATCAAGATATAATGGAGACCTTTACAGGTGGATGTTGTTGCAGCAAACAATCAAATAATCCCCCTACTTTGCATACAAGACAGCATGACTTCACGCTAAGCTAAAACGACTCCAACAAACAAACAAACAATTTCACTCCACTTTCCTCTCACTTTTCTGCCTAAACACAGCTTTTTGTACCTAGGCCAGCACCCAAACGCGACCAAATCGACACTCAACAAGAACTTTACCAGAAAGGCTAGCCAGAAAGCTCTCCCAGCTCCTCATGAAGGGGAAAGATCGATGCCGTGGAGTCCGTCTGAATTCAAAATTTAACTGTACAGATGAAAATGAATCGTTCCGCTTTTGTCACTGACCGTAAAGTTGATGGATCTACCTATTTTATCAGTTCTCCTTCATCCATACCGTCAAATTATCTCCAAGCGCTACACGACTTGAGATAGCAAGGAGTAACTCCACAGCTCAGATTTTTACTCCAAATGCCTGAGGAGCCGAATCTGGAAAGACCTACTTAAAAATCTTAAAAAAAAAATACCTAAACACAAATTCACAATCACCTCCTGCCTTTTGCTTCTCGTTCTTCTACCTTTCCATGTCAATCGGTGCAAACCCTTTTCCCATGTGAAGAAAGCTACTCGACTCGCCAAGTTTCTTTTCCCTCTGAGCTTCAACATCTTCAGCTTCTTCGAATTTCGTCAGCGACTGATATTCAACCTTTTCGGGGTAGATTTTGATCAAAGCCAAATAAACTGACACCGCGAAAATGGTCACTCCGATCAAAAACCAACTAAACTCGATATTCACGAGTGATTTTGCACGGTGAAGCGCTTCATCATCGTGGCATCGAACAACAAGGTGACCTTCTTCCAGATTCATGAAGCAACCTTTGGGCATAAATTCTGGTGTCCAGAGCATAAATCCCATAACCATAAGCCAGAGACCTTGGAACAAAATACTTAACGACCTCACGAAACTAATCATAAAACTTTTGGGGTACCCAATTCCCATAAGAGTGGTTATCAAAGAAACAAGTATGACTATTTGCAGAAGCATGTGATATTGTCCTTCAACACCCATGTGATCAGAAGAGTGGAGGTGGAAGATGAGGAGCTGTTGACCAAAGGCAATAGCTCCAAGAAGTTGGGTAAGGCCGTGCTGAGCCTTAGGCCCTATTCGGTCGAGGAGGAGAGAAAAAGCTGCATAAACAAAGAAGGTCATGGATATGGAGGAGTGTTCAAAGTTGTGGAGGTGGTTGGAAGGGATGGTTCCGTCGATGTCGAACGGCTGGTGTTTACTCGGGCCGATGAAGAGCTCCATGGCCACCGACATGGAGCAGCCTGCCATGATGAGGAAGAGCTCTAAGTACCTTATTTTGGAAGTTGGGAACCATGGCAAAGATGTGTAGGAGTCTGGGTGGAGAGCATGTAGCTTGATATGGTTGATTAGGTGCCATAAGCCAATGACAAAGAAACCAAATCCAGGTGCCACATGTCCCACCAAAGTGCCCATGTTTGTTTTGAAGAGAGAGAGAGAGAGAGAGAGAGTTGATGAGGGGATAGACAAAAAAGAGCCTATAAGATGAAGAAGAAATGGGTGGACGGGGGTTTTTTAAAGGCGTTTTGCGGCGTGACATTTTTGAAGGCCTAGAGGGTTCCATAGGAGTTTTGAAAAATTGAGTTTACTTTGGTGGCTTGGGGATTAAGAATAAGATTAGCATGAGCTGACCAAAGACTCACTTATGTATGAGATGAGGTGTCATATGTTTTCTAGAATATAATAAGGGTGGCATATTTTATTTTATTTTTGTTAAATGACACAAATGCCTATCTTGTTTAATGGCTTTTCTGCCTTCATATGATATATTCCAATCCCTAAAAAAATCGATCGCGGTTAATTTACATGTTTATTTAAGATATGAATCCTATTTTATGAGTTTTTCATTTTATCTCAAGAGAGAGAAATAAAAGAGAGAGGGAGGGAGGGAAGAAAGAGGGTCAGAAGAGATACAAATGAGTTGGTGGAGGATTATTTGTGCAAAGAAAAATATAATAAATATAGTGTAAGAAGGGTGAACATGAAAAAATACCGACGAAATCTCTTTATTTTAAAATTGATTATTCTTTTTGGGATAGTCCAAAAAGGAAATATGATCAATTAATTTGCGACATATGAATTATATTGTAAGGCTCATTCTTTGACAGATTATAAGTTTTTAGAGCAAGTGATAACTTAATATGGTGTCAGGGTTTTGATTTGACAAAATCTTTAAGTCAATTTTTTCAGCTTGCATTTTTGCTCCTCTTTTATTGAAGTGTAACTTGCACCGTTCACCTTAATTTGCAAGTGGTCAGTTAACATCTTTCTGTTTGATAACTGTTTCAAACTGAGAACAAAAATTGAAAAGAGAATACGAGAGTTCTATTCTTGGTAATTAGTAATGTTTAAGTTTCACTTTTAATACCTCTACTTTAGTTGTTAAACATATATTGGACGTGTCCACCTGTAGAGTCCAAAACTAAAAGTTGAGTTCGAATATCACTTTCCTTCTTTTTAATACCAAATAACAAAATAAAGGAGCTCGTTGCCTAAGTAAGTAGAGAACCTGGAATTGTAGTAAGCAAGTTACAAAATGTACGTGTTTACTCTTGGTGCACATCAATCACAAAATGTAATGTTCTCTTGCAATTAAGCTGTTACGCTGAATCTAGCTGTATTTAGTGAAATTTGTCCTTAAAAAAGGTGTTTTGATTGTTGCTTACAAAGCACCTTTTTGGACTCCAAATGTATATACAATGTTATATAGTAAACTATCGAGACTATTATACACGTGCATCACAAAGATAATACTCTTGAGAGTATGGTCGATATACATGTTCTTAGCGTTACCTGTAATGAAAAAAAAGGCTATGTAAAGGACGGAGTTTAAAGTAATACAGTATTTATTTTTGTGGTCAATCTTGAACTTTCCCAAAATTTCAAATCAATGATAATACTTTATCCTTTAATTTTCATAGCCCGTTTTTCTCTTTTAGAAAAACCTACCCAACCATTCCTTTCATATGTATAAAGCGGATCAAATAGTTTCGTGTTCATTATGAATTTTGGTTGTCAGAAGAGCCATGAAGTCATATATTGTACGTAAGTACATTCTACAGAATGCCATATCATCTACCCCCTTATTCTTAGACTCCATAGCCTTAATAGCATTATGAAGTAAGCTTCTATGCGATGGTGTGCTGCCTAAAGGCAGCTGAACCTAGGGTGGCGCTATGTACGAGACAATGGTATGACTATACAGCTGACTATGTGAGTAGATAGCCTAGCAAAGCTAATTTAATCAAAGAGACATTAACATTTTTTTATTTTTATTTTTATTTTTATAATGACGATGAAAAATATGTTTTTTTCTTGTATGTTTACGTTTTTTCGGTTCCGTTTTGGATAAAAATTTTAAATAGTATCAAAAAAGCTGAAAACACCCAAAGGGTGTTTTCATCTTTTTCCTTAAACTGTATTCTCCATATCAGAATACCACCTCTTCTCTCTCATATCTATCACTCTGTTTCAACAAACACTCACCAAACTAAACCACCCATTTCACTGGGTCTTCCTAGAAATAGAAATAGTGGGGTCCATTAATGAATTAGTTCAGAAAAAAGTTGGTGAAAACGAAAATGAAAATGATAAACGTACAGAAAAAATTGAAAAAGTAGATACGAAAAAAAGTAAAAGTACACAATACGATTTTAGAACTGAATACTAAATTCTGGAAACCAAAAACAGAATATATAATACAGAAAAAAAATCTTGTAAACGTACAGGCCCTAAGCATCCCAAGCTGGAAGCGGCCTGAAAATAATTCTCCATTTAAGGTCGTCTCAGCGCAAGTCGAGCAAGTAGGTAACTGTCAATCAAACTGTCAAATTAGAGATAATTTGAACAACACATGGCAAAATCTGAACAAGGGAAAGACTCATGGTTGACTCACATCGGGTCTAAATTTTTAATGGTACCATGTGTCATCAACACTGGGTTGTAAAAATCGTGGCAAGGACCGGATAAGAACTTAGCCAAGAAGGTAAAACGAGATCTATCGAGTCCCAACACGTAATAAAGTTGTATCAATAAAGAAAGTTTAGTATTAAAAGGGTAAAACAAACTAGCTTTGAGGCGTGACAGCTTTAGATTGGAACGTTCTTAAGGTTAATAATTACAACAGAACAATAAAAGTCATAAATATTATCTCAATTAAGTTTCTTTAGTGCCAAATGCAAACTATCCTGTAATTTATGCTACCACAACCCTTGTTTACCTTAAATAAACATGTTTCTCGTAGACAAGGAGGATCGAACCAATTCTTGGTCTCATCCAAACAGTCTCTAAAGTGCATTCAGTTTCTAAATTAGTCTTTGTACGGTCAAAATGTCATCATCTCTATAAAAAATGTGCACTGCAAGAACTATGAAGGTAAATTATCTTTATTCATTGTATTATTGTACTCGCTAGGAGTGGATTAGTTAGGAGTAACGGTAACATAAATAACACTTAGGCTTCGTTTGACAAAATTTTTTTTTGGTTTTCAGTTTTTAAAGAGCAGCTTAATTTTTTTTTTTATATAAAAACAAGTGGGTGTTTGATAACCCCTTTTTTTTTTGAGGTTTTTTTTTTGGTGTTTGGTAACCCTTTTTATTTTGACTTTTTTTTTTGGTGGTTTGCGGTGGCGGTGGTGGGGCGTAGCGGTGGTCGACGGTGGTGGTGGTGGTGGCCGACGGCCGGAGGTGGCTGCCGGCAGTCACCGGCGGTGGTGGCCGGCGGCCGGAGGTGGCTGCCGGCAGTCTCCGGCGGTGGTGGCCGGCGGCCGGAGGTAGCTGCCGGCAGTCTCCGGCGGTGGTCGCCGGCAGTGGTGGCCGGCGGCCGGAGGTGGCTGCCGGCAGTCTCCGGCGGTGGTCGCCGGCGGCCGGAGGTGGCTGCCGGCAGTCTCCGGCGGTGGTCGCCGGCGGCCAGAGACGGCTGCCGGCAGTCTCCGGCGGTGGCTGCCGGCGGCCGGAGGTGGCTGCCGGCGGCCGGCAGTCTCGGCGGTGGTCGCCTGAGGTGGCTGCCGGCGGTGGGAGGGTGGTGGTGGTGGTCGAAAAAAAAAAACCAAAAGTGAAAAAAAAAACCAGTTTTTGGAGTTTTTTTTTTACTCTGCAGTTTAAAAACTGATTTTTTAAATTGAAAAAAAAATGGTTACCAAACGCTCCTTTAAAAAGTCCTAAAATATTAGGCCAAAAGAACTCTAAGGATGTTATCAAGTCCCTGTAGCTCGTTTTAAAGAGTCAGATTAGGCACACTTCTTATAAGTTGTAAATGCTAAGCTGTTTAATTATTTGAAAATCCTATTTCACACGTTTTTCGGTTAGAACTTAGTACGCCGCGCCACAGTAAAATATCTGTCATTACCCAAGGGAGTTGCCTAGGTGTTTGCAGAGCGAACGCCTTCCATATTAGCTAATTGTCCCGCAATTTTTTATATGGAGGCTAATTTTGAAAGAAATGCCACACAAGCGCCTAATGGACGCTTACGAGGACACTTGCGAAGGCGATGAGTGAGCTAAAGTCTCCAGAATATTCTATACTCTTCTTGTACATAAGAGATAAATCTAGAGAAGATTCTAGAATGGTAGAGAACCTTGTAAATAGTTAGAGAATTCTAGAAGCGGAATATGATCCGTAAGATGGAATGTATCTCCATCGTTCGTCGAGAGGTGGACTAGTATAAATAGCCGATGCCTCACTTTGCCAAAGCATACAAGTATTCTTATACACAAGCAATACAATATAAGCATACATTTTCTCAAACTCTCTCTTGTGTTCTTCTTGGTGCTTTTGTTTCTAGCATCGTCCAGCCTGAGTGGAAGGCTGACTTAGCACGAGCAAGGGGTTCATTAGTTAAGTGCCGCACGGTTCGACGTAGTAAGAAAGTTTGGTTTGTGACATAATGCTACCTTCGGCATGCTCCACAGATCAAGCTTCAAATTGTCCTATGTTTTCCTTTTGTTAGTAATCAACATTCCCCGTCTTCCCAACGGTTTTGAAACCTCAGGCTGAAGCGTCAGAGTCTCGATTATGTTGCTCTTTACCTAGAGATTCTGCAAGAAGTAAACAAGGATTAAAGGAGCCGTGTCAATTATTGCTTCCATTTTCTGCCATAATTTTTCCTACACCAAGAACCTTTTTGCCTGACGTCAGAAATAGAAGATTCGTAACTCCCGGTGATAATATTTAAGCTTTTTTTTTTTAATATTACAGACTCCTAAAATAAACCCTTATCTAATTACCAATACGAAGTTTTACCTTAGACGAAGAACTCAAAAGTGATTTAAAAACCGTTACGGTGTATAATAAGATTTTAAAGCATGGTATATAACATTGTTTAAAATCTTGAATCTCTAGGAAAATTTCTCAAAGAATTGATTGAATTTCGAGAGAAGGAATTCAACAATATTATTATACTTTAACGGAACTAATTTTTATGAAATGGATTATTGACCAGATTTCTCTCGTGATGTAATTTAGCTCTTCACCTTTAAATATTATACAGTACATGATTATCAGCCAGTCTGCTACGGCGTTAGACTTGAGACTTCTTAGGTGACCAGGTGCTTTGTTTGCTTTTCTCGTTGTCATTTTATTGCATCTTTATCTTATACATATAACCCATCTCTTGGTTATTAGTAATATTTAACTCCATGATTTTCTAACCCCGCCATTAAACAATTCTATCGTTTCAAAAAAGTCTTCATAGGTTTGACACAAAGCACAGACATCAAAAGCAGATGGAAATCATTTCCCATATTACACAGAGGAATACATTGTGGGACGTTCCAGTTTAAATAAGTCCAAGATTTGTTTCTTGTAAGTTCTTGGGATGTAACTGGCTAGAGATATTTTTCATGCAAAGTAACATCAGCGCGTGTCATTACAAGGTGCCATGCAGTTATAATAACTTTGTTTCCAAGGACTGTTGGTGTTTCTGTACCGTGGAACGACTGTCATTTGTTCATTAAGCTGCTCTTGTTTTCATTGTGTGCTTAATTCAGATATTGTCAACAGTAGGATTGTTAAGTCACTATCTGCTCTAAAATCTTAAACTGTTAGAAAATGAGCTGAACAATATTATCATGCTTAATAAGGACCGTGCAATTAATAATTGTTGACTCATTGTTCTGATTGAAAATGCAATAGGAAGTTTCCTTCCATTAACTTGTCCCTAAAGATTACACGCATATTTAGATTGTTCTTGAGCATCAAGATTTAGGATTCATGTCATCTGTGATGGTGACAAGTGCCTTTTTCTTTTGGTAACTATTATTAAGAACAAGACAAGACGAGAACGATAAAGTGGATTAGAAGTCCGACGAAACCAAACAAGAAAAACAACTCTTTTCATCCTCCTGTAGCACGCCAGACACCGAATGAAGAGAAGCAGCATACAGATTATTACTTTGTTGTCCAAAGCCCTACGCAATGGACAACCAACGGGCGCTTCATAATCCCTCTTTCTCCAGGTTTAGTTCCACCATCGTGGACCGCAGTTAGATTCATGCATACTGCACATTTTATTTGTTCTCATCATGAGCTGTGACAAAAGAAAGAAAGCGAAGTTCTTCAGGATTGATAATTAAGTGCTGTGAAAATAAGATAACATGGGAAAAAAAAAACTTATATAGGTCGTCGTGTGCGCGGGCGAGTCTGTTCACGATGATATCTATATTTTGTACATAGCACAATTATGTGCAAATATGTAGTTGGATGGCCATCTGCGGTTACAATAAGCTGACCCTAATAGCATATGAGTACGGGTGATTATAATCTTCTTATCTTTGTCGTTCATACATACCGTTCTTAGAGCAACCACCGCTGATGGATCGGAGGAGCTACTCTCCTTCATTTCCTACCTACAGGAGCTGTAAGGCTCAGTCACTGTAGACGTAAGGGAAATGTAGAGGCAAAGACAAGAAGGAGCGACTTGGAGATGAAGGCAAGTTGGGCTGTAGACAAGGAGAGCAAACCAACTATGTGGCATCTACACCAATGTTGAGAGGATATTCATTCACCTATGTTGAGAGGATATTCATTCCCCTCACACAAGAACTGTGTTGCTAAGTCATTTTGGCTATTAAACTTTGACCGCTTTGGGTTCTGCTTTTGGGACATGTCAACAGACATTCAACGTCTAAAGTTCAACATAACAAATTCAGTCAAACCGAGGCGCATGCTCAAGCCACGTGTTCTCCGTCATTTTCTATAAATTTTCTAAGTGTTTGATTCAAAGCGCCTCCTCCTTTAGGCTAAGTAGTTGACGGCAGCGAACTAGGGTATCAACCTTAGCCTCCGTCAAACGGTCGACCTTAGCCCCCTTTAGGGGTTTGCCCGAGCCCTCATGGGGGTCCTCCATCCATGCCCCTTAAGGGACTCGTTGTCCTTGGAGTCTCTCCCTCTCCTTGCTTTTGACGACTCAATTTCTTCTCCTTGAGGGCTCCATTGCCTTACCCGTTGGTCTCCCCTCACTTCTTGGGGGCTCCTTGCTCACTTCTTGGGGGCTCCTTACTCCATGACCTCCGTTGCCTGCCTGAGCGTTGTCTCTGTATTAGATGCCCCCGACACAATGCCCATCACCATGTTTGCATGTCACGAAGTTCGACTGTGCCCGAGCACTGCCCTTTGCCATTAGCCCCTAGCATTCCTTCCTTCGACCGTGCCCATGGGCTGTCTTCGTGTCATTTGCCCCCGCACAATGCTTTTAACTACACCCCCACAACATTTATAATCGAGCCCTCCAGCCATCTTCATTGAGCGTGAGCACGTACATGCATTCTAACACGCCCACTGGCATGTTGTCTCATTGCTACGGCCCCCACATTGGTCCATACTTTTAACAGACCATGTGCACCTTGCCTTGGTCATGGAACATGCTTTGACCCACTCTCGGGAATGTGCAGTATTCCCCTTATGGTAGGCGACAACTGCATGAAACTACGAGAAGGAGCTCCGAGTGCTCCGGCATGAAGACTCCCCTTCCGCTAGGTAGACGACTCCTCTGATGCACTACCTCAGCATGTTGAGTAGGCAACTCCTTAGGGATATTACCTTGGTGTATCGGCCAGGCGACTCTTTTGGGATACTTCCCTGGCCCGTCATGTAAGCGACTCCTCTACGATACTACCTTGGCAGGCTCTGGGTGCTCCGGGATAAGAACTCATGCTTGGGGATAGACGACTCCTCTAGGACACCATCTCCACTAGGGAGCTCTAAGTGCTTCGGCATGAGGACTCCCCTCCTGCCAGGTAGGCGACTCCTTCAGGACACTACCTTGGCCCGTCAGGTAGGTAACTCCTTCGGGACAATACCTTGGTGTATTCAGTAGGTGACTCATTTAGGATATTACCGTCACTCGTCATGTAGGCGACTCTTCTATGACATTACCTTGGCGCGCTCTGAGTGCTGCAGGAAAAGGACTCATTCCTGAGATAGGCAATTCTTCCGGGACACTATCTATGCTAGGGTGTTTGTATGCAGTCTACGTGTTGCGACGCTAAGGGTTCTTCCTCAGAAGCCCTAGGAGCCATGACTTCTGGGTCATTCTAATATTAGAGAAGATTTTTGGAGGGCATCGCACTTTGTCTGCTTGGCTGCTGGTCATTGGCCTTCTTACCACTGCCAGGTTCTCTATATCTCCCGACGCTGTTATGGGACTCAGTTAGGGCTCTGGGCTAGGGGCCAGATCAAAGGGTTCTTTGGCCATACCAGCCCTATGTGAGCCAGTCTTTCCAGACAGGCAGAGCGAAGCTTTACAGGGTAGGTCGGGAGAATATACGATACGATAGTTCATGGAGCATTGCTGTTCATGGCCTCCCAAGTGAGGTGTCACTTTCATATAGTTCATGTGTCACTTGATGACATCACCTTCTCAATCCCCATAAATAAGGAAACTTAAGAATTCCCTTTTACAAGAACTGAACTCATTTGAAAATGAACAAACTTTGGCTCCTACCCGGGTTGTAGGAATCTTCCTCCCACCCTGTGTATAGTGATAATAAATAGTAGCTAAATGTTTTTAGTAGCCTTTATTCTAACACTTTTAGCGACAATTATTAGAAGCACTTTTTTAACGTCACTAAATAAAAGCCACTAGAAATATTTAGAGACGATTGAATGTCGCTATATAAGCGGTAGGAGGAAGATTCCTCCAACCGGGGTAGCAGCCAAATTTTTTCCTTTGAAAATCTCACCTTCTCATTATAGAATTCTAGAGCTAGATGATTCTACAGAAATAAAGCTTTTGGAGTTAGAATCTGGACTTCAAACCCTGACTCTGGACCCAAGCATTGTATTATGACTGTCATCGTGTATTCACCCCGTGCCATTGCCTTCGCAGTACTGCAACTCTAACTTCAGATTCTGCATAGGAAGCCTTAGTGTCTGCCCTTACTCCATCCTTGCTTGCTCTAACCCATACAGCTTCTGATCAGACTGTATTTTTTAAGACACTTCCATGTACATTGTGAACATCTTTCCTTGGCATCAAACTAGAAAATGAGTATAATTGATACTCTATTACCAAATTTATGATCTCCAAATATGACCATTCTGAAGTTCGAGACACATTTTCAAATACTTTGGGCAATGAATTGGCATGTCTACAACGTACATATTAAATGTCCCAATTATAAATCAACGATTCTCTCTCATAAAAAATCTCACGAAGGATACGTGTACCCATAAATCCAAGATCCAATCAGCATTGTACAGACATGCAACTTCCTTTATGTATTGCAAGACTTGAGTACTATTACCCGCACATGCAAACTTACTCGATCTAAGGATATTCTAAGTAGAGTTTCCTGTGTAAGCAAAGTTTCTCTAAGGATTTGATGCCAATGAAAGGGGGTTCGCAGTCGACATGGAGGTGCCATAAGGAATACAGTCCGAGTCATATGCCAAGTAGGTTGATGCGGGACACAACAAGAGTGGAACAACGGCAGAGACCAAGGGCTTACCAGATAGAGCCTGAGGGTGGCAGTGCTGTGAGGGCGACGGCGCACGGTGAATATACGACAACAGTCACAGTCCGATGCTTAGGTCCAGAGTCAGGGTCCTATGTCTTTTTCTCTCTAGAATTTTAGAGAGAGAAAGTGAAAGTGAGAGAGAATTTTGAGAATCCAAAAATCTAAAGTCCTAAAAAATGAATTCTCAAGACCTCTATTTATAGAGGTTGAGATGATGATGTCATCATGCGACATGTGGCATTCTCAGGGGACATGTCACCGAGGGGTCCACAACTGTCGGTGCTCCACGGACTGTCAAATCGCATATTCACCCGGCCTGCCCCCCACACCGTCGCTCTGTCTGTCAGGAAAGACTGGCTTCCACAACGTCAGTGTGGCCAGAGAACCCCATTGATCTAGCCACCAATCCAAGCTCTTATAGAGTCCTATGGCCTGGTAGCGGTGGGGAAGACCCAACGCCCAGCTGCCAGGTGGACTAGGCATAATGCCCTCCGCTCCCGTCTAGGAGTAAGCCGGGGGTCATAGTCCCTAAGGATGCCGATACAAGCCCCCAGTGCCTGAACACGTAAGCCAGTTACGCAGGCACCCTGGCGAAATAGTGTCCCGGAGGAGTCGCCTATCTCGTGGGTGAGTCCTTATGCCAGAGCACTCGGAGCACGTCAAGGTAGCATCCTAGAAGAGCCGTCTACCCGACAGGTCGAGGTAGCATCCCGGATGAGCCATCTACCTGCGGAAGGGGAGTTGAAAAGCTCCCTGGCGGAGATAGTGTCTTACAGAGCGAGCCTATCCCGCAGTGAGTCCTTGTGCCAGAGCACTCAGAGCGCATCGAGGTAGCATCCCAGAGGAGCCGTCTACCTGACGGGCTGAGGTAGCATCCCGAAGAAGCCGTCTACCTCGCAGAAGGGGAGTTGAAAAGCTCCCTAGCGGAGATAGTGTTCCGGAGGAGTAGCCTATTCCTGCGGGTAAGTCCTTGTGCCAGAGCACTCGGACCACGTCAGGTAGCATCCTAGTGGAGCCGTCTACCTGACGGGCCGAGGTAGCATCCCAGAGGAGCCGTTTACCTGGCGGAAGGGGAGTTGAAAAGCTCCCTGGCAAAGATAGTGTTTCGGAGGAGTCGCCTATTCCTGCGGGTGAGTCCTTATGCCGGAGCACTCGGAGTGCATCAAGGTAGCATCCTGGAGGAGCCATCTACCTGACGGGCCGAGGTAGCATCTCGGAGGAGCTGTCTACCTGGTGGAAGAGGAGTTGAAAAGCTCTCTAATGGAGATAATGTCCATGAGGAGTCGCCTATCCCCTTAGGATGCTGCACACTCCAGAGAGTGGGTCGAAGCATGTTCCACGTCCATGGTCGTGTGGTGCCCGGGGGGCACTATAGTGTGACAAAGAGCCTAGGGGCATGACTGTATCAGCGGCATCGAGCATGGGTGTGGGGGAGTGAGTGAGGTGTCGGGGGCACGATAGTGTGACAGGGAGCCATGGGGCACGACTGTATCAGTGGAGTGGCGCATGGCGGAGTAAGTGACGTGATGTCGTGCGGGGTGCGGGTGATGGGCGCCGTGGAGTATGAGGATGTGGGTGAGGGTAGACGTCGCGGAGATGATGCGGGGGAGACGGCGAACGTTGCATGGACGGTGTGTGGCGGCGAATGACGGTCGTTACGGCGACGGAGCGTGGTGGTGAGCAACCCAAGCGACTGTCGTCGAGGCAACTGAGAGCGGCGGCGAGGGACGGTCGTTGCGACTACGGCGTGCGACCGCAAGCTACGATCGTCGTTCATCAAGATAGGTGGCCGACCCCCTTAAGGTGGCTGACCCCCCTACGATGGCCGACCCCCTTAAGGGGGAAGGCAAGACAAGGTTGTTTCACGAGCAGTTCACGTGACTTGAGCATGGTTGCTTTGACCAGCTTGGGAGCATTGAAAAATTTACCGTTGAATATGTGACGTGTTGCGCAAAACGGGACCCCAGTGGGCCCTTGAGTGCGACCAATGTAGGTTGGGAACATGATTATAGGGTTCAATTAGAGTTGCTAGCGCAAGTAAACTTGTTCAGAGATATCAAGATCCGAGCAAGGTTGCCCGCACATGCAGACTTTCTTCATGTCTCAAGATTTGGGCAGTTTTGCTTGTGGAGGCAAGCTTCTCAAAGGATGTAAAAACTCTGAGCCGACTTAGACTTACTCTATCGATCCTAAATTCAAAGAAGAATTATCCGCGTAGGTGAAGCTTTTCTAAAGATCTCAAGATATGACCAAAATTGCCAATGTAAGGAAACCTTCTTTAAGGGAAATTGGATCCGAATGCCCACATAGGCAAACTATCATTAGGGCTCATAAGCATCGAGGAAAAGTGCCCGAGCAGGCAAACTTTTCCTACGGATTTTCAATATCCAAGCATTTTTGGTTGTGCTAGCAAGCAATTTAGAAGGATCTCAATATCCAAGCTGAGCTACCCACGCAGACGAAGTTACTTCAATAATTATCTCAAGATTTGAGCATAGTTTCCCGTGCAGATAAGCTTTCTCTGAAGAATCTTGGATTCTAGCTAAGTCGTCGGCGTGCAAATTGTTTCAATAGATGTCAAAATTCAAGGATAGGTACATCATGCCCTAGCGGAGTTGCCCAAGTAGATATTATGTTCGAGCTAACATTGTGCGCAACTAAAGTTGCCTGTGTATATATCATGTTCGAGCAAAGTTACCTTGATAGGCACGATGCCCCAACAGCCTTGACCACACAAGCGCCGTATATGACCCGCACGGAGGCATTTATATGAACACAGATGCTCAATTACAGCTATGGGTACATAGTTTTATCGCACAAAAACTTTGTGCGAGTAGAATTACCAATCAGAAATATCACCCTCCCCGTAGAAGCATCTGCCAAAGGAAAAACGGCCATTGAATAAGCATCATCCTAAGCTGATATCAAGCCTTCCTAAGGAATTTCTCGACCGTTTTTTACTTTCTCAGCACTTTGTATTAAGAAAGTGGCGGCATTATGATGTTAAATTGTACTGCCATAATATGTTGGCATCTGGCATGACGTTAGAACACAGTCTAACGTGGTCATTGTTGGTCAAAACCATTTTGACTAAGTCTCCATCTAAAATTATTCTCAACTAATTACGGAGCTTGACTCCCAAGAAACGAGGCCCATGACCATCAAAGAGTCCAATCCTACCAGGGTTTGAACTCTTGTCCTGTATAAAATGAGAACTCAAGGTGCGAAACACACAGTAAACCACACAATAATTCTCATACTTTTCTCGGAATTATTGGAGGATTAATTTCCTCGACGATACCCATTAGGTGACTTGCTGGTCCAGTTTCTTTTTCATAGCAGTCTAACATTGTCATTGTCGGTCAAAAGTGCTTGTTTCTCACTCCTAAGGTTGCTCTCCTGGGTTGTGTCTTAAATTCATATTCCCAACGGGAAGCATGTTTTCCAACAAGTGACTTGAGTGAAGTCTACTGTATTCCATAGCTCGTTAGTTCTTTTCTTCATTACCGTTTAGATGAAGCAAAATATCATAGACAAACTGTTAAAGACTATCTATTTTTCGGTTTATCCGACTTGGCTGAGCTACTTCTTTCCTCATTTCCTCAGTGAATGAATTGAAAGTTAGGTTTTGGCTCGATAATTCAATATTAACTACACCCTCCTTCGTCTAGTTCACCTGTGACAATACTTTGGATAGTTCGAGAAGAGTCAAGCTCACAATGCTCTGCCCCCTGCACCATTTCTGCTGTTCTAATAACTAAAATAGTACATAAGTGGAATCGTGGCATTGCATGACGCTTTGCTTTTTTGAAAAAGCCAAATAAATTTATGACAATGATAAAAAAATTTTATATTGTTTGTGAAGATACCTAATTAATTAAAGCTCCAAGCATTTGAGTGAAATATCAAAGATACTCCATTCTCTTATATGAACCGTGGAGAGATAGCACGGAGTCAAGTGTTATTGGGAAGATTCAACTATATATTATGAGTCCAACTTGATGTAAAAACTTTAAGATCATATAAAAAACTTGTAACTTGCATATATATAATAAAAGATGACTATAGGCATAACATTGTTGGGTTACCGTTTTCAAAAGTTAGAAAAATCGTAGAGTTTATATCGATACGAGATAGCAAAAATCATGTCTTCAATCATTTTGCGACACAAGGCATGCTTTAGTAAACCTTGGTCAAATCCGAGTTCAAGATTTATAATCTTTAATTCGGATTGCTAGAATATTCAGTCTTGCCTCGTAAGGCAAAAGGCCGAGACCCAAACCCTCGGTCCTAATACTACTAAGGTTCCAATACCAATGCCGATATAATAAAGAAGGGATCTCTAGGTGTGTGGAAATCACACACAATCCCCTCTTATTTTCTTGTTTTTTTTAGAGTCTTATTCCTGAAACTACACTTAACTTAAACAACGGAAAGTTCTTCAGCTAGAACCCTACCGATGGTCAATTTTTTTTTCTCTCTCACAGGTTCTTATTCTTCGCGTTAGTTCTTGCTCTATTTTTTAGCAGCAATATAGAAACTTTGAAGGCATCATATGCTAGTTGAGCGATACCACCTCCAACATATTTTCTATTTCCAACTAATGGGATGTTCCAAAGAAGGGTCAATAACACATATGCATGCTTGTAACAATTGTGTTAGCATTGTATTTGGGAAGTGTGAAATCGATGTTCTTGAAGGCAGAACTTGCAAACAAACAATGTCACTCGAAATTGGAGAAAATATTCAGTGGTTGTCTAACACCACGCCATCAGCTTACGTGGTGTTAGACTACCACTAAAAGTTTGTCAACTAAGCAAGATGATCAGTTGGTGGGGCAAGTATCTAACTCGATATTAACCTTAACCATAATTTAAAGGTTACCATAATAAAAGTAAAGAATATAAAACAAATGCAATACAAAAGCCACAGTTCCAACCAAAAACACACTAGCAGATCCCAATCACCACTTCAACACCACCACTTTGCTAACGTCAATCTACCATAGCTACGGCAATTGCCGCCTTCTTGCTTTGTATAGAGATCGGAGCAGAGACATCCCCTTTGGCACGTCAATTTCTTGTGAGGAAGAAGGAAACGGTTTGTGGATCCCTGAATTCCTTGTAAGGGGGAACAAAATGGCCCGAGGGTGACATGATTCCATATTTTTTTATCCTCCACTCCACTTTTAGTGCTGCATCACACTCTCTCCAGGCTCATTTTCTGCTTTTCAACCTTCAGGACAAGGTCTGGGAAGGACGAAGGCATTTTTATGACACTATTATTATTAGTAGTATTAGATGCCCATAGTTCAGTAACTCTTTATGATATTTAGGACCCCATGTATATTGGTCTTCTTTTGTTCGAAAATTTATGTAATCTTTATGTGAGTACGTGAAATTATTCTTTATAGCTTATTTATTGCCTTTTCTTTCTGCATTCCAACTAATTGAGTTTACTTGAATCTGATAACCACAGTTCTTGCATTCATGTTGGATATAAAATCTTAAGCAAATAATTGTAGAGATTGTGGAAATCAAATAAAAATTGACCGTGATTGCATTCAGTTTTCACTTCAACTGATTTGTGAATTTTCTTTTGAATTCTGAAAATATTATTTATTCAAGAGCTTTACAATCATCCAAGGTTTGTATATTTAATCTACTCTTATATTGGCATTAACGAACAAAGTATTCAAGATTTACATATTAGCTTTACTAAATATATTAACTATGTGTTCATCTATATTCACATGTTGGTTTGTAGTTGAGAAATGAAAGAAAAGTCAACGGAGATACAAAAGAGAAAGATAAATGGAGGTGTTTTTGGGACAGGAGAAGATGTTCGGGATGGAAGCTGCTCATTCTTATTGGATATGTGGCGATGGTTGTTCCCGTGAAAATAAATCAGCGATGGTGGCAATGGTGGGTCTCGTGAAAATGAAAGAGAAAAGAGAGAGGGGTGGGCAATGAGAACGATCAGAAATGAAAATATTTTAGGTTGAAAAATGATGGGCGGGATCTTCAAATATTTGGTGAAGGTTTGAATTTGAATTTTTGTATTTCACAAGATTGACCATGGTTAAAGTTTACTATCAATTTAGATTCTCTCCCCCCCCCCCCACCCCAATGATCATTTTATTTAGTTGACAAATTTTTAGTGATAGTCTAATACCACGTAAACTGATAACATAGTATTGGACAAACCTCTGAATATTCCTGAAATTGAAAACAACGAAGATTCTATCAAAACATAGCCTAAGCCACAAGCATTTCAATCTAATTTTTCAGAGTTACTACACGCAATATTAGTATAATTCACACATGCAGGCCTGTCTCCACCCACAGGTTCTTCGTCTACCAAGAGCCACTTTGCTTTTAAGCTCACTGATAGTCCCATTCATTAACTATTGGCTCTGATATTAAAGGTGGTGAGATAACGGGGGAAGACAAGTGTTGCTATATATGAATGCGTGCATATACATGATGGGACTAATATATGACCTAATTAAAATTTTAGAGCAAAGGATGTCTTGAATTCAATTTTATTTAGTATATTACTCAACGTGAGGCTAATAGAACTCACATTTGCACATTATCATTCCTTTTTGCACACTAATCGTGCAAATCCCTCAAAAATGTTCTCATTGCCAAGACATATCTACTTTTCACATTAGTTTTTGTTTCCAAAATTTTTCGCAGATTCAATGTGTATATATTGTCATTATTATAGCCCCATTCCTTCTTGCAATTAATTTGTATTTAGAATTCAACTCGACTTTGAGTCAGGTCCATAAGCCAGATGTCACTTGGGCTATTTGAGCCAAGCCCGGGTTGGAGTCCACCCGTATGTTGATGGCCATGGCTCAGCCCATACGAAATATAGCCCTACCCAATAAACACTCAACATCACCATTTTAAGCCCGGATACCTAACCAACAAAGTCATCATAGACCTACCATTTCATAACTAGAACTTTTATTTACACATGTTACTCTTTTTTGCACACCCATTTGTCGCTAAAAACTGATGTTTTGTTGTTAATACACCCTTCAATAACTTAATGAGAACATAACATATCATAACATATAGATCGTGAAAATAAACGTTTCCTTAGTGTGCACTTTAAGGAAAAAAACAGTAAAGTAGACTCTTGAGTTGTTGAACCATAGAAAAGTCGGAAAGTGTAATGCTTGTTGGCGTCTTCTTCAAGCCTCCATTGAAAATGGGACAATGTGCCGCTGTCAGTATTGGTATTGGTATAGTCTATAAAGAAGACATACTGAATCATTTCACTGCAATACAATAATTTTACTTCCCCAATAAGGTCCATAAATCCGAATTTTTAAATCAACACTTGGAGTTGGTAGAAAGACCAACTAGTCTAAGTCTGCTTTCGTCCTCTCCTTTGGCTTTAGGCTGAGTTGTCTACTTCACATTATTATTATATATATGGACACACACATTGCTCTTACTTTCATCAACCCCTGCTGAAACAAGTGCTCCCATGGCTAGACTTCTTCCGGCCCTAGCTTCCCAATTTTTCACTCTCTCCATCCTCCTTTCTTTGCTCACGTCGCCGGCCACCGGTGAAAGTTATGGCTTCGCAAAAGCCATAAATCGGAGGGAACTCCGAAAGGAAAAGTTTAGTCACTTTCGCCTCTATTGGCACGACATTCTCAGTGGTCGCAACCCTACATCAGTGATGATCGTGACACCACCCCAAAATTCGACTACCGGCTTCGGCATAGTAAATATAATCGATGATCCACTTACCGAAGGACCGGAACTGAGCTCGAAACTGGTTGGAAGAGCACAAGGCTTTTACGCGCTGGCGTCGCAGCAAGAAATTGGTCTATTAATGACGATGAATTTTGCTTTTACCGAAGGAAAGTATAATGGTAGCACCATTAGCGTGCTAGGGAGGAACCCGGTTTTCCACAAAGTGAGGGAGATGCCGGTGATCGGAGGAAGCGGCCTTTTCCGGTTTGCTCGGGGTTATGTTCTGGCCAGCACTCATACCTTTGATACTAAAACTGGGGATGCCATTGTTGAGTACAACATCTATGTCATGCATTATTAGATCTTCTTTTTTTTTTTTTTGTAATGCTTTACGATGGTGACTTTCAATAATTGTGTTGGCCATATTCTGGGCTAAGGATCTCCTTTTGGTTCCTATATATGCATCTTTTAAGCAGTTTTTTAGTCAAGTTGGTAGGTGGATGGATATCATTATAGGAAGAGAAAAATCTTTCACACGTCTAAGCACATTGCCATGTATTTCATAATGTTATTTTTATATCTCAAGGAGCAGTTTCATTAGCATGTCATTGAAGGAACTTTCCTCGAAGTTTCATTATGGCGAGACAGCGAAAAAATTACACCGAATTTCTTAGACAGAACAAGAATGTGTATCTTTTTTTGCTCAATAATTTATACTACCTATAAAAATACCAATGTTGTAAATTATTTTATTTCAATTTTGCCCTTCGTCATTTACTCTAATAACAATCATACCCTTCCATCAATACTACTATTAATTACGAATTTTTGTAATCATTTCCAGTTTTGTCCTTAATTAATTATTCCAATTACTACCTTACCATTCCCTAATTATGTTTTTTGTAACGCGTTTACTAAAAATTAGGTAAGAGAAAAACAAAGCTAAGAAATAGAAATAAAAATTTCCGTAGTTATTTTTGTGATGCTTTTAATGAACATTATGTCTCATATATATAAGAAAACCCTTGAAGTCGAAGAGAAAAACCAAGCTAAGAAATAAAATTAAAATTTGGGAACCAAAAAAAAAGAGTTAAAACCTCAAAATCTATATTTATAGTACTTATACCTATATTCATTTACTTATAAAAGTCTAAATATATGTAAATCATTTTGTGAACAAAATTACCCTTCAATCCTCCACCTTTGTCTTTGACTTCCTCGCCAACACTTCCCCTTCCTCCTCAATCTCATCTCCTCTGAATCTCTGCAAAAGCGTTTCATACATCCCCTCGAATTTGATTGATATAGTTCTTCAGAAGGATGACTCTCCACCTCCATAGCTTGAAGTCTAACAAACTCCTCCACTTCAAGATCCCTCTCCTCTGGTGCGATTTACGCCAAACGATTTCATGCATCTTCTAGGAATTAATTACAGCAATTCATTGAACGGATGACTCCCCATCTCCACAGCCCCCAGATACTAAGAGATGCTTCCACCATATAATTGTTCAATTCACTTCTTCATGCCTCCAATGAACAGCCTTTGCGTACCACTGGAGGTAAATTGAAAGATCATATTTCTGTATTCTGAATTTAAGATGGATTGCCAGATTCATTTTCTTGATCGTAATTTGTTCCCGACTTATTCCAATACCTGAGAGGTTCTTTGCCGCCATCCGTCATCAATCTAGCTCACATGCAGTTCTTGTAAGCGTATCTTTTTGCTTCGATTATATAGCACTTTCTGGTCTCTTTTATACTTTCTTCTACATTTGATAAATCTTTAGCATTCTGATATTCTGATTAATGTTTTTAGGAGCCTTCAGACTAATTCATCATCAGTAGTGCTTCCAAAGGAGTTTGGGAAGCTTACAAATTTGCGGTCAATGTAAGTTTTCTTAACTTCATGTGTCTTTCAGTTGCAACTTATACATTCGCTATAGGGAATTCTTTTTCTATCAATACAAATTCCCATTCTGACTTGAAAGCATTCACTTTTAGTTAGCTCAAAGCAAGCGGTTGGGTAAAGTCAAGCCCAATGTGACTGAATCAACCCAAATCGGAATAGTGGGATTCGCATCGGCAGATATTGCTCTTCGAGCCGAAGCAAAGGGGACAAGTTCATCTAAAGAGGCGTCGTAATGGACTCCTCAAGAGTCCCTTTTAGCTACCGAGTCTATTCTTTCTACAGGCCTCTGCCATCTGAATTTCGGAATTTGACAAAGTTAGAACAATTGTAAGTGCAATACGATGTCATTTCAGTTTGTGCTCATCATTCCGTACATACTAACCTGATTGAGAAGTTTGCTCATGCACTACAAGATTGAGAAGTTTGCATTTACCATACTTTTACAAGATGGTGATAATTTTGTTTTCAAATAAGTTATTTTAGTTATTGCTGTAGATATATGTGTTTGTGTGGTGATATGCAGTAAAGGAAGATATATTTCCTCATAGTGTGACAAAGATGCGAGGCCAAAATTAACTTACGATTTCGAACTAGCTCAATGGGTAGAATAAAATTCACAAGAACCCCTGTCTTCCTCGAGTCTTTATAATACGATGGGCTTAAAACATGCACATTAGTTTTGTATGAGAAGTTACATGGAAAGATGAAAATCAAACTCTCTACTTCTTGAATTGTGTTTATAGTACGTGTTACACCCGCTTTTGAGTCATGGAGGACCACAAAATCTGGTCCTCTTTTTGTGGAGTTTACATTGGTTTTTATCATAATTTATCCAAACATAATAAAACGGATATTTAAAGACCTTGATGCATGAAGTGTAAATTAAAAGTAGTTTCAAAAAAGTTTGTTTAAAATATTAACAATTTTATAACGAGTTGTTTGTCCTTGACTTTTCTTGTTATTGTGTCATTGATATCCCTGAAAAATGGATTCTTCTTGATAGTTAGTCTAAGGCACCATAAACTCTCTATAAGTTAAGCTTGAGTTTAGGTGTTCACGGAGTCATTGAGTGTATAAGAGTGATATCGTTTTGATACTTTTAAAGACACCATTTCTTTATATAAGTGCAAAGAAGCCAGAGTGCCATTGTGATTTGTCATCTTAAGACAATTAGGTAATTAGGAATTTTACATTGACGGAGATGGTAAGCTTTTTAAGAACAATCACAAGTGAGGATAAGTTAGCTTACGTCCAAAATTCCCCTGTACCATGAACCAAATGGGCATGGTGCATAGAGTCATTCGAAGTGACACACATTCACAGGAACAACAGAGAATCACTTTCCAAGAGTTGCACCCTACTTTATAGATCCATGTTAGTATAATGCACATGACTTTGCATGGAAGGTGTTTAAGGTATACATACTTGTTTCTCTCTATTAAAGAAATCTAATTTTTGAGATGGTTTGCATTTGAAACTAGGCTGGATGCTCAATGTGTTTTTCTTTTACCACTGCTGCTACCTTTTTTAGATGGTCATGTGCGTCTCTTTGTCCTAAAGAGTCTTTGTATTGTGGTGTCCCTCTCCTCAGTCACTTTGTCTACCAAAAATGTCAATGCACTATAATCTTCAAGCTCAACCCACTAAGAGCTTGATAACATCAATCAAAATATTTACTATCAGGTACACATCTTAGCCAGAGAGTAGAATGATATCATTTCATGTAATGATACATTAGAAATATGCAAAAATGTTTAGAATCTTGTCAATTCTTGGGACTTTCCTTGGATATCCCTCACATTTAATAAACAAAAATATAATGATTACAGTTAATAAACAAAAACAAATTGAATGCTTTTGCAACAGAACCGCCGGATTGTTTTTTTTTTTTTGTTGCCTTTCTTTGAAGTATTTTGAAGTATATGTATATTCGTTTTTTTTACTCAACAGCCTAAGGGGATACTAACGAGAAGGTAGAAAAGGTAATTGAAAATGAAAAACGGAGAGAATGTACAATGTTTTGTTGTAAGACACTTTCCCTGATATTTGAACTTTTGCTCAATAAAGCATGATGGAGATACTCGGGAAAACACTACTAGAAATTTAAATAACAATCTGTGTTTTGAGAGAAAAAATAATGGCAATAGTCTAACACTCCCTCCCTCTTTGATAGTTTCAGGAATGGATTTCGAAATTCGCATGCAATGTTGAAGAGCAAAAGCACACAAAACTGAAAAACAAAAAGTTGGCTCCGGCAGAAACTGGCCAAGATCCACGTTGAGAGCGAGACAGAATTTTGTATACCTCACTCTTTCCGTTTCATGAATGCAACTCTATATATTGATTGAGAAGTCTATCTTAGATGGATGTAATGTCAAAATGTAACAATAGGCCATCACAGAGTTTCTATTCCTGGCTGCTTGGACATTGCTTCATTGTACATTTGTACTTTTCTTAAGTACGATCACTCGCCGAGAAGGAATAACAGGTATAGGTAAATATTCTCAACCAAAAAGATGGCAATGAACTATTAAGTTTCTTTTTTAGTTTGAGATCATCGCTTCTGCTGAAATTTGTTATCAACTCCCTGGAACAAAAAAGTATCTTGAGATTCTTTTGTTATTCCAAGAGAAGGAGAATGCTTCATATGCCTAAGAAGGTTTTGATGTGATCAAACGCAAACGCTTCCAAGGGTAGTGTTATGCAAAGATCACTTTCACTAAAAATGAGACAAAATAGCCTAATGGAGACCAAAGGTAAAAGATACAATCACGTCAAAGACTAAGAGGAATAAATAACAACTTATTGCTTTTCGACTTTGTTTTGAGGATGACAGTGATGTGCACGTTTCAAAACTGGTACCCGCATTGGATATTTTACTCTTCATTTAAGCAGGATATTTACTTCTCTGGCGAATATTTACTTTGGTGACATAATTATAAGGATAAATGATACTCGCAATTATCAAAATAAAATGTAGCTTTGGTGTAAAAAGACCGTTGATATACACGTGCAACGCACGTTCTCCCAACTAGTAACTATATATGGATATAACAAGAAAGTCTCGGATTGTCGTTGGTGGCGACAGATTGTTGCTAGTTCAAGTCTTGAATTACCGCTGCGATTTAAGAAGTGAATCACAATCTTAAGGTCATGAAGTTACACACTTGGCTTAATGAAACTTTAGTGTGTGTTCTCACTATAAAGTGTGGGTTGAGTAAGATCCAGTTTTAATCATCATAAAGAAGCTGAATTGATTCTATATCATTCATGCGTTTTTCTTTTTCAAGATCTTTTTTTGGTAACAAGTCCATATTGCATTGATCACCAAAAATATGTACACATTGTAATCTCACCAGTCCGCAAAACACATTGTGTAAACTTAAACCAAAGAAATAAAAAATGACTAAAGTCAAAACAGATCAAAGATCCTTATTCCGTGAGTAGTTGCTCACTGATCCCCAGCTTGCATACATATCTCTGTTTTCAGTTGTAGCAGGCACCTTTCAGCTGCTTACTCTGTATTTGATCCATTGTGTGATAACCTGCAAGCATCCCTGTTGTAGACAAATGGTTACTCAAGCTCACACTTTGTTCCACTCAAACTCATACTCCACCAATACATGAGGAGGCAATGTAGAGATTTTGTGAGAATACTTTCATTCCACTTCATTCAAAATGGTTGAGGTACATGAGTTTATATAGTGCCTAAAAGTAACTCCCAAAATTATAATAACAACACCACTCACTCAACTATCTACACAATTACTAGCTCACTGCTCATCTTCTGTTTGAACGCATGGTCTTGATTGTCAAGTTTAGCTTATTTTTAACTTCTTTTTTAAATGCCTTAAATTTCTCAAAAGCTTATCCTTAGATTTCAAAGGATACACATAGGCATATCAGGAATCGTCATCAGTAAAGGTAATAAAGTAACATTTACCACATCGTGAAGCGAACGAAGTCCATTTCACAAATATCCGTGTAATCCAAGAAGACTGCATGTCCTTTCAACTGATTTGAAGGGTTTCTTAGTGATCTTGCACTTGCTACAAATGACACATTGATCATTTTTTATCATATTTTCTTATAAGACCTTCATTTACTATGCAACCAATAGAGTTATAGTTCACGTGACCCAACCTTTGATGTCATAATTCAAAAGACTCAGCAATATAGGCAGAACTAACCTTATTTTCAACACCAAGGTTAAACATGCCATTTACAGCGTATCCTTTGGCGACAAACATACCATTCTTTGAGAAGACAAATTTGTCAGCTTCAAATACCATATTAAAACATGCTTAGATAGAAGAGCTCCAAAGATAATAATTTTACGAATATCGGGAACATGAAGCAAATCTTTCAAGGTAATAACTTTTCCAGAAGTAAGGTGAAGTTTAACCATACCTTTTCTAATTACCTTGCAGACGAAGAGTTACCCATGTACATTACCATACCATCTCCACTAGTTCATATTGTTTGAGAGATTCTTGTCTTTTGCAATGTGACGAAAACACCACTGTCAATCCACCATTCAGTTTCGTTCTCTACCATAAAACTTTTAGTCCCAATTGCAACTAGATCATAAAGAATTTTTCATCCCATCGATTTCTACAAAAGTAGTTATCATCATTCCACTTTGCAATCTAATCATTAATTGCTTTCACTTGATCGGATGAGAACTCTCCAGTTGGGGTCACTGGACATGGTTGAGTTAATAGATAAGATGACATAAGTTGATGAAGGGAAAACTCCATCTTAGTTTGCCATCTCTGAAAGTTTATTCCATCGATCAAAGCATCGATTAAAATCACCGATTTTAAGGAAAAACTTAAAATCGGTGATTAGAACTAAGGAACTACATTTTATAAAGTAGCCATGAGCAAAAATTATCTTCAATTTGTTGGAACAAACGCACATAAAATTCAGAAATAGTGAGCAATAATACTCGAATTAGCATATTGACAGAACCAAGGCTTAGAGGCGTGTAAACGCTTTTTGAAGATATTTGAAGCCTTTTCCATGAGCAAACGGAAGACTAATTTGACAGCTCTATTTTCGAGATTCAACCAAGCCGAGATTCACTATTCATCTAAGAGAGTTGCACTTTTTTCAATGGATCGTGTATCCACCTCTGATCGATCAAAACATGAGTTTGAAACAAGCTTTTAGTTCACTTATTTTTCTCTTAAGTGAAGATTGTGTCTCTTCTCTTGTTGTCAACTTCCAAACCTTTACTCGTAGTTGTAAATGTATGTTCTTTGCACCTTAATAAGTTCTTTGAACCATACCAATTCAAGATTCATCAATGAATCTATAGAATCAATGAACTAAAAGATAGGTCATACTTATCCAAAAAGTATACATGGGAAGTTCATGAATCTTTAAATTCATTTAGAAAAACAATATTCAAAGAATAAAACCATTTGTAAACTTAATAAGCCTCAAGTTCATGGAATTTATATTTTGGAAAACTAAAGTTCAATGAACTTTATTTTATTCTTAGATATAAATAGTCAAATTTGAAACACATTTCCAACAAAAGTAACCTCCGGTTTTTAAAGATTTGTATCTACTCTGTAAACTTAGAGAACTTCGGGATCTTGTATCTTCTATAGGTTAAGAACATAAATTGCTATTTACGTCCGCCAAAATTGTTCTTTGGTTTCATAAATGACATTATTTGCTTTGTTTTGCTTTTGTGAGGTGTTGAGAGTGCCATGTGTTTTTTGCTGTTACTTTATTAGTTATAGCTTTGTTACCTACATAAATTTTCTGTCTCAACTTTGTTTAATAAGCATACATGACATACTTAATATGGTTTATTGGGCCTTTGGTAATTTAATTGGTAATGTCTGGTAGTGCTAAAGCTTATGCCAATTTGGTGATTTATTAGATTTGTATAATTTGAACTATTATGTCCACTGCAATACGAACCTTCGCCATATCGATCCTGTGTACCTTAGGTGCATTTATTTGTACCCACTCGACAATACTCCTAGGTCCGAGATTTGCGGGTATAGGGTGGTTGTGGCAGGCAGTTGGTTGATAGAAGAAAGAATAATGAAAAGATAATCAATATTGGTTTTCTAACAAGTCTGTCCTCGCTTAAGCTCCATGTACGATGGGCCTGGGCAATTAATGGGGATGGAGTTAACCAAAAATAACCAATGGGACTCAATTGAATCAACGGGCGACTCCATTAACAATTATAGCGTGAGTGGAATCTAGTGACCGAATCTATGTTTGGGTCGAATTATGGTGGTGCTTTCCTTTGGTCTGGATAACAAAAGGACTGAGTTGAATCAGTAGACAAGTCCAACAACCATTATAGCCCAATGTGAATCTAGTGACCAAATTGAGATTTGGGTCAAAGTATGGAGGTCCTTGGTATATTTGACTCTTTTCATTAGCGTAACGAAAATCTTGATTAGTGCAAGAATTTATTAATCTAGAAACTTGATTAAAGCTTATCAAGCATTCATCAATGCGGAAACTAAAGTTAAAGCTCATAAATTAATAAGACTAAGCAAATAACGGGTTTGCTCGAACATACGGACTTCAATCACCAAGTGCTATATAAATTACAACTCCAGTTTATAAAACTACTACCAAGCTACCATAAAAAATCAAGCCACAATAGAATGGAAAGGCTCATGCAGGGTTTTTTCGTATTGGTAGCCCTAATTGTTGCCTATGGTGCAATTGAAGTTATAGCCACAAGAGGAAATGCCTTGCAAGATAGATCCCTCAGATCCATGGTACGGCCAGAAACTTCCTCCGCAACCTAGAAGAGGTTATTACAAATTTTTGGGAGATTGACTGAATGTTATCACCAGACAATGTGGTCGGCAGGTGTTTGATTATGTTTTCTTCCTGAAGAAGATTGACAACAACTGTTGTTCCAAGTTGATGAAAATGGGAAAACTATGCAACAAGTCATTGTCATGGACACTTGCTCATATTGATAAGTTCAAAGCAAGGAGTTCTGTCATTATAAGGAGGAGTGACGAGGCCTTTGATATTTGTTCGCGTAGAAAAAAGTAGGAGAAAGTGAGCACGAGTGTACTCTTTTTTATTTTCTTTGACAAAAGAGTTCACATATTATTTTCAATAATAAAACAAGTTCCTAAATTACTAGGACTTCATTCCCTAAAGTACGAATTGGTTCTTAAAGTACTAAATTGTAGCACGATGTACCTCCTTCCAAATAAGTTTTGCTATGAGCTGTTAACACTATAACTATCTATTAGTCCATAATCTGAACTACAATTTAAGGACTAGGAAGCCGCATATGCACGAGTGAATCTCATTCATTTTGACCGAGCGTAGGTGGATGGCTGTCTACGTACTCAATCATTTTTCGTGCCTTAATCTCTCTCTCTCTCTCTCTCTCTCTCTCTTAGCAATCACCACTGCCAAGAACACGAAATTAATGTCATGTGGAAACACGCATGTGTGTGTGTGTGTGTGTGTATATATATATATATATATATATATATATATATATATATATATATATATATATATATATATATATATATATATATATGCCGGTGGAGCTAGCCGTCCACGTGCGAAAGTGGACGGCACAAATTACCATTTTTTTTGCTCTAACTGGCTTGACCGCTACTCCTTATAACGGTTAAGAATTTTTTCGAAACTGCCCTTGTGTGCCCCCCAAAACAAAAAAAGGCAAGAATATAATATCTAACGCTGCTAAGTGTGGCGGTTAACCGCTACGGTACTTAGAAGCAGTTAAGAAACAACTTTCTGTTCTTCATCTAGTTCCGTCCTGTTCTTCCATCCGTTTCTTCTTCATGCATTTCTTGTGATTTCAACAATACAACAATATGGGGTTTAATTTACCGCCAAACAACACTGCCACAACCATGGTGGCCACCAAAGGAATTTGCCAAACAACACCTGCCACAAACCACGATTGCCACCAACAGACCACCGTGCAATCCAAAGACATCACGTCACCATTGCCACCGTGCCCACCAACCACCACCACAGTACCACCCCACAACACCAACGAACCCACCACAGACACCATAAGCACCTATCTACACCACTGCACACCACCATGTACCCACGCATCAACACCATAACCAATTGCACCAACATATCAACACCATTGTTATTTCCATAGTTTAGAGATAGAGAGATGGTGGCACCGCCCCAGTTCAGATCCATTGGTGTCGCCGCTGGTTCAGATCCATCGGCATCGTCGCCTGTTCAGATCCATTGGCCCTGCATCTCCTTAACAGCTCTGCCCCCGCCGTGATTCAGCTGTGGTTTTATGTCTGCAAAAAGAATGAGGGATGAGAGAGTCTTTTAATTTTTGACAGAATGAGAAAGACCCCAAGGGAAAAGAAGGGCGTGATTGGAAAATTTCCTAACCGCTTCTCTTTCAAGAGGTTAGGCAAAGAATTAAAAAAAAAGGAGTTGATATGTGCCGTCCTCTTTCACATGTGGACGGCTAGATAGGTGATGGAGAAATAGTTATCTCTCCACCGGTATAGGGATCGGCTCCCATATATATATATATATATATATATATGGGAGCCGATCCACATTTATCGGTGGACAAATAACTATTTCTCCACCATAAATTTGGCTATCCACGTGTACTCGTGGATGGAACATATCTGTACTTTTTTTTTTAAAAATGGTAACCGCTACTCTTTAAAGCGGTTACAAAATATCGAGAAATACCCCTCTTAGGATAAAAAAGCCTCAATCGCTACAAAGTATAGCACTTAATGGCCCACCCCTAACCGCTACTCTTTGTGGCGGTTGGGGTTCAATCGCATTAAAAAACCCTAAATAAACCCCCAACTACCCCACAAATGCATTAAAAAACCTTTAAAAAAACCTCAGCTACCCACAAATGCATTAAAAAAAATCCTAAATAAACCCTCAATCTACCCCACTTTCCCCTCACCTGCCGAGCATTAAATGCTCCTTGACCGCTACAAAGAGTAGAGGTGTGGGCCCCTAACCGCTAATTTTTGTGGCGGTTAGGGGGATTCTGTCCTGAACGAGCTCTCTCTCTCTCTCTCTCACACACGTTGGATCCCTCTCTCTCTCCCTCTCTCCCTCTCTCCCTCCCTCTCATTCACGGATCCCTTTTCTCTTTTTATAACATTCACCAATTCTTGGCTCTCCAACACCCCTCTCAACAGAAACCCCTTTTCACTCTCCAACATCTTCTCCAACTCTTTCTTCCATCTTTTACATAATCTCCACTACAACACAAACAAAAAAAATTCTATGTTAGAAGATCGGTGGATAACCGCTAGAAGATTAGTGGAAATTTTCCTTAAATATATCAAGTTCAAAGCAAGTAAGTATTTCTAATTTTCATATAAATCAATGTTAATTTCATGAATTAAAACTTCTTTATCTTTCAATTGGCCTTTATTTTATGGTTAAATTGTTCTAACCATATTCTCAAATTAGGGTTTTTTAGAAATTAAAATTAGGGATTGAACTAGCGGCTTTTAAGTTATGAAATTAGGGTTTTGCTTGAGATTCGAAATTAGGATTTTTTTTTTCAAAAATGGGGGGTTTTTAGGACTTCAAAATTGGGGGGCTTCAAAATTGGCTGTTTTTTAGGGATTCAAAATTAGGGTATTTTTAGGTTTTCAAAATTGGGGGGTTTTTAGGGCTTCAAAATTGGGGGTTTTTTAGGGCTTCAAAATCGGGACTTTTTAGGACTTTAAATTAGAGTTTATTAGGACTTTAAAATTGGGAGTTTTTTAAGGTTTCAAAATTGGGAGTTTTTTAGGGCTTCAAAATTGGGGGTTTTTAGGCCTTCAAAATTGGGGTTTCTTAGGGCTCAAGATTAGGGTTTTTTAGCGATTCGAAATTGAGAGTTTTTTAGAGCTTCAAATTTGGGGGATTTGTCAAATAATTCAAAATTTGGGGTTTTTTAGTGCTCCTTCAGAATTGGGGGTTTTTAGGCCTTCAGAATTGGGATTGTTTCTAGGATTACGTGTTCTTGTTTTAGTTTTGGAATGTAAATAGTACGCACGCTAAGTTAGTTTACAATTATATTTTTTTCTTAGAGACATAGAGTTCAACCCCGGACCTTCTGATTCATCAATCCTATACGATGACGATGACCATGTCGGGAGGGATATATTTGACGGTGTCGAAAGGGGTGTTTTGGAAATAATTCAAAACACAAGTCACCTCTAAGAGTGGGTACTAAATGAGGAACAAATACAAATATTGCACCGTCAGAATTTATATATGTTCACCGTCCTTCATTATTGGTCTTGACACGACGAGCGCCTAATATCCGCTCTAGTTGAGTGATGGCGGAGCGAGACGAACTCATTTCTCTTTCGGTTTGGTGAAATGACTATTACATTAGAGGACATCGGATTTATATTTGGCCTCCCATGTCAACGCAGACCCATTACTTTGGGTAGGACGTTAGCAACGATAGCTCAGATGGCTAGGCAGTATTTTTTGGGAATTCTGAAAGAAGCTCTTACAACAAACGATATCAAACTTAGATGGCTGAGAGAGCAGTATGGTGCGCTACCTAATGCATACACTCCTCATGATTTGGTGACGTATACGGAGGCATTCTTGCTGTATATTATTGGAGCTATATTACTTCCGACGCATTCGAAAAACACAGTGCATTCGAAGTATATGTTGTTCTTGGAGAACCTTAGGGAGGTAAACTCGTATTCGTGGGGTTCAGCTGTCCTTGCGCACCTATATCGAGCACTGCACAAAGCTACGAGAAAGGGTTCCAAGTCCATTGCCACCTGCCTGACTCTATTACAGGTATGAGCATTGTATTCTTGGTTGAGGTGTCAATATATTCATGATTAATTATTAATTACTAATTCCATATAATGTTTGCATTCACAGGTTTGGTCTTACGAGCGGCTACCTATGGGTCATCCATGGCCGTGGGATGATTATGATAAGACTTGGCCTAGGGCGTGGGCTTGGGGGCATACGCCCAACCGGAAGAGACGGGTAGACCCTCACCACCATCTAAAGTTCTATCAGGGCAAACTAGAGATATTGGAGGCATCATAGGTGATGTGGCAGCCATACTGCAAGGTGATGCATCAGTTGGATGAGTGATGTTGGCAACTTTCGCTGTCATACGTGATAGCACGTTTGATTCAGGTCCGCTCATTGTCTTCGAAGTATGTGAGTTTCAAATGCCTGATCGAGTATGAGGCAAGCTGGATGTCTACACGGGATACCAAAACCCTCTGTAGACATGCGGCCATACAGGAAGGGTCAAGGGCTAAGCTTTGATGTTCTGATGCCTTGGATATGTTGAGCGACGAGGTGTAACAGTGGATTACTTGGCAGGAAACGTATGATAGCCTTGTATCGCTGAAGAACCCGGGCATTAGTATTGAGGAGTACCTGCAATGGTTTCTCAAGGTGACGCGCACGAGGTTGAATCGCCCTTCCCAGGTGAGGAAGACATCGTATGCACCATGTGAGTTCATCGACCAGTTCTGGGGGATGAACATTGTAAGTCATTTACTTATGATTCTATTTATACTTGTGCACCTTATTGACTATGCATGAAATGATTAGCCATATTTTCCATGCATGTTTTTTAGGTTGACCTGGGTAGTGAAGTGTTCAAGCAGCTGGAGGGGTTTGACTGGTTTGTCGCGCATGCTCCTGACAGTGTCAAGAGGTCCATCGAGAGGTACAAGACTGAAGTTCACAACTTCAGTCTTGTACCTCTGAACATACACCAAAAAGACTTGAAGTGTCATTTGCTTTTCTTCCTTTATCTTTATAATGCGGTAATGGGTCTGGAATGGGGGATTTAAAGTTTCTTCTACAAATTGAGAACCACAAAAAGCAATACACTGAATAGTGCACTTTCTACATGATAACAAATTCATCTTACTGTAATACATTTACTTCACCAAAATTAATCATTGTATCGAAACACAGACAAGCTTTTTATTGGAACATATATCCATAGAGACAGTGTAAAGAGAAAGGTTTGATTCATCACATGATGTCATTTCATGATCTGGGGTAAAGGTCCTTGATGTCATTTATCAAACCTGACTCATGAGCAGTGGCGGATCCAGGAAGTCCAACCCGGGGGGGGGGGGGGGGGGACCAAAATGTCATAAAAAAATTAACGGCTAACATAAAGAATTTGTATTACGATTGAATACGTTAAATGCAAAACAGATTAAGCAATTTGACTAATAATCACATAATAGTGATTCATTTAACTTAAAAATTAAGAAAGAAAAAAAAGGACCTAACCTTGAATATTAGTCTTCACTTTAAATTCTAGAGATTTAGAATTTGGAAGAATGAGGATGACAAGGGAACGAGAAAAATAAAGACTACGACCGCTGGTTGCACAAAAAGTAAAAAACATTACAAAATGAAATCTAATACAGTGAATAACTAAATGGTGGCACTTTAGTAAATATTTTAAACATAACTACCTACTATTTAAAACAACTTAAATAAAATTCTCAGACTTCCGTTTTTTTTTTTTGGTGGGGTGGGGGTGGGGGTGGGGGGGGGGGGGGATGGCCCCCCTTCGTGATGATATTATAACTGTGATGTGCTAATGGAGCCATGTAACTGCTCTCACCTCCAAACAGCAAGCACAATGGAAATCTTTGATGAAGGCGAGGAGGAAGATCAATTCTCTTCTCATCCCCACCAAGAAAAAAGTCCATGTATGCAAGCATCAGATCAGTAGTTGCGTTGCAGCTAACTACAGAAATAAAGGCCAAAAATTATAAGCTTGGAAAATTTACTGTGATCCATTGCTTCATAGAGAATTGACTAGGTGCTGGAAGCTTACTGGAAGCTGCATAGCCATTGTTACATTCATGCTAGAGCCCCTTGATTTCATCGTAAGCAGCAAAGCCATCGTTACATTCATGCTAGAGTCCCATATCCATGTCGAGACCTAGGATGAACATAATAAAAAACCTCTTTGCCTTCTTCCTCTTTTGTTATCTCAATGTACCCAATCCCCAACCACCATCAACAAACCTCCCCACATTCAAACTCTCTAGCATCCCAATCCCCATCCAACACTAACAGCCGCTCCATCAACTTTCCAAGTACCGTAATCTCAGACATATAACATACGTTTTTCTCTCTCTGTCATAAAAGTGTAACATGTTTAACAATGTTTATGTTTCTACACATTTTTATGACCAAAATGCCCTCTAAGATAATACATATTACAAAATTTTTAGGCCTTTTTCAAACCAATGCAAATGGATAGCCGCTCGCTCACTACCTCAGATCGTCACAACAATAAGAAACCAGAACTAACGGCGCCCTTCCCTCCCAATCGTCCCTCATCCTTCGATAACTGCTTTACAGTGTCAAAAACTCGACGGAAGCACTCCTCACAAGAACACGAAGACAAACTTTAGGCATATAGCAATGCATCACCAAGAAGCGGCTCTTATGCTACGCAAGAATTCGCCCCAAATGATGAATTCGAGATCAACCTTCTGATGGTCACCAAAATTGCATCTCAAATCTTGTAGTATATTAGCATTCGACTTTCTAGCAAAGAGAAACTTACGCTTCCGGTATGCCGACTCTGAGTTTAGTTGACCAAATACACCAAATTTGCTTTTAACTATTGTCCACGCTTTTGCTCATCTTTTCGTACTCCATGGATGCACAACTTCATGCTATCTTTTGCTTTACAATTTCATGTAACGTGTTTGAATGTATGCACTGAAGCACACCATTAGTTTGCACTTTTGCACATCAGCTGTTTGGTGAATTATTTCCATTCTCCTCTTTTGTTGGTTGCTATTCAAACCAAATAATAAACAATGCTCTTCAAATCAAATAATAAACAACAATCTATGAACTTCGTTTATGAGTCAAGGCAATATTACAGTTGTTTTACTCCATAGCATTATGTTTACAATTGGAATTCATGTATCAAAATCAACTAAACAATACTCTGGTTAACAATTTTCTTAGATATGCCAACTTGGGACTTCTTCCTTAGTGGATTCCTTCTGGTACCTCATTTCCTTCCTCAGTCCTTTAGCTCCATACCTTTTCTTTTCTATGAACATATTATTTTGATTAAACCGTTTCGGTCAATGAGTACGTCTTTTTGAATTCGAGGTGCGTGGTTTCCTGTTCAATTGTACTACCTCGAGTAGGGGAACTTATACACGGACTAATGATAGTTTGAGCAGCTTCACAGGTCAGGACAACTCGAAGTGAACTTGTGTGTAGCAGTGATCACTTTGTTCTCCAATGCTTGACCAGCCTTAATCATCCCTTGGCCATTGTAGGCTTGCGAGTACAGAATTGTCAACTGCCATTGTAGGCTTGCGCGTACAGAACTGTCAACTAATCTCTCTCTCTCTCTCTTTCTCTCTCTCTCTTCTTTTTTTTTTACATTTTTTGCTTCAAAACCGAATTCATATGCACACCACAATAACAACAACGCTGCCCCTAGAAATTCTTACTCACTCATACACTGTGGTTGTTGTTCTTAAGGAGTTGTTATGTTTGGTTTGTTCATAGCTCGATCTTTACTATTCTTCATATTGAAATTGGGGTCTCTTTAATGCTTTCTTGTATGTACTTTCCGTACCACCTTAATGTACACAGGCATTTTAGTGTTCATTGGGAACAAACATTTTAAAAAAGTAGTTACTTGATTTATTCATGTTTGCCTTTTTTGGTTTATTCGTCATTTACATGGTTGCGTTGAGGAGGAGAAGGTAGAGAAAATAGTTTGGCACCCTTTTCACTGTTTTGCCGAGTTATTGCATTGCGTCATCAAGAAATAACCAAGCTAAATGTCCAGAAAGTGTACTGAGTAATCAAATATTTTGGTTCACTAATGTTTGCAACTTTGAGAAAGTCGGTTTTCGTTCAGGATGTTTAAGAATTTAATGAAGTCTAAAGATTAGTTCATGAAGCCTATAGATTAGTTTATTTGTATGGCAAATATTATCCCTATTGCGGGGATTGGGTAATATAAGCTGGCCAATCTATAACTTCAATGTAGTCCCTACGAAGGGTCCCTTTGGACATAGAAAGTGTAGAAGAAAATTTTAAGGCATGAAACATGAGATCCCTATTGCGGGGATTGGGTAATATACATGTTCAACCTTTTTTGCAGGTTTCTGAATGGACAATAGGCTTTTTTCCCACGTTGCCAAAAAGACTCAAAATTGTAAAACCAAGAGAAAAATATATAACTAGGTAG